>JANEYF010001518.1:0-41795 GCA_029963845.1 Rhamnusium bicolor | reverse complement strand
AATCTCGAGGTGTGTAATTGATTGTCGCTATTGAATGGACTCGTCGTTTCGTAGATTCCCTTCTAGAAAGTATCCATACCTTCTACAGTCGGCGGATGTTCGACAACACGCATTGTGGCTCTTGAAAGAGGCGGGAAAGAATCGTACGGAGCAACATATTCCTTACTCGCCTCTTCAACGTTTTCTTATAGCCAGGAGCGCTAGGATACTATCTAGGCAGTGCTGCTTGATGGTACGCATCACTGTTAGATTTACACTATGGTGTTGACGTCTTAGTCCGGTCGCTATGCGCCCAACTTTGGGAGTAAAAACTCTACCACTTGTCATGTATTCCACCACACTTTGGATTCGAGAAGCTAGTTGCCTAGCCGACTGTATCTTTCGTTCGATTTTTTATACATGCCGCTTTGCTTTCTCGATCCAGTTTAAAGTGTTAGTTGACCTCTCACGGGGGACGAGTTGCTTCGCGGCGTTGTACACGGCACAGTTGATTTGCCAGTTGTCTCCATCTGCTGGAAGTGCCTCATCGATGACCGCGTCCATTCTAGATAGATCTTGTGGATTTAGGTTAGCCCTGTTGTTAAGGCCAACTGTCGCCCTTAAGTCTAGTGACCTCTACAGGAAGTTCCCTATTAGCTGCTAATTACCGCGGTGGGACTACGGCTGGCAGTTCTTCCAGCTGATGGGGTATCCTTACGTAACCTGTCCTGCTCAAGAAGCATACTTGATATCTCAGAAGTTGCTCAGAGAAGGCAGGGTGTCCTGGACGCATGATACACTATGCATCATGTAACCGCGTCATGTATCCCTGCGCGTAGGTTCACTGCCCTCGTAGCAGGTCAGCAAGTCATCCCTTATATCCCTCGTCCACTTAAAACATTGAGACCTTCCGGTGGGGCTCCTCCAACCTGACCCTGATTCACTTGGGGTCGATCATGAAGAGTCCATCCTCTGCGTGTTGTTGGAAACAAAGGCTTTGGGGTATCAGGATGGATAGCCATGTTACCCTACGGCCGACATTAATCAGGCAGAGATTACTTTGCCTATACAACAAATTCGTCTCTGTCTATCCAGGGTGCATCACAAGGATGTTGTCGATCCCAATTTTTGCACCCCCATTATGAACTTGAATATCGTTCAGAATTGGTGTGTCCTAAACGTAAACAATTTGTGCATAATTTTAATTTTTTAACTTCATCATATCGAATTTTAGGGTTTAATTTCAAAAAAGTTTGACAATTATAAATTAAGTGCATGCCTTCTCAAGGCAAACATTGATTCTGATTGGTAGAGACGTGACTAAATGTACTCTTCAGATTTCCTAAAAGTTGGTTTACTAATATATTAACATTCGAATTATTATACTCTAAAGATTCTAGAATTCGGCAACGCTGTTTAAGAAAATTAGTAAATTCGGTTAATGTAAGAAAATCTATTTTAGTTATAGATACCTCCCACTCTTTTTTTGTAATCGAATCGAGTTTAGTTGCAATTACATATACTAATAAAGTGTTCCAGTGCTCTGTGGGCTGATCTAGGCCTTTTAATTAGATTTTGTATGAAAACCGACTTGCGAGAAAACCGGTTTTCGAATTTCAGTTTTCCTAAAAAACCTGTTAAACCGGTTTTCGAATTTTTACAAAAAAACAATTAAAACATTAAATACTTTTACAGTAAATTTTCATTACAATATGCTTATGTCCCAGGCGATTTCAAGTTAAAATGTTAACGTTTATAAATAATTTTTACATATTAATTTTAGTATCTAAAACCAGTTTATTAATTTTAAAACCTGTTTTCTAATTTTACAAGTTTATCCAAAAAACCTGTTTTTAAACCCAGTTTTATAGAAACAACAACTGTATTTTTTAATTCTCTGATATGTTTTGATAAATCTACGAGTTTTCACGAACCCAGTTGTGATTCTTTATTTATTTATTTTTTTTATTGTCAATCAATTTAATTACAATTAACTAAAATATAGTGGTCTTATATACTAGTGCATAGCAATATATATATATATATATATATATATATATATATATATATATATATATATATATATATATATATATATATATATATATATATAAGTACATGTAATTAATCTGGAAGACGTAGAATTATCAACTCTGAGGCGACCAATTGTCGGTAACAGAGTTGTTCTAGAAAAAACTTAACTTGAAGTCCAGTAAAGTTATTGCAATTTATTAAATTTAGTGTTACTATTGTAAATACATGTTTGCCTTTTATATTTTATATAAAGTATTTTTAACACCTTGTATAAATTTTTCATAAGAATAGCTCTGTAGAGGGTTCTTTGGTAGGTTATTGAAAGTTTCAATACACATTGGATTATTTAAGCCTATTTGTGTTGTAACATTAGTGAATTTAATATTATGAGCTGTTCTGATATCATATTGATGAATTTGATTCCGTTCAGTTATCTAATAATTAGCTTGTTGTTGTTAATTTTATAAATAAATTTTCACTGTTCAATTTTTAACATAGTTGCTAAGTTAGGAACCTTTAAAATGGAGTATATCAGTAGTGGGTGTTCCATGGGGTAAAATAAACATTGCTTTTATTATTTTATTTTGTAGCCGTTGAATTCTTTCAAATAGAGTTTTAATGTAGACAATTCAAAAAGTGATTTTACGTGAATGTGTATTACAATTCTTTTATTTTCAAGCCTCTCATGAAGCAATACCCAGGCAATTACATAATTTATATCCGATACTGGTAATGAATGAATAATTTGCTCAGCTTCAACCTTTAAAGGAGATTGCAAATAGTAAACTTCTGCAAATTTGTTAAACTCGAATTGATATGTATCGAAGCATTGACACTTTTTGAGTAAAATTCTTATCTTATGTATCTTTAAGCACGAATTTTAGAAATATTAAGGACTTTTTTTGTTAATCAACACATTGCATCTCCGAAACGAAGTAATTAAGGATAAAACTTCATTAGCGCTCAGAGTAGTATCAAGTGTCATTTTCCGAATTTTATCAATATACTTAGTCACCATGTGCAATTAGTTACTCAAAAGTGAGCTGTATTTCTGACAAATACGCAATAATTTATGATTTTTCATTTTACTTCTTGTAGTTACTTTTACAATTGTCTGCTTTCCAAAATTACGATTAGCTCATGTATTCAAATCCATATCCCTGGAACAGTAGTATTAAATTCAATAGAAAAGAACTTGAAAATAAATGAAAATTGTAAAAATTCAAATTGAATTCTGTATTTTGCATGCCCGCCTCTAAAATGCGATTAAACGAGTTGAATTGTTTCGTATATGTATGATTTTAAACAAAAACCATAATTGGATTTATCTTTTTAAAGCATGGACAACGAATTGCACTCTATGAAAAACAATAGATTCCATCGTTGAAATAATTAATTTTTGCAAGGTATGGCCATTCCTGCGTGCACTGTTAAATGAAATTGAGGAAAGGGAAAAAAATGTATTTACGTACTACCACCATGTATCATTCAGATAATCCAACTGTACGTAAATATATATGTGACATAGAAAATTATTTATTAATTTTAAAATGAAGAAAAGCCGATTCTCGTTTGTGGATGAATTTATTCGCCTGTATAAAACTAGTGGGCAATAATGTTTGGCTTCATGGTCCAGCGATAAAAACATTTGCTTCTTAATTTTGAGTGCTGACTTCTATCACCGCACCGGTCAAAGATTTGGAATTTTTTTCGAATAATCCTAGCATACTCAGATATACGCGGATTTAGTGTGCGTCATAGATTGTGCTTGGTCAAAGTTCTGGATGCAAACAATTCACAGTGTCCATTGTGTTCACACGTATCATTTAGAGAAAGGATTAAATATTATATTACTAAATATATTATAACCATTTAAAAGGTACATATATACAAGACTATGGTTATTTTACAATTCACATCACTATTCATTACATATTATATTCCTTCAATATGAACAAGAATCGAGACATGAGTTTTGTAACATAACCTATTTTTATGTAAGAGGCAGTACAATTTTTTACAATAGCTAAACTTTTTAAAAATGATGAAAACCGAATAAAGCGTGGCGAAAATTCATATACAAAAAATGGTCATATAAAAAAAATATGAATTTTTATAGTGACGTAGATCCAGCACTTATTAAAAGCGAAGTGTATGCCAATATGAAAAATAAATTTTATACTATAGAGGTAAATACTTAATTTACCCAGTTTCTCACTGGGGAATCTAAAAAACTTGCACAAATCACTTTTGTTATTGTGTGCAAGCTGGAGCCCAAAATGTAATAGCCATGATAATATAATTTAATAGTTATAATTATAATTCTTTTGTAGTGAAAGGTCACTTTTATCTAACTTCTTCGTTCAATTATTCCTAAAAATTAGGTTAGGCTAGGTAGGTCACAAAATAAACTTTTTACAACTTCTGGGAGCTTATTCTACAGTCAAGTCATATCTGGGTTAAAAGTAGTAGGAAATCAATAATATACATACCTTTTCGGTGCTAAACTTGTAAATATAATTTAATTAGCATTTATTCTATGAACAACATAATACATCTCAAGTCTTGTTTGCATCCAATCACTGATCTACCTCAACAAGATGGCGGCCGTGACGTTTTTACTAAATGAGCATATTGGGTGCGTGTCCATTGTGTATATATGTAGCCTTTTTTCCCACAAAGTACCTCAGGTATCTTTAGTGACACAGAGGGTGACCTGTGGTGTAAAAAAGTGTTGAGGATAATTTGGTATATTAACAGTCACCATTTTTATTTGTAGATCGTGCCTTAGAAGCACGTAGAATAAAATACTGTTTATGATTTATAACGGTTTCTTTGCGGACTCAGAAGATATTAATTTATTTTAGGTAAGTATTTGGCGCTAATTTCTTTATACATCGAAAGATGAAATTGCCATATGTATCCAGACAGAACAGGTGCTTTCCTAGGATGTATTAAAGATATCCTCCTTGGGTATATGGAATATTCCGAATGAATTCCAACACGCAGGACTTTTATAAAACAATCAAGTGGAACAATCTTAAATTTTCTCAAGAACTCCTTTGGAGAGTTCTGTTAATGTCTTTAGAGCATTGGATGCAGGGAAAATTTTTGACAAGATTAAGGACATCTTTCTCGAATATATAGAATATGCTGGATCAATTCTATAAAAACTGCAGGTCTTTTATGGGTCATCAATAGGATGATTTTAGCCATAACATTAGGTGTATAGTGGGTTACGAAAGATCAGGTGAGGAATTTTCCTTGGTGATTCCCTTAGTCCTCTCCTCTTCTGCATATCACTGCGGCCGTTATTTGTTGGGCTTAGCCAAACCGGATATTAATGTGGACTACCCAGCGACTGGTCACCCATCTAGTTTGTATGGATGATTCCGGGAAGCGAGAACTACAAGACGCTCTGAGAGTGGTAAGAATACACACGTCCACCTCAAGAAAAGACTATGAGGGGAATTTTTTGCGCAGCGCGCAGGTGAACACATATATCCTAAGATGTCTGGATGCCGGAGAGACCTATACATACCTGCGTGTGAAACAAAGGCACATCTAGAATGTAAAGCAAATGAAAGATTCTCTCCGCGACAATTACAGACACCTACTTCGAAAGATTTCGTCATCCGAGTTTTCAGGAAAGAACAAGGTATCTGCAACTATCATGCTGCTATTCTGGTGCTGTTCTACTCCTTTAAAGTAGTAAAGTGGACCGTTGATGAGCTAGACAGAGATACCCACAAGATGAATTTTCACAGAAGAATTCATCAATAAAATGTCAGGTCTTTTAAAATAATTAACAATATTTACAATATCCTGAAACTTCTGAATAGATAGCAATTTAGAAACACAAAAAGAGCCATCAAAAATGTTTGTCGTTATAAAAATCCATAGATCAAATTGTTTCCATTCTCAGGAGCCTAAATAAATACAGTAGATATGGTCGACGCAGCAACGAAATCTAGTTTTGATATAGAAATGGTAAATACATTTTCGATGGGTCTGTAGCAATATGACTTAGGATTAACGTGTTTATTGATGAAAAACGGTCTTACTAAAAGAAAACCAAATCAATGTTTTTTTTTATTTAGAGAACAGTAACTAATCATAATATTATTAATAAAGGAAATCAATAAATACATTTGAATGGTATTTTAATGTCAAACAAATTTTATGCAGAACATTTTTATAATGCACTTTAGATTGATATGGCAATGGACGATGAATAATAAACAATTATTTCTTATACATAATTAAATAACAGGAGTACATAATTATTGTTATGCCTAATTTGATTTATCTCCATGGTTTCTAGCATGGTAATAATAAATATATCAATAACTATATCAAATTATGCAAATAATTATATCTAAGGGGCCAATAACTATATCAAATTATGCCAATAACTATATCCAAGGGGCCAATGACTATACTTTTATGCATATTTCAATATTTTTGTTATGTATTCTGAAAGCCATAATCATTCCATAAGATTCTTGTAAATTAAAACATTTTCTATTGTGCTACATGAGCACATTTTTATAATTTTAAATAAAAATTTATGATAAGGGGTTAAAAAATATCCCCACTGTTTCCATATTTTCATGGTATATGTTGGAATACATTTAAATGTGTATTCATTATTATTTATTATAATATATTTTCAATTAAATATAAAATTCAGGGAATTATTTATTTTGTTAAATGAATAGTTTGTATTATGTAAAATTCATTTACATAATACTGTATTTACAGTAGTATTAAACTTGACTGGATAAATTCGACAGAAAACTGTAACAAATATATAAAATCATAAAATTTACTGTTTAGTTTTGTCAATATTAGATTAAATTAAATGAATATATTGAAAATTGATTATTGATATTTAAATATTTCCTATCGGAATTTCATGTTTGCTATAAATAATAAATACGGATTTTGAACATACTATTTTTTTGTAATTCTAACAAGTCTCGAAGTAATAAATTAATATTGTATGGAGGGAAAATTATTATTTTAATAATAATATTCTGAACCAATTTGGAATTCTAAATAGCTTCCATAAGTACTACTGTGGAATACCAAACAAATATTTCGCCAGCCAAGCTGGCATCTTTTGAGGATGGTTAAAAATGCACCAAAGGCGTAGTCTCCTTACAACCGAGTTGTCAGTATAGAGGTCAACTTGGAATTATCTCTTTATTATTGATAAAAAATAATTACTTTTTTAAAGGCAACTGGTTGTTAATTATGTACGTTATTAAACTGCTGAACAATAATTCCTAAATACTCTGTTCGTAGTTGCGTCGTTATCCGTTTTTTGTCACATATTTGAGATTGTGCTTCTTGAACCTGGTGAAAATTGTGCATCTTGTTTTTCTAACATTATTCTAAGATAGATCTTTTTTTATGCTTCTGATCTTCTTCTTTTATACAATTGATATCAACAATTTTCTCCCTAAAACATTTGTTAGCATCTTTGAAAAGTTGCAATTTAGGAAAATGTAGTCTCAAACTTGTGACGTATGGCTTTAATTTAATGACTTAAAATTCGTTTCAGAATAATGTAAGGTAATTTTCATTCAGATATAAGCTTTTAGATGGAAAAAGAAGTCACGAGTAATTTGGAAAAAAATTGTTTATCAACAATAAATTTTAATTACATGCCAAAAAATTATTTGTCCAAATTGGTCGTGATTTCTTTCTCCATCTTACGAAGTGGACATGACTTGGTAAATATAGTATAGGCTTTTTACATACACACAGATATCGGTCATAAATATGCGCTTTCAAATGTGCAATTAATTGTACTAAGTATGGAACAGGAGAAATTTTTGTTTTCTGTTACATACTATTTAAGTGGGATTATTATTACATTAATTAAATAACAGAACAAAACAGAATGAAGCTGAGGGGAGCCTGAGTAGACCTGAGTGAGTAGAGGAGAACAGACCAGAACATTTGTACTAATTTTATAGCGACAGTTAGAGAATAATATATAAATATAAATTTTTATGACGTTTACGTTTAATGAGGATAGGCCAAGTTTTATAGAGAAACCAATTTTCATATAGTCGGCGTTTCGATTTTAATACATAAAATGTATTGCCACGCATTGATAACGCCCAGAGAAAACTAGAGGGCACCACAACAAAAATAAAAAAATTACTGTTCTTTATTTTTGAACACCTGAAATTATTAGACTCTTAGGGTCTTTCTTAACAGTGTGGCATTAACAAATAAACGCAATAAAATCAGTTTAATTATTTTTTTTCTTTATTTAAGAAATATGAGTAAATAAATAAATGAATCACTCCAATGTGGTTACTAATGAGTAATGAGAAACTTGCAATTTTATAATTGAAAATAGTAATCAGTGCCAGCTACATGCGGAGACAGGGCAATTAAGATTGGTTAACATACATAGAGCGCCATGTGATTTGTATCTGAAAGTATTTAGTTATGAAAAAAAAGGAAAAAGTGTTCAATTAAAAAAAAAATCACGAAAAACTGAACATCAAGAAACATTTATGATTAAGTATAGCTTTTAACAGATTAGTGATGCAAATATCTCAAGACATACAAATATATATAAGTTCCCCCAAGTATATGGCCATATCCTCGTTCACCTAAACAAATTTTATAGGTAAATTCTTATAAATTTACTGGATGATCAATTTACAGTTTAATTAAAAAAAACTTTTAGCTAAGGTTAGTACCACAATAGATGAATTATATATCTTTTTAAGATATTGTTTTGTAAATTAATTGTCAACACATATATGTTGGTAATTTGCGTACGCAAAAAAAAATATATGAGCCGGGATAAAAGTGTACTTTTACATGGATATCCTTTGGGAACAGAGTGATTTAGAAATAATATTGACTGACCTGGTAGCCGAGTTTGTAACCTGGTGCTTTACCTTGATACTTAAAATGACCCACTCCGGTACAGTACTTTAACCTTAATCAGATACTGGGAGTTCGACTTAATCTGATAATAAAATTTCAAATTAACCATATACTGGAACTTCTCACTCGATAGTGGAGCTTTCAATCCGATAGTGGAACTTTCAACCACATAATCGAACTTTCAACCCCATAGTCGAACTTTCAACCTCATAATCGAACTTCCAACCCCATAGTCGCACTTTCAACACCCATAGTCGAACTTTCAACCCCCATAGTCGAACTTGCAACCCCCATAGTCCAACTTTCGACCCCATAGTCGAACTTTCAACCCCATAGTTGAACTTTCAACCTCATAATCGAACCCTAAAATATTTGTAAAAAAAACTTAATAAATGGAGAACTATACCTTTTTTTCTGTGTAACATCCTCACTTGAGGGTAGTTGCAAGTATCCACATTAAACTAATTACACTGTATATTCTGTACTAATTTTAATAGCTAAAATAAATAGAAACAAATGGTGAGAATAGATTCTGGAATAAAATAAATAAAACTACTCATGTGATGAAGGTAGTAGACATGTTAAATCCCTTAAAAAAAAGGCAAGATTTTCATTAATAATACGTTATGCGTAACTTCCTTACAACAAAACCATGAAAATCAAAGACTCTGATAGTAAAATGGATATATCCCCGTAGGATGACTTTCAAAAACAAATTTCCAATTACTCAGAAAATTTTGACCATTCACAGGCAACACCACAAGAAAAATGTGTGCCAAGAATATTCCAGAATTAGCAAAAGGCAACAAAAAAAAAAAAAAACTATCTGAAATTAAAAAAAAACTACGCTGTTCAACCGAAATATATTAAGAATGAGAATAGGCTCACACCTAGGACGGGAATGGGCAAATAAATATTGAAAAGTAAGAGAATAAATACTATTACTTATCAGGGACGTAAATTAGATATTTGAGGCAATTTGTTTTAATTATCTAACTTAGTCAACGGACGAGATATGATTTTTCAAAGAATAAGAATTAAATCAAATGAACGCGCGCGCCTATGTCTCAAATAATTTGGCTATTAACACTACGATTCATTAAAATTACCGTATTACTTACTAAAGTAACAGCCAGCTGCTATATAAAGTAAACAACTAGGTATAATCTATACAATATATTGCCGTTTTCAATTATAATAAAGGAATTCACAATAAATACATAAGGTAGGTGCTATATTTAATTAATCTTATACTTTAAGTACGTTAATACATTTTAAATACAGAAAATGTTAATAAAATTATATTGTTCTTTTTCTCTTAACTAATTAATTAATAAAAAAAATAATTTTCATTACAAGTGAATCTTCAAGACTTTTCGGATTAATTACAATAGACATCAATAATGACGGTAAGATTTCTAACTAGGTATTAGTAATTATTTATTGATCTATTTACACCTTTTACGATTTTAGGTATGCAGGAAAACGACGCGTTACTTAATATAAATATGAAGTTACTTAAAAAAAAGAAAATATTTAGAATTGTTAACGATGATAAACTATATTAAACCTTTATTATCGACTTTTTTATTATTATTTATTGATAGTGAAATATTATTATTAACCAGGTTATAATTGTTGACACTTGACACCTGTATAGCTGGTTGCCTAAATCGTTAGTTCTTCACTAATAAGTTTTGAATTAAAGAAATTTATTCTACAGGTTACGAGGTTCATTTTTTTTTTTGTAAAATGTGACAAAATATGTTTAAAAGAGTTAAATAAATACAAAACCGTAACAGTATACATAAAACACAAAAAAAATCACACACAAAAATGACAGACTCAGTGCAAATGATTAAATTAAAATAAACAATTAGAGGAGATATAAGGTACTCACATTTAAAGTAGGTCTTCCATGTAGTTACATAATTAACACTTTGGACAATCATTAGGTATATGAAAAATAAAAAAAGGAGAGGATGGAAAAGGCCACAGTCACAAAATATAATATTTAATTATTTATCCAAAGAATTAGCCCTTTGTGTTAATCGCCATACAATTCAGATAACAATAAATTTGTTCTATTTATTGTAGCAAGAAATACCGAAACAATAAAAAACATGATGTAGGAAAAAAATGTATTATTTACAGTTTTCTATTTTATTAATTAAATGAAAATACGTAGTGTTGAAATTTTCAATGTTTAATCTTTTGGTTGCACTAATATTGTCTTTTTTATGCATATCTCATTTAGTAACCGTTTTTAAAAAATTGTTTGTTTGTCGGTAATCTTCGTATCTTCAAAATTGAATTGATGGAGACTGTTTAGGTTATGTTCCGACAAGGCAGTAGGATTTTTTTTTAACATACTTACATCAGAGCTGCACGGGACCTACAGTTTTACATCTACTTTGAATGACGCTCATCCACTAGGTCCAATCGACTTGCTCCTGGCCGGGTTTGAATCCGTACTTTTCGGGTGGAGGCACACGACATTGTCGCTCACCCCAATAAGCCGATTTTATTTTAGTATTAAAAATGCTATATTTATACCCTTTAAAATGATGTACAGCAAGATAGGAGGTGCCGTTTAAAATTTTCTAGTTGCAGTAGCTGGGGAGAGCGGTGAAAGGGACATTTTTTAACCATATATTTCAACTCCTCCACGATGACTAAATGGACTCCTTTTAAATAGCATTTGCGTTAGATCGAGAGGAATTCAGGGCGGTTAGTATTGAAATGAAAGGCCTTGAGAATAATTTATAATTTATTAATTTTATTAAATAATATTGAATACATATTTCAAAAGTTACGGTTTTTTGCTTCAATAAATCCTATATATTAAAAAAAGTGTTTAATAATGTTTGTTTTGTTGTTAATCGTCTATTTTTAGTCGATTATGTGATAAAAGTAATTCAGAATGTCCCCCACTGCGATTAATTTATCAGCTAAGTCTAAAGAGCAACTGCTACTTTTAACAATACCCTTAATCGATTTCATTTCTTTTCAGCTCTCTCCGTTAATCAGAGAGAAGCTTAACAAATTATATACCTACCAGATAGCTACAGCTTGCCATTTTTTGTTGGGCACATCGGTGAGAGAGGAATATATCAAAGGTGCAGGTATACCTTCTTCGTAGCGAATACAAACCTATTTGTATTATCTTTTATAACTAAAATGAAAAAAATGGTAATAATTGTCCATTGCATACAGTTTCAAATGTATGTTGCTGTAGGCGCTATTTAATAAAAAAACAGTAATCCATATCTGCAACCTTTAAATTAAACAATGCGTATTGTTTATTTATTTATTCATTTATTTGTTTGCACTATTCAACAGGTCAAAAAACGCAATTACAGAATAGGAACAATACAAAAAAAAAAAGATATTAGTAGACACTTATTCCCTCAATCCATAAACATTGATATTTAACAAGATAAATATTAAATATGATTAATATACACAGCCAAATAGGATAAGAAATATGTTAAAAAAGTCAAAGAAAAAAGAGAACAAATAAATATCAGGAAAAGTATAACAACATGGAACCAACTAAAAGAAGCGAAGATATAATGCAACTATAACCTCAACTTTTTAATTGATTGGATATTGCAGGATATAATGTCCATTGCCCAATTTAGAGAGTTATAATTATTACACATATTGTATGAGGAGAATATTTTTTTGTATTCGTTCGTGCAATTGATAAATAAAACAATTTTCTCTGTTTTGCCCCAACTCTAGGAGTGTGGAAAATTTAACATACACCTAAAATTATAGGGGAGCGCTTCCCCCTCCTGCAACGTGAAGTATTTATTTTCGTTCGTCGGCGCGTCGACGGCTGGCACGCCGTAACGATGCGTCGAATCGAAAACGGTCATTAGACTTTTCTGCGCCATTTGCGATATAGCATAACACGCCGTACGCGAATTTTGCGAAATCGTGGTTTACAAAATTAGTCCCCCTTCCCGACCTCCCCTTCCATATTTTTCCGGAAACCTCCCCTCGAATAATCGCCCTTCTAGGAAGCGCAGTCCTTAATTTCCCAATCTTATATTTTTTTCGGCCGTTTAAAAAAAATGGCGAGAGCGCGGTCGATTTGATTCGATTTGCGACGAAACGACGCGACGCGTCGTACGTGATTCGAACCCCTATACTTATTTGTCTGCGATGATATTTGCTTTTCCACCTGGGGGCTCGCGATATACTTCGAGAGAATTGCAACCACGATATACTACGTGTGTGATCCTATTTAAAAAATAAGATTTTGGAAACATCTGGACGTCTTGAGAGAAACCAAAATTAGTCAACTTATTTAATAGTATATCACGATCAATTCTGTCAAAGGTTTTCGAGATATCAGTATAAATCACGTCGGCTTGAAATCCCTCATCGATGGCATCTGTTAAAAATTCATTATCTACGTATCTATGCAATGCTCTAGAAAAATACTCAAATTAGTCTTTTTAGATATATTCAGAATTTGATTTTATATACTCGTATAGTTAAAAGTTAAAGAAATACTCTCTTTTGGATATTTAGCACAAAACTTTTACTTATAATATTTAGTATAAGAAATTACCTAGTTTTTATATATTATGTACGTTGATGTTCATTTCTGTTCATGCTAATGTATTAATGTTAATTAAATATAACGTGTTGATTGATTAATTTTACATAACATTTCTTTTAAAAATCTTGATATTTTATTTGCTTCATATTTATGCATTTCAAAAAAAATATTAATAATAATAACACTTGTTATCAGAAACGAACATATATATATATTAAAAAAACTAGGTAATTTATTAAGCTCGTGTTTTTTGTATTACATAAAATAATACTTAACACATTAAAATTTTAAAAGGAGATGAAAGAAGTTCTTATGCGCCATATCATATTTCTTCATTAGAAATCAGTAAATATTCCATCATAGCTGGATCCCCTTTAACCTGATAGCGCTGTTCCATTCTCATTATATTTCAATGTAATCGTTCTCCTTGTTCATCATTTACCGATTTTCTGGAAAAAATATGTATATGTAATAACACTGCATAGCATTGTTTTGAAGTTTTCCGACAGGGTAGTAATCAAAGCCTCATCGTTCCACGATACTTTAATGAACAAATATGTTTGAACAACATCCTTAAAAGAGTTCGAAGGTATAAGATCCATTTCATTGAGATTTTCCTCAAAACTAACGTACCTTTGAAGTGAATTGACTGGTAACAATACTCTTGATCAGCACAATGGAGCATTACAATGTTACAATATTATAAGTATTTCTGATTAGGTATGGCCGTTAGTTATACGATTACGTATGCATTAAAAACCAATATTAAGTGTAGGTAACAAAAAAGATAAAATTCACTGTAATTGCCTAATATATTAATATATTATGCAACTAATTAATCGGAAGTAGTAAGAGTACAACTGAAATTACTTACATGATATTTCTATTATCAGAATAGTATTGTTACGAAACTAAACTGTGTAGACTGAATAGATGAGACTGGAATTGTACGAGAAATACCGAGAATGTTCTGGAATGTTCTAGGTCGTGTGAATAGGTGTATAAATAAGACGCACATATGCAGATGTACCACATAAAAGTGCAGACATAGCAACTTTTATTCGATTCATCATTAGCGATAGGACATGTTATAAATACAACTAAATAACCATTTTACACTGAGTTCTACTTTTGCTTTCTTTGTCACTTTTCCAAAATAAAACTTGTTTTTGAAATCAAAAATTGTGTTTTTTTAAAACTAAATTTCACATTCGTGAAATATATCTGGCACAGTAGGATCGGATCTCGTGAGGGCGAAATTTTAAATAGAAAATTAGTAAATGCCCCAGGGCTAGAGCATATTTATCGTGAAATTCCTGTTCTTAAAAAATTGTGCCTTGTGTTTCAACACTTTATCACAGAACGAACAAACATAACTTAGGTGAATTTAGTAGCCTGACAATCGTTTTGGTGAACTTAGTAGCCAAAAAGAAGAGGAGAAGATTGTTGTTTTTCGATAGGACCAGATTTATCCTGGAATCGACTCCTGAGGACCAGGAACATCGGACAAGAATTAGAATCTCCCTCGTATCCTAGAGGTTATAGGAGAAGAAGCGAAAACTTCATACAAATGATCAAAATTTGGATTATTATCTGCTCCTATTCGTCAACCACCTAAGAGGCTCCCATTAGCAAATGATACGAAAGATGCTTAAAGATGGAGTTATTGAGGAATCAACTAGTCCTTGGTCGTTGTCGGTAGTTTTGGTTGTTATGAAAAATGGAACTTTAAGATTTTGTATTGACTGCAGGAAGCTGAATGATATCACAAGAAAAGACAGCTACCCGTGACTCCGAATTGATGACACACTAAGTACGCTGGCAGATTCACAGTGGTTTTTCACTCTAGATCTTCGAAGCGGATATCGACAAGTGGGACTTCGTTCAGATGACAAAGACAAGACAGCCTTTTCGACAGGAAGTGTCCTTTATCAATTCGCTGTGATGCCCTTCGGTCTGTGCCATGCACCTAGCGCCTTTTGAAAGACTGATGGAACTGGTATTACTAGGACTAACTTGGAAGACATGCCTAGTTTATCTTGATGTCATGGTTATGGGATGGGATTTTAAGGAGCATTTGAGGAACCTTCAAGAAGTGTTTGAAGGAATTAAAAATGCACACCAAATTAAATCCCAAAAGTGCCTAATGTTCCAGAAGAGGTCAAATTCCTTGGACATGTCGTGTCTTCGGAGGGGGATAAGAACGGAGCTAGACAAGATTTCCGCAGTACGAGATTGATCGAGGCCTTCAAATGTTCATGAAAACGAAGCTTCCTTGGCCTATGCACTTAGTACAGACGATTTATGGAATGATTTGCTGATATTACAAAGCCACTACACCGACTTACAGAAGAGAAGGTTCAATGCCAGAGGGACACCAGAGTGCGAAACATCATTCAGAACATTAAAATCAGCATTAGGTCCGAGTTCAGTTCTTTCATACCCAAAACGGAAAGGTCTCTATGTATTAGACGCGGCTGCCAGTAATTCTGGACTTGAATGTGTTCTTTTCCAAATTCAAAATTGGCAGGAAAAAGTAATTGAGTACTTCAGCAAGACATTGTCCGAGTCAGAACGTAACTATTTATGACACGGAAGGAACTATTGGCCTTTGTCAAATAGACCATTTTCACAAATACCTATATGGACAACATATTAAAGTCTGGACCGACCATTCCACATTGAAGTGTTTGTTGCAGTTATGACCCCAGAAAACCAACTAGCTCGCTGGATAGAAAAACTGCAGCAGTACGATTTAAAATCGAACATATTAAACGACCAAATAGATTTCAATAATTCTCTGTTATTAAACTTATTCAGATAAACTACTGCTAATAAAAATCATCACCATAATATAATTTACTAGCTTGGAAAAACCCTACATTTAAAAACATAACATCTGTACAAATTTGAATTATATTATCAACCATAAAGTGACCCTTCCCTCTATTCAGGTCAGTTTATATTTAAATTAAAAGTAAAATCTGTGTATAATTTAGTTTACTTGAAAATGTCCGAATAGGATGAAACTAGTTGTAAAATAACAAATAAAGTGAAAATTAGGCAAGTAAAAAAGTGTTTATAATTTTTAAATGAAAAACAATAATTTGATAATTAACATAACTGAATTATCAAACTTACTACATAATTGAGGGTTAAATGGAAGAACAGCCTGAACTAAATTTCGCCTCCTTCCAATAAACAAAATAAATAAGAAGAAATAACAACTGTTAATTCGTAACTAAGGCTTGTTGATAAATAGAGGCCATTTATTATTATTATTATAAGAACAGTTCATAAGGAAAAATATCATCCGTTCGAAGTTCACCCTGTTTATGAGTTAAATAATGATGATTTTGATTGCCGAATTTAATTTTGCGATGAGTTACTAACTACTAGATGTACAACAGCAATCCAGGTATTTTTAAAAGCATATTTTTTTCATCGAATCGACTGTCTAAATGGCACTATAAATAGACAAATTTGTAGGTACTAGGTACAGCAAATTCCACATTAGAAGAAGAAAGTGCACCCGTAAATTCCTCAGAAGGTATGTTGGAGATGATATTGTAGGTGTGGGTCAGAGTTATGGGTTATTACTTTTTAGAAAATGTTCTAAATGAAGTTTACATACAATTTCTTCAGGTGTTAATTCCGGCCCTAAAAATTCTGTTTCCAAACGAAGAAGATATTACATTTTAACAAGACGGTGCTCCCCACAATGCGCGGCACGTATTTGAAATTATTGAGACTTTCCCTAACAGAAGAAAAAATTAGATATCGAATGATTAGTTAGAACACCGAATCTCACCCCGTTGGACTATTCTTTATGCAGCTACTTAAAAAGCAAAGTTACATACATACACCTGTACATTTAAAAGATTTAAGAGAGCGAATTCGGCAGGAATTTTGTCAGATAAACCCTTACGTCATTACCAATGTTGGAAAGGAGTTTGCTAGTCGATTCCAATGCTGTCAGGAAGTAAACGGAGAACATTTAACTTAGTTTAAATTGCATATCATTAAATTTTTTTCCTTTTTGTGATCAACAGAAATTGCAACAAAATTTTATTTTGTAATTTAATTTTCAGTGGCATTTATATATTTTTTAACGATTGTATTGAATTTTTACATGAATTTTCATAGGCATTTAAAATAATCTTTTTCTCTCAAAAAAGGATGTTATGTTACTTACTACAATTTTTCATTCTGAGCATGTAAAAAAATATGCTATTGCAAATGGCATTGTCAAAAATTAAGATAGCTGTTTAGAGAAAATATAGATGACGTCATAACTTTTACAAACATTTTGAAAAACGTTATTTATAGATGAAAAAATAAATATACACAAAATCGATCTGTTCGAGCAATTTTTGTTACCCTGTATGAGATGCTGAGGCAATAAAGAAAAAACAACTCCATTTGGCAGTGGCTGTTAAGAGAATGAAGAGTACTAGCTCATGCCAAGGAATCTGGTGAATGGGGTTGTGAGAGGAAAATTAGGATTACTTGATATTTACTAGGTACCTTGTAAAAGAAATCGCGATAATGGTAATACTGCACGATGATGAAATTGAACCAGTTCTAAGAGAAATCAATGTGGACGTATGATGACAACGAAGATTACTAACCAAAAGTGTAAATAAAGTTAAAATTTAACTATCAGTAATGCCGGGTATATTAATCAACTGAAACAACAATAATATCAGCTAGTAATTAATTGCAGTTAGTAACTTTTAAGAAGATTAAATTCTATTGATTAATAAATACAAAGTAACGGTTATAGTTTTATCAATAATGGAATAATAAATTCGATTAGAATGCTTACGTTGAACCGTTTATTTAATGGTGTAACTTACAGACCAATAACGACTAAAGTCTCATTAAAAATCTCTGGCAAATGACAATCCATTAAGCTTATACTATTTTTATTTAAGCGATCTACTTCTCTCTCAAAACTTTAATATTTTAAGTTTACTTTTACGCCTTAAACTTTCAAGCACTCTTTAAACAATCAATAAAGTTCGTATACGTGGTTCGATTAAATTGCTTTTAGGTTATAATACAATAATGGAATTGAAACCTCTTGTTCTTGTTATTATCATCAAACAGGTCTGAAACTTCTATTTCTGTTTTGAATTCTTCCCTGATTAATATAAATCCTGTAATTCATATGCATAAGAACAACAAGAGCGGCTTATAGGAACATTGAAATGAATATTAAATGTATATGCATGAGTGTAGTTTGGTTTCTAATATCCTTTTTTCCCTGAAAATTTTAACCAATGGAATTATTTCTTTTTCTCAATTCAACCGATCACTAAAAAATTACAGCAACAATTGGACTGGTGCAAATTATTGGTGATTTAAAAAAAAAAGAGAAACAAAATTTTTACAATAAATTTTTAGCAAATTTTTCTCATTTTTTATTTTCAAATAATAGTTGAAAATTGAGCAAGAAGCAGAAAAATCTGTTGTGATGTCACTCCATGCAATGGGAATCAAGCACTAGCAGCACTCGTATGCATTTTTTACGTAGAATGAGAGCAGAAAATGGTACTGTGTAACCAAACTGTGTATATTTCGGTATATTCCGAAATTAGTTTCTGATAAATTAATAAGATATTGTTGTGACATCTTGTAACAGTTTACTGCAATTAGGAAATATCAAATAAAAATCGCTTGCCGGGATACGCACGATTGGTCTCGTGAAAATCAATCATATCATCTGCAAGTTTCTTTTCCAGCACTGTTTCTCAACAAATGTCTAGTGCGGTATTCTCAATAATTACACAGCCCACAAAAAAAAAAAAATTCTGACCTAGCAACGAGACGAGTATATCCATATGTATTTTTGATCGCTGATTCCGAATCCGGTGTCAAAAAAGTCGTACACCCCCAAAAAAAAATTTTAGAGCCAAAAAACACTCCCCTGAATAGGGATATGAGATAACGCTCTGAAAATGATGTTATCATCTTAATCAATCGTTTTGTTTAATATTTTCGGGAAAATTTGAATGTATTACGATAAAAATAAAGGTAAATTACAGCGTTCACCCTATCGGTATGAAACGCACCCTCATAGAGGGTGAGAACCACCCTCATTTGCCACCAAACCAATTGATAACGACAATGACTGAAAAACATTTAAAAATGTTCAAGTTTCATTAGGTTTGCAATAAACTGACGTAGAATTCACGTAATACCCCTAAACTACCCCTATAGCGTTATGAAAAATAATCCTTAACTTCACATGATAGCAGACTACTGTTGGTCTCTGAAAAGAGACACGAAAGAACAACACAAACGACAGTCAGTAAGAAGATCGTTTGAAAATAAAGTTAAAAGATACCATAAAAAAAAGATTAAAAAAAGAAGAATTAAGAGCTACTAACGTATGTATACTTCTCACTCCCCCTTCAGGGATGCGTTTTATACCCAAATGATGTTAAGATTGGTGACAAATGACTGCTAATATCCTAGCCATAAGGATCTCTGCAAATAAGAACATCCATATAATGAAATCGTTATCAAATTTTATATTTTTTCCTTTCTTTTTCTGTAATTGAAGTTAAGGGTTGTTTTTCATAACGATATAGGGGTAGTTTTGGTATTACGTGAATTCTACGTCAGTTTATTGCAAACCTAACGAAACTTAAACATTTTTAGATGTTTTTCAGTCATTGTCGTTATCAATTGGTTATTTGGCAGATGAGGGTGATTCTCACCCTCAATGGGGTGCGTTTCATACCGATAGGGTGAACGCTACAATTCACCTTTATTTTTATCGTAATACATTCAATTTTCCCGAAAATATTAAACAAAAACGATTCAGGGGGTGTTTTTTGGCTCTAAAAATTTTTTTGGGGTGTACGACTTTTTTTGACCCCGGATTCGGAATCAGCGATCAAAAAATACATAAGGATATACTCGTCTCATTGCTAGGTCAGAATTTTTTTTTTTTTGTGGGGCTGTGTTATCTGATTGAACCACATTGTTCTAAATGAAGGTGCAGTTTGATTCTCCAGAAGGTACTCCTCGGTTTATTGAAGAACGTTCCAGTGAGGGTACCCTTCCACACTATTCCCACATAATTAGAGATTATTTAAATAATTCCGTTAATAACAGGGCCGACAAAATTTTAAACCAGAAACCAGACTATACTTTCTTGAAGGTTTTAATGCGCTGAATCCGCATCAGACCTCAGGATTGCTCCATCAAATCAGGTTTTCGAGAGATTCTATCTAAAAGTGAAAAAAACGTTTTTTCGCTATATTTGAGGTTATGCGATATCACGAGCTAATTTTTCTCCACAATACACGGTACGGCATCTGAAAATCCATGTTGAATATTTCCAATATTTTTTTCCTCTCCGAGAAATTGTTAGTTGAAATTAATGAGTTTGGCAGAAGACAGAAAAATCAAATTACAAACACATAAATTTCCACCTTATAATAAAAATAAATTCATAAATATATCTATGAGAATTTGATTCTTCTGTCTTGTGAAGTCTTTACCTGATGCTACTCAATTTCCCAATACCCATTAATATGCCAAACTCAGAGATTTCAACTAGCGATTTCTCGGAGAGAAAAAATATTCAAAAAATTCAAAATGGGTTTTGAAGGAGAATAGTAGTACTTTCAGACGGAGTAATGATTTTTTGTGGAGAGAAAATTACTTTGTGATATAGCATAATCTCAAATATAGCAAAAAAACGGTTTATTTTTCACTTTTAGGTTAGAATTTCTTGAAAACCTGTTGTGATGGAGCAACTTTGATATCAGATTCGGATTCAGCCCATCAAAAACCTTGGGAAAAGTATAGACTGGTTTCTAGTTTAGAAGGTCGGTTAAATTTTGTCGGCCTGTGTGATAGATGGGTAGGTCGAAAAGGTACCCTTGTAGGCCAGTGAATAGGGAAAAAATTTAACATTAATTCTAACATATTTGAAACTTTGTCATCTGTTGAAGCACCAACCAAAAGAAAACTATAAAATATTGCAACTCGATTCGAGGTCGGCAACATTGTTAATATCGCGAAAAATTAATTTATGATTATAAAAAATTTTTACCACAATATGCCACTCACATGAAGAGTTGCAAATTCGAATGAACATTTAATAACGTTTATAGAGTTCGATGTAAAATTTGCAGTGATATTAATTTTATTTTGATAGTAAACATTTTGCAAACTTACACTTACATGTAAGGCGATTTTAGCAAGTACACTGTAGTTTTGCAAGCATGTTAATATTATGTTTCCAAAATTTGGTGCAAAAATGTTACTTATTGATAATTAATTATTTTGCCCGGGTCATAAGGTGTTGCAAATTTACCTTTATATTTTGAATACTGTAATACAAATTATATCAAATTTGCAGCGGTGGTACATTTTTGTTTGTCGAGATATTGCTTAATTTAATTTTTCGTGATTTTAACAATGTTGCCGACCTTGAATCGAGTTGCAAAATTTTGTAGTTTCGTTTGGGTTGCTACTTCATCACATGACATAGTTTCAAAAATGTAAGAATTAATGTTAAATTTTTTAGTTTTCACGTCTCTATTCAGCTAGGGTTAATGATCTAAATTCACTAGATTATTTTTTGTGTCATTTTAAAAACGATGGAGTATCCAACACACTGGAGACAATTCCCATATCAACGCTGTATATCACATGATGGTGCGCCAAAAATGTATAGAAAATAGGGATAGACACTTCGAGAATACGGTTGTTAGTTTTTTTCATAAATCATAATATATTATTTACATCATTATTATCTTTACCATTGTTCTATTTGTATCCGTAATTCATCTTCAGCTTTTCTTTTTATTAGCTAAGACCAGCTAATGCATTTTTTTATATGATCAGTACACGAGAGGGAATATTACTTATATATTACATATTAGTCCAAAACTGAGACGTGTTACTGGAGAACTTAGCTTTTACATCAACGTGTAAGTATAGTGTAAATGTTAATGCAATTCTCAAAAACAACGAGAGTATAAATTGTAATACAGTACAAGATAATTAACAATTTAATTCAAGCGGTGAGACCAGGCATAGTTAGAGTTTGGTGGAGCTTCTTGAGTTAGAGGCAACAATTAACAAATTACAAATTAGGTAATTAGTTTTTTGAAGCTATAACTGGGATTCTCTCTGGAATGCTTCTGACAGGGAATCGTTAACAAGTTTTGGGATTCTATCAAGTGTCCTAATGTCGAAGTTTCTATTGCATGTAAATTGGAACTTGAATTTTTGAGGATACTTGTTCTTGAGACATAATCCTTCAGAAAGTTTTACTAAAAGTGTTTCTGAGGACATTTTAAAGTTTAACATGGAGTTAACAAAAGTAATAAATATTTTATAAGTACATTACATCTTCCTTTTGTTTTAATTATAAATAACAGAAAATAGTTCTACCAGATTAGTTCTGAATATACAATGTTCGGCAGTTATTTATCAACAATAATTATTATTCGAAATAGAATCTCTAAAGAATTCGTTGTCATCTATATTATGTATATGGTCCGGCAACTACATATTATGAATAACCATATTTCTGTAAAGCTACTTGAGTTATGAAATTTAAACCACATTAGTTTATTGCGTAGAATGTAATAAAAAATCTAGCTGAATGTATGTTTCTTATGTCCAGAGACATGATAATCAGTACTAATTTGTTTATTAAGCCGATGCTATATTTGTTAGCACATTCTAATCTATGTAGTTTTCAAGAAAATATTATTACGTGTAATTTTTTAAACAAACGGTTTTTGATATTTTTTACATTTTTGTTATCAAGGGCTTGCCATACATAAAAATTAACTGTTGACTCATACTGTTTATTATGACTTTGAGGTCATTGAAGATTGCAAAGCACCGTTTGATAATCGACACTGAAAAACTTAAAGAAATTTAAAATGTTCTTGAACATAAAATCAGGATAGCATTTGCGGGGTATACTCATTTTTTCTTATTTCAAGAAATGTTTTTTGATATTTCGTATCAAATTTTCGTTTTAACTAGATCTCTAAAGAAACAAAATAATTTCGTTTGTATTTTAGTATACGCTTCCATCAAATACAAAAAGTACTTCTGAATGACGTTACTTATAAATTGCTAAAATTCAGTGACCAACCTTGATTTTACACTACAATAAATTTTGAAATTCTGAAGCGTAAACTTTTCTTTAAAGTAATACCTATGTCTGTCATAGAGACTTTTCTATACCGATGAAAGAGAATCTCCAATTAATGTCAGTTTTGTGCATAATACACTCACAACTGCTTTCTGCCTTTCCCTTATATCTATGATTATTTCTAAATCGCATTTTTTTTTTAATTCAGAACTATGTTAAGCTGAACCCTTGTGATCTGGAGATGATAATTATGCAAAATTGGTTCTGGAGTGTGTTGGAACCTTTGACATGAAGATAACACCGACATAGTTTTCCACAAAACACCAAAACACCTATATTGCACTCGACGTGCGTTTCTCCAACCAAGCTGACATAATCTGGAGATGATTAAATATAAACTTATGCTGACAATCTACCCCATTTATACCTAAACTATTGTCACGGTTCGATGAACCGTGACTCACTAACCAAAAAAGCGGGCTATTTGGGATAGGCCCTTTGTCACTATTCAAAGTATTTTTACACTTTATGACTTCCAAGCTTTCAAATGTATCCAGCTCTCTAGTATTTGTTTCATTCCTAATTAATTTTAAATTGCTAATATCTGTTTTACGGTTGTTCTCAAACGAATATTGGGCAACACTAGACTTATCTGTTCTATTATATTTGAGAAGGGCCATATGCTCTTTGAATCTAGTTTGAATTGATTGTCCAGTCTGTCCAACATACTTTTGATAACAGTCTTTACAGCCAATTTCGTAAATCCCCGACTTTTCGTTTGTTACAATTTTACTTTTAGATTGCCTGAAAGTTGTTGTAGTTTGTTTCCCAATGAATGAACCACTGTCATACCTACATCTTTAAAAATCTTACCAATACCACGGGTGAATCGAGGATCGATGGAATCGGTGCAAATTTCGGATTTTCTCTTTCATTTTGAAAGGTCGAGGAATTTCGAAACGACTTTTATAAATTTTCGTTTCCTAATTATTTTATCAATTGAACTTACAGAATATCCATTACAAGCAGCTACAACCTTAATTATTTCCTTTTTCATTTTCAAACCTCTTCTTATTGAGGAGGAAGCTTAATAGATGATGAACTAGAAAATTAAAACTCACCATTTTGTGTTGAGCACCATGGTAAGAGTCCTTAGGGATATATCTTAGAGTACTGGTACCTTTTCTGTATGTGTCAAATTCTAACTTATCTTCACTATTTCTAATTATTAATACATTTAAAAATGGTAGTTGTCCAAAAGTTTTCAATTTTATATGTGAGTTTAACTGACTTGAAACGACTTTAATTTAGATACAAAGTTGTCAATATCAGCGACTTTTGTATCAAACACTGCAAAAATATCATCCACATATCCAAGCCAGACACTGGGGAAATACTCGATTTCTTCTTTTGCTTATGTCTCGAATTTGTTAATGAAGAGACTGGCAATGGATGGTGACAAAGAGTTACCTATTGCTGTTCCTTCATGTTGTTCGAAGAAATTTATCATTGAATCGAAAACAGTTTTGTTTCATGCGAAGTTTAGTGAGTTGAAGATTTTCTTTTACTACATCTTGATTGAGATTGTTTAATTCGAGTAGATCCTTAAGATAATCCAAGATCTGTGGTATCGGAACGCTTGAAAACAAAGAACAAACGTCAAAGGAGATCAAAATTTCACCTTCCTGCAACTAAATATTTTTCACCTTATTAATGAAATCATTGGAATTAATCACGAAGAAACTAGATGGTGCAATAGATAAATTTTCGAACTCTTCAGTTAACCATTTTGGAAGGTGCTAAGTCAGCAATACGATTGGTGAAACAATAGGACGTACCGACTTTCTTAGTATCTTAGACAAGCAGTACAATCAAGGTATACTTTGGTTAGATACCTACATGTAACCTCATATTTAAAGCTAGAGTAATAAGGTTATTGCAGAATTTAAGTACATTACTTATTTCAGTAATTATTTTTGGTAATGGATTTCTAGAAAGTTTTTCATAACGACCATTACTAATCAGATTGTCTACCCTTTCATAATAGTCCTCTTTATCTAAAATAACAACCTTATTGCTCTTATCAGTTTTTTAAATAAAAACAATCTTTTTCACGCAACCGTTTGATAATTTTTTTGTCTTGTAGATTTTCACTTTCTATTTACTTTAGTGACAATATTTGTCGAGATTTGATTTCTGCAAGCTTCTCTGACAAATCCTTTAGAGGAATCAGGAAGGTCTTGAATTGAACTTTCAACACTTGCAACAATCTCATCTAAAATACAATCAGAGGCAGGTAAAGCAAAATTTAATCCCTTGTTAAGGAGATCAATTTCTTCTTTATCAAACGACTGTGAGGAATGATTTTCTACAACGCTGAGAACTTTTCGAGGAACACTTTGTTTTGACGTACTACTGATTAATCTTTTGATTTTTTTATTTTGTGACGACATTTTCTTAATAAATTTTGCGTTAATTGATATAAACATGTTCCTCTGAATGTCACAAATGTCACACCATTATGCATGTTCTAAATTATTTAACTCGTAGGTGAGCTTTTTGTAAACTTCATACGCTTGTAATTCAAACGTACTTTATTTACTGTACAGATAGGTATCTGTACACTAAATCTAAATCCAACCATTTCTGCTTTGCAAACATTGTAACTTCATCTGAAATGTGTGAAGGATTTCGAATTTAAAGTTGAACAAAATTTTGAAATACTAAACGAAGTTTGCAAGTCCTTAGAAACCAAATCTGACCTTATTAATCTAAGCGCTAACCTTATGATACAGATTCAGTTCCGTTGACAGTGAAGCCATCGTAGTCCTGGAGTGGGTTGGAACCAGCGTCGAGTGTTTTTTGTTTGTGAAAATTACTTCAGTATTTGTGGTCATTTCATTTCAGATTCATATTAGATTCATTTCGGTCACGTTTTTGTATTTTGTTTGCATACTGGAGTATCTTTGAAGTGAAGATGAAATAAAAAATGACAAAAATAAATAAATATTTGTTGACTTACTATTACAGTAGAAGTAAGGATACAGGTGGAGGTGTAGCAATATTTGTGCTTGATTGTTATTACAAAACTAAAAAATTTGAAGTTACTAGAATTTCTTCAAATTTTAAATATGCATCAGTGAATATTTATATTAGAGAGGAATTAACTGTCAACGTAATTTGTGTTTATAAGGTATCTAAATATGATAATTCTTCATTGTCTATATTTTTTGAAAATTTGGAAAATCTCCTTAGTAAATTGAATACAATCAATCCTGTATTTGTTTGTGGTGATTTTAATATTAATTTAGATTTCAAAAACTTAGATTTTATTTAAAAAAAAAGAATGCTTGATCAACTTGTGAATATGTTTTCAATGATTGGTTTGAAACAGTGCATATATGATTATACTAGGGTACAGGGTGGCTCTAAAACAATTGAAGGGCCCAATGCATAATGTGCCTAAGTCACATTTTCTTTATTTTGTGTTAATAGCGCCATCTATGTAATTTTTTCCAAGCTTTCCAACCGTATAATTCAAATTGCTGAAAAATGTCTCTATGTCCAAATACAAGTATGCTACCTCAAGAAAAGGTGGGCAGTTCAATGTTAAAAGTACCTAAGTCCACTGTTGGAATATATCACTGTAAGATGTGCCTAAATCCCTTCATATGCATATAACTTTCAATTGACCTAGACTTGTTCAGCGCAAAAAAGTGACTAACTTCACTAATGTGATATATTATACAGTATTTTTTTGGTCCAATGTTTATAATAAACAAGAATAGTAGCGTTTTTAATTTAATGCACAGAGTGTACATAAAGTTATTATTTAGTGAAAAGTTAACATGGCAGGTGAGGTATAATTTAATTAAGACGTAGTTGAATGATTTATAGTTTTTATCAATAACGTAAACTCACAAAATGCGAGTTTGTTGTGTTGGCATACAGTGACGAAGTAATATTTTTTCAGAAACTTTGGGATGACTATTCTTTCTCTGAAAGAGAGTATGACCCGTCAAACTCAAATGCCAGCTCGTCAGATTCATATTCCCGATATGTTCTAGTCACTTACTGAATTTTTTATTTTACTAATGTTATTAATTTGGTAGCGTTAATCAATTTAGAACATCCTCTACCGCATTAAAAAAATTCCAAAATTGTTCAAAATTCAAAGTAAAAAGTGCCTAAGTCCATTTTTTAATTTTTTTTTCTCCAGGTTAGAGTAGTAAAATCGAATAATTATCATGTTGTAATATTTCAATAATCATAAACCGTCTTTAGTAAAAAAGGTAGCATTATATTCCTAATAATAACATTTCCAGAAACAAATTAAACTTTTAAACTCGTTTTTCTCAAAAACCATAAAATGTGACATGTGCACATCTTGCATTGGGTACTTCAATTATTGATAATATTTTCTCCAATATTAACAATTCGGAACTGGCACCTAAAGTAATAATGTGAGACCTTTCAGACCACAATATGCAAAAAATTTGTTACAATTATGAAAGCAATAATGTTGTCAAAAATTATTTATTTGTAAAAGAGATTTCAAAAATACATATAACATTGCATTCTTCAAATATCTTGTTTCGATAGAGAAATGGGCCAATATAGATTTTTCTGCAAATATAGATAAAAACGATAAAAATGGGTTACTAGTGACATAATTAATGAGAATAAATTTATCAGACAAATGTATAAATTAACTTTAGACAATCTCGAAATAAAAAAATTAGTATAACTTATTAAAAAAATAACCATAAAAACAACATATGTAATGCGAACAAAAGATACTATTGTTCAAAGATGGAGACATCGTCTAACAAAAATATTACAGCTTGGCATATCATTAAAGAAAACAGTGGCACAGCTGCAAATAAACGTTTTTCGGATAGGTTTTTTACTGATAACGGTGCAGATATTAACTCAATTAATGACGCTGGATATGAATTTAACAATTACTTTCATGACTCTATAAAAGAACCTACAGACAGTATGATCATTAATGCTAACACACATTTAAATATAAACTGTTCTAGTAGTATGTTTTTGGCACCTACTATGATCAATGATGTAGTTAATATGATTAAATCCGTATCTAAAAAAAACTATGCAGGTTTTGATAGTGTACCTTGTTTGCTGCTTATACATATCAGTGAATATATTGTCGATCCACTGTGTAAATTAATTAATCTTTCTTTCATTGAAGGAACTTTTCCCTCCAGCTTAAAAAAAGCAATATTGGTACCTATACACAAAGAAAAAAAAAACGATAAGGAACTTATATCAAACTACAGAGGAGTATCTCTACTCTGTCTTTTCGAACTAGCAAATGCCCGTCAACTTAAAGTTTACTTAAATAAAAATAATATTATATCTTCTAGTCAATATGGGTTCAGAAAGGGATACTGTACGCAAGATGCAGTAAATTCGCTCTATACTTTTTTGCTTGAAAATATTGACAAGAAGAAAATGTGCGAATGTTTATTTTTCGATATGTCTAGAGCATTTGACACAGTGAATCACGAAATGCTGCTCAGTAAGTTAAATGCCTATGGTGTAGGAAGGGTACTTAAATCGTGGAGCAAATCTTGAGCAATTGTACTCAGAGAGTAATACTAAAAGTTAATGGGAAATCACATCAATCCGATGACAAATTAGTTCCAACTGGTGTTCTTCAGGGCAGTACCCTTAGCCCAATTCTTTTTCTGATTTTCTTCAATGACCTTTGCAGCTATTTGAAAGTGACGAATGAGTTTCACGTTATTCAATTTGCTGATAATATGGCAGTTGAATCTGTGGCAAAAAATGTTCCAGATCTATCGCGAAATGCAAACATTTGTAACAGTAATGGACAGATATTATAATGACTTTGTTTTGAAACTTAACGGGTCAAAAACTCAAATGTTAATGTTTACCCATATTACTTCTGATTTTAGTTTATTAGCTAAAATTGATCATTTAACTTTAAAAAATAGTAACTCAGTTAAATTGTTAGGTATATTAGTGGATCATAACTTAATTTAGTTTGATCATATTGACTCCTTAATAAAAAAAATGTCTGCCAGAAGCTATGTTCTCTGGCAGTTTCGCTCTTATGTAAATTTGGACGTGCTTAAAATGTATTGATTTGGATATGTGCAATCATTATTAAATTATGACATTATTCTAGGGCAATTCTAGTAGAATGAATAACCTATTCATAATGCAAAAAAAATCATCAGAACCATGATGTTCAAGCATTCTACCCATTCATGTAGGAACATGTTTCCATGTTTCCCTCTCAAAATACCTATGCTATCTTTATACTTCTTATCGTGTTGCCTGTTTGTCAAATCTAATATTAACAAGTACACTTTGTTTACAGCTTGTAACATAAATTACAGTCTAAGAGGTACCAATAACATTCTGTTACCAAAACATAAATTGTTTGTTGTTGCTAAAAATATACAATCATCTACCCAACTACCTGTGAAAGAAATATCTTATTTAAAGTTATTTAAATCAAAATTAATAAAATTGTTGTTACAACTTCAGAAGAATTTTTTGTGCTACCCTGTAACACTGGCATCGATAATTATACCTTTTATACCTTTATACTTTTGTAATTTGTTTTCATATGACCACAGTTTGTTCTTATAATTTATAAACTTGCATTTTTTTAAATGGAAACAATAGTCGGCTATGGGCTTATAAGAAAGCTTATTTTTTTCTGATTTCAAAGATATAAACATTTTTATGTCCATTTAATAAAGTTTATGTTATATCTCGGAAATAGTGTAAGCCATGCAATTGGCAATAGGTTTATTGAACACTACGTAAAAATATCTATTGATAACAATTTTTACAGATTTCCTAAGATTAATGGTTTCGAAGTTATTTAACATAAAAAATTGACCATTTTCAGTTTTTTCAGTATAATTCAACAACCTGAAAACATACCACAATTCCCAATACGGCAATCAATTGCTCTCACAATTATTTATTATATATATCTTCTGTACATTTAATGCATGTCTGCTGAAATATAAACAGATTATTTATTTATGTATTTATTTATAATCATGAGTATCAGCCAAGCTGGAAAATCGATAGCGATGACCAATTAGATTCTTATTAGAACTTTAGTACTTAGGTAAAATGGGGTATTTCATTTTACGGCAATTAAATCCCTGGGCAACACCGTATCTTCACTGCAACTATCTAGACTCTACTATCATGCTGAAATAGTTTGATGGTATTTCTACAACAATGTAGCGTGTAGGAACCGGTCAAATTAAGAGATGACATACTGACAGATGACAAACAAAAATATCCAACTTCAGCGTGGGGAAAGAAAGTTATGTATTTCATAAAACATGTGAAACTGTTTTTTATTTACGCTTCAAGACAAGTCCTACGGTTGTTGTATGCATTGAAGAAATACTAGCAATAATAATAACAGTTAATGTTTTTACTTATCCAACAGACATAAACTGACTTTGTAACAACAAATTTAAGTACACATCATATCAAAGAAAGTACCTACCTACTCAATTTTTTAACTAAGTATAAAATTATTTAACTAAATACAATGTAGTAGTCGAAATTATAATAGCAGTATTTAATAATCTTTAAAAAATTATTAGCTATAAGATAGGAGCAAAGTTGTCAGTATTGTTTTTAATACTGTATATCAGTGCCTCATAGAATAATTCAGCTAAGAATAATAAGTTTTGTTCACATTTATTAGCACTTCTAACAGTGTTGTTGTCATATCGGATATTTCCTCAAATTTATATATTTATTTCATTTATGAAAAACACAAAGCGGTCAAAATTAAAGAATTTTTAATTTAAAATGACAATACACGCGTTTTTTTCGTCTCATATTTTTAGCATTTCACAATTCTATTTGAACTTTGTTCATATACTAAGGGAAAAGTTTACAAATAATTTTCTCTATTGAAATTCATTTCTGCTTTTCCCTTTTTAATTTAAGTTTTGATACAACAACATACAAAATATTTTCTTTTATATTCTTATATAAAATATAAAAGAAGTAGATCCAGATATGATCTTAATAGTCTTCGCTCGCTTACGGCTAATGTAAGTTTTTGTGGGCTTCGTTGTTTAGTAAAAAATATGTAATGATGCAAGAGAATTTTTTTCTTAAAATAACCCCTTTTATCCCAAGAGAAATTTACTTGAAATTTACACGGTCTATTAAAATAAATGGAGTAGACGAAAATAAAATGGCAACTATTTTTGGAGATCGAGAGGTAGGGATAAATTCCAGAGACGACTTCTACGTAGATATGATATATTGTAAACACCTAATAAAACATACCCAAACACGCTAAAAAATTCTATCAAGTAATTGGTCGGCTTGGAGCTGGAGCTTATTTACTGGTCGACAGGGCCGGTTATTGTCGAGTAACCAATACCAATTCAAATAGTTGATTGAAGATGAAGTTACTTTGTGAAAATCCATTTTGCCTTAAAAAAATTATAAACACTTTTTATTACTTGTCTAATTTTCATTTTATTTGTTATTTTACAACTAGTTTCATCCTATTCGGACATTTTCAAGTAAACTAAATTATACACAGATTTTACTTTTATTTAAATATAAACTGAACTGAATAGAAGGATGGGTCACTTTATGGTTGACAATATAATTCAAATTTGTACAGATTTTATGTCTTTAAATGTAGGGTTTTTTTCAAGATAGTAAATTATATTATGGTGTGATTTTTATTAGCAGCAGGTTATCTGAATAAGTTTAATAACGGAGAATTATTTAAAACTATTTGGTCGTTTAATGTGTTGTAATTTTTATTCCTATTTAATTTATTAATTTCTAGCACTTCTAATAAATTAAGTTTTCTACTTTTCCCACAAACATGTAATATTTTAGGTTGATGGTCTTCAGTTATTGTATGACCAGAATCTGTTAAATGTTTATAAAAGTTGGAATGTTGTTTTTGTGTATGAATATGTTCTCTATATCTTACTCCGAACGAACTATCTGTTTGACCTACATATGAGCCGTTACATTCTGGACAATCTAACCGATATACACCACATTTTTTAGAGGTATCAGTTTTTTGTTTTGCATTGAAAAGGTATCTGCCTATATTTTTGTTAGAACTAAAAGATGTTTTAATATTAAATTTGGAAAAAGTATTGCTAATTGAATAGGAGAGTTGACCTAAATATGGTAATGAAATGTATGTCTGAACTTTTTTCTCGTTAATAGTGGGATAAAGTTCTTTCAAGAGGGACTTATTTTGTATTTTGTAGATTAGATTGTTGATTATATTTTGAGGGTACCCGTTATTATGTGCTATAATCAAATAATCTAAGAAATTGTCAAAAATCAAGAAATAACTATCTCAAAAAGTTTTAGAGAGAAACACATTCGAAAAATTTCCCGGACAACTCCTTATAACTTTGGATCCAGTAATTTCATGTTTGCGGCAGTGCCCACCACAAAAATATTCAAATATATCTCCTGAAGATATTTCGTTAGGAGAGGCATCCTCGTTAGAATCAACGAAATCAGAATCTCCTATAGTTCCACAGCCTGAGACATGAGGCAGCGAAATTTCTTCATCCAACGAGGAAGACGAGGACGTCAGTGACAGATTTTTGGTATTAATCTTAATATTAATTATACTGTATTTAGTAATAGTACGTATTTTATTAGGATTCGATTATTTTTGTTAGTAATTTCTTTGTTTATAAATAGTTTATTGCACAATGATCAAAAAGCAGTAAATTCAGTTATTAACCTTATACCTCCTAAAAGTTAACCGCGGGTAATTTAATTTTTCCATGTAAAGTCCAGGAATCTAAAACCCTTTAGCCTATTTTTAGATATTTGGCCGCTATTCGAATTTTCTGGCCCTCTGTGCAATGTCTTCTAAATAATTGGAATACACTTCTAATAAATACCGTGTGTATTTATAACATATCTATGTGAATAATATATAGATTCGTAAACAGTGCGAAATTAAAGTAAATGTGCTACGCGTTTAGTTAAAAAAGAAAACATATAAATAAGTAAATAAATGTTAGGAAAGTGGAGAGACAGCTTGGACGCGGCGTAACAAAAAGTTTGCCGAAAGCTAGCTCAGTCAATTCGACAAAAATAAAAATAAGAGATATGTGTGGGGTTCGAGGAAAAAAAGAAACAAATTCAACTTACCAATACTCCAAGGGCGCCACCAGCATATAACGCAACCTTGCTAGGAGGATCCCACCTGAGTTGGGTATCCAAGCTAACTTCTATAATTCCCAATGCGTCACAACTAATATGGTTTTACATAACTTTTTTTTCTTACTTATTCAATATTATTTATTCTTGTTGGCAGATTACTGGTAATGGAGTTGTTTAAAAAAAGACTGATCAAACAAAAAAAAATAAAAAAATATATATTTATATATATATATATATATATATATATATATATATATATATATATATATATATATATATATATATATATATACATACATATATAAAGTAATGTTTAAATATGTATATAATAGTTATTTACGTAACCAGTTATGAAAAGACTAATTTTATTTGACGAATGTAATATTTGCAAATTACATGAGTCAAGTAAAATTACTTTTCGTAACGTGTTAAGTACAAAATTTTATCTTTAAAATAGGAAAATGATAATAATCAGTTACGTAAAAATTCATTATATCACTCAGTTATGTAATGGTACTGAGTTATGAAAAATGTGACGTTTCGTAACGTCAAAAATGCATTTAAAACTTGACATTTCATAACGGGGTTAGATAAAAATATATACGAAAATCGTGGGGATGCAGTTATTAGGTGGCTAAATTCAATTAAAAATCTCTGTATTTTATCAAGCTTTCGGAATATTTTATTCCTTTCTCAAGATATCTAAAAGTGTACATTATTATAATATTAAAAAAAAATTATTATTAATTATTATAATACTTACAAACGTGATTAAAACGATAAAAATGAAAACATGGCATACAAACTGTTTTAAATAAAAAGTGTATAAATAGGAAAAAAGTAAAAAAGTAAAATATGTCAATTTAGACAATTTCAAATATATATAAAAGTAGTAACAAAACTGTTACCAAGGATGTTAAACAATTTTTCATAAAAATATATCAAGGCAACCATAAACAACTAGTAAAATTTTGTTAAATAAATTAAAATTATGATAGTCTTTTTTAAATCATTATTAAGTTTCAAAATGTAGGTATAAATTTTACTAAGATTATTAAGATCAGTTCTTTTGCTTAAACAATTAGGTTCATTATTTATATATAACATTTCCAAAAATATTCTTTTATGATAGTTATTTTCAATATCCAAAATTGTAGTATCTATTTTCTTCAGATATCTGAAAAACCAAACTAGACAATTAAGTTTCACTAGCCCCAAGGTCTCAGCATGAATATCGCGCAGCTTTTCTCTAATTTAACTTGCAAGATAAGATCTAGATCTCCATGTTGAAAAAGTTAAAGCTGAACGCCCTGTATATGCTTTTGAAAATACGTAGTATTGTAATGCGTACTAATACTAGAAAGTTGCTAACTATGCTTGTGTATGGGAATTTTCCTTTTTCATATTTTATTAATAATCAAAGGTTAATTGGATATACAGGGTGGAGCAATAGTGCATTCGACTTCGATATGTCGAATAGCTAAAAACTTGACTTAAAAACGGAAATAAACTAGACAAAAAGTCTATAACCAGAAATTTATTTTCGCATATACAGTGTGAGCCAAGACGATTCTACAGGGTCCACTAACATTTTTTTAAATGGAATGTCATGTATATCAGAATATTTTTTGAAACCTCTTTGTGGCATCCTTCCATCCTGTCTTATTATTGACTCTCTCCTAACCACTTGGATGCAATTTTTGTTTTATTAAAATTATGCCATTTACACGTATATATTAAAAAAATCACTACAGTCACAATGTTCGATTTTAAGAAAAAAATGTATTAATACCAGTTATCTGTGTGATAACACTCAGCAATTTTCACTTCCTAAAAGTATACAGGGTGGCCAAAAATAATTTTTAACTTTACAACTATTTGTATTGAATTTTCTCAATTTTTTAAAATGGAACACTCTGTTTTTGGACGACGTGATGTAGAATTGAAAAACAAAAAATTTTTTGTATTTACATCCCTATGGTTATTTTAACAATTTTTGATTTATTGAACAATAACTGCAAAATTTGGCAATGAAAATTAAAAATATATTTTTTTTTGTAATTCAAGAGAAGACGTTATAAAAAGTGCTCCATATTTTGCCCATTTTGAATGACATATTTCTATGCGTCTGTGGAATGAGGTTTCTACTGTTCATAAAATTGCCGGAGTGATTCTTCTAAAAGCATTTCGTATATTTTTAATATATACGTGTAAATAGTATAATTTCAATAAAAAAATTCATTATATGCAAGTGGTTGGGAGAAAGTCAATAATAATACAGGAGTGAAAGTAGGCCACAAAGAGGTTTCAAAAAATATTCTGATATATATGGCATTTCATTTAAAAAATGTTACTTAATCCTGTAGAATCATCTTGGCTATATTCGAAAACAAATTCCGGCTATAGACTTTTTTGTCTAGTTTACTTATGTTTTTAAATCAAGTTTGTAACTATCATAGAACTCGAGATATCGTAGTCGAACGCATTATTGCTCCACGCTATATACTTATCTCCTTTTAACAAAATGATAGTGACGTTTTCTTCAAGCGTATTATCTTTCTCTTAATAATTTTATGGTTTTCCCATACGCTATCACAATTTTCGATTTTTAAACTCCCTTTCCAAACGTAATTAATTGTAATTTAGTGAGCATCTCAGAATATCTGAAAGACGCCGACGATGATTACATATCACCTACATAATACTTACCATAATCACAAATAACGGTGTAAATATTATTTTTGAATCTTTATAAATAATTTGTTAGGTTAGTTTTAGATAAAATAGATCTTAAATATGAGTCTAAATAACGTCCGACTCATTTGCGATCCTATGTAATTTGTAAAAAAAAAACAAATACTATACAGTATCTGAATTCAGTAGAATTGGCGTAATTGTTACTACACGGGTCTGCCACAAGGTGAATTTTACACTAAAGTTGCAAATTTATTGACAATTATTATGTAACGCCTAACTATATTAAAGTTCCGATGCCAGTTACTGTCACTTTGTTGCTAGTTGGGTAGTATATTTCTTAATTTTGCATAATTTTCAAATGGTAAATTATATGCGGCCTTAAAAAGGTGCAAGTGCAAAACCATTTGCAATTTCCTGAGAATTATGGAAACATTGGTCTTGAAAATGTAGTGTAATGTACTGCTGGTTTGTCCATTCTTTTGATCGTTATAACCAACAATTGTTTGCATTATTTGTTATATTAAATATAGGCAATGACTTGACATTCTTTGTAAGCAGTGTCTATATCTGGTTTTATCTACGACCTAAGATTTTAAAATAATTTTGATCAACGTAATCCCCGATTCGCTTATATTTCCTCAATTTTAACACGCTTTTATTAGCTTCACCTGTATGTTTATATCATTATCCTGATCAGGATCGCTAGTCCTTTCCTCACGTATCCTGTGCGCGAGAGCAAAGGCTTAATATGTAAGTACATTCCATTATTGTCAGTTAGATCGGTGGTCGAGCGGGCTAAGGCAGTCGTCGCGAAACGACAGACTCCTCGGGCGTGAGTTCAAATCCCACGGCTGAAATAAAAAAATTTTTTTTTTTTTCAGAAATATCTGTTGGATCGTAATATGTTATAATATCAGCATCAATAAGCAATATAAATATAGTTTAAAAAAACTACAAAACACGCTTTCATATCACATCAAACTAGAAAGTGAAAAATAAATATAGTTTAAAAAAACTAAAAAACAGGCTTTTTAAAGCACATCAAACTAAAAAAGTGAAAAAATAATTATTAATATAAACTGAAAACAATAATGAACGAAAAATACTAGTATTATTGTGAAAAAGCGTGGGTTGCTCGATATACGAAAAATATGGCACAAAGCGCCCCACGCTTTTTTCACAATAATACTAGTATTTTTCGTTCATTATTGTTTTCAGTTTATATTAATAATTATTTTTCACTTTTAGTTTGATGTGCTTTAAAAGCGTGTTTTTTAGTTTTTTTAAACTATATTTATTTATGTTCCATACTATACTTATACCAAAGCGGGTACGGTTTTCGGAACACATAAATCACAAATACCGTATAGTATTTCATAGGAATTTTCGCAAGCTGATTTGACATGGCTGTAGTTTCATGTAGTTTGTGTCATCATTTGAAGATATTATTGATAACATGTAAATATTTTGCAACTATATTTTTAACGTTATTATATTGATTAGAATTGAAATTTAATCTATTGGTATAAGATTGTTTCTTACAAAGACTGGTTCTAAAGACGTCATCAACATCCACATTGAATACGTGAAGTTATTAATATTTAAATTTTTTCAATATTTTTACACTTGAATGGGGGAAAGTAAAGAATCTATGGTTATACCGAAATTTTGTGGCAGAAATCAAATTATTTTGACCCGTCTTCTAGCAAGTCATAGTATTTTTGTTTATTTAAAGAACTCTAGTAACATTTTGCATTTATACACGGTTTACTTAAATCAAAAATGATTGCAGAGGCCTGAATAACACATATAATAACACGAATAGACAAGACAAGTGACTTTTTTTCAATAAGGTAAATTCCAGGGCACTATTTTACATATTTTTTCATTTTCCTAAGAGAAATTTTCTTATATTTAAAACATTCGATTTAATATACTTAAATTCCATGTGTAAACTAAGAGTAAATAATATATAAACGTCGAAAGTGATGTAACGATCTTGGTGAGTTAGAGAACAGCTGACGTCCGAAAAAAACAATCCTACTACGTTTTCCAGGAAATCCTATGCCAATATTTGTTTTTACCTTGGATGTGTAAACACATTTTTCTCTAGCAGCCTTATTTGTACAAAAAAATTAAATTAACTCATTAAATTTGTAACTGTGAGGGTAATTCCTTAGGCAAACAAAAAATGTTATTTATCTTACATAAAGAGGCCCTCTTTGAGTAAACTGATCGCATAAAGTGAGGGATATCACAAATTATGTTTTATTTTTATTTGTGAAAAATATAAGTTAAAATGCTTCAGTTAAATAATTATGACCGTATTAATATATTAATTATAGTTTGAAATGATCCAGATTTTTTATTTAACCTGTTAAAACTTGTATTTATTAATAGCAGAAAAGTGTGGCAAAATTCCAGCAAGTACAAATTTTTAAACAAAGATATAAATTAAACAAACTACTAGATTACGACTCTTACTCATGTTGAAGATTGCTAGATGATTTCTACAAAGATTTTACTTTTTTGTTGATAAAAAAGGGAAGAATTATTAAATTCGAAACTGCAGTCTACTATTATGCAGTGTTTTTGAAATAGATTTTCAGTTTTGAAAAAATTAAACTGTTGTTGGAATTGTAGTAACTTGGGGCAGCTGGCAACACTGGAGTGGTTAACTAGATATTCAAATTTTATTGAAATAATTTACAGCCATGTATGCACTACATGAGAGCTGTGCATGTAACATAAAAGAAATGAAAACTAACACGTCGTCGACCTGGAGGCTCGTCTAGTTCACAAGGTAAAAACGATGTTAATTAGTGATAAAGGTCGTAAAAATATTGGCGATAGCTCATTGGATTCGGAATGACGTCTAGAAAACTGTATAAAAATTGTTTACCAGTACATAAAAAATTGCAAAAGTTTAAGGAGATTCAAGGGAAGAAGAAGAGGAAGGAAGAGGATGAATTAAAGGAGCAAGAAGAAGCAGGACAAGAAATCGTAAGTCAGCCACGTGAAATGGAAGAAAGGGTGGAAGCCGGTTCAATTTAAAAATATAGATGAACCGAGCAGTTCAGGAATTCCTCCTTTAAAAAAAAGAAAGAAAACGTTTCGTATAAATAATGACTATATATTGATTACACCACTGTTATACTTATAATTTATGAAAATATAATTGTTCTGAAATAAAATTTAATTACTGTATAACGGAATACGAATTTGAAGAATATTAATAAAAATACGTTTATAGTTTAAACTATAAGAGATATTGATATGACCAAAAACTTATTCGGTAGATATTTAATCACTGAACAAAATTATGTTGAGGGTCTATTACTCTATCTGCAATATTTAATAAGCTATAAGTCAAAAGATTCGAAAATGACAAAGAAACCTTAATTTCTTATAAACAAATACGTAAAATAGCTGATTAACAATAGTTACAAACTAGGTGGTTAACTCATTTTAAAGATTAATTAATCCTAAAAACGCCTTGAATATCCATTGTCATATCTCTAATAGTTTAAAGGATATAGAGGTTAATAACTTAATAAAAGAAGGAGGCACTTAAAGTAGCAAAATTGAAAATTCTATAAAAAGTCGATAAATTTCTTTTTGTATTGGTTAATTATATGGTTATTTTTAGTTTTTTTTTTCTATAAAAAACGTATTAATACATTCGACCATTGTTTATTACAGATTGTATATTAAATAAACAAATAAAATTAAGCAGAAAATTGCAAATGCTAAATTTAGAAAAAAATCTTTTGTTAATCTATTACTTAAATAATGAAGAGTTAAAAAAATGATTAACAATAAAAAAAATCTTTAAGAAAAAGCATTTTTTTAGATCACAATTTTAGATCATTCCACTAATAATTTGGCAAAAAAAATTTTTTACAATATGCAACTAATTCATTTGTTTATAAAATTTTTTAAACAAACCACTAAAAATTTAGAAATTATAAAATCTAATAGTGTTTTGATATACAAAAACAGTGATAATAACAAATATTGATAAAAAAATTTTTTTCACCTTTTTTTGCCCGTTTATTAGTTTTTTGTTAACGTAAAAGATTAATAACTAATGAACTATAACAATTAAAAATATCGTGATGTGATTGTTTCATAAAGTATACTTGTCACAATGTATCCAGCATCGGTTATAATTTTCACGTCTTTAGTTTAACAGTTATCTGATTATAATCATAAATCTAAACTCCAAAAAAATTTGTTAATTAACAATAAGCGCATTTTATGAAAAATGGATGAAAAAAATTTTTTAAGTGGATATTGTTCCTTGGGATGTCTAGATGATCCGATAATTTTTTGAAATTTTTTGATTAAATTTTATACCTAAAAAAATTTTTTTTTTGCTACGGTCGGATTCTGAGGTCTGCGGCAGCGTCACGCTTGCCACGTGGAGCACTATTTTCAATTTAAATTAAAATTATTAATAATGGAGGTACAGTTACGGGAGGACCTTTTATCGGAAATTTCGTCCTCTTTAAGAATCTTTTTAAAATTTCTTAATTATTAAAAAGTTTCCGAATTATTTGCGAAAAACTAAATGCCTTTCCTTATCTTAATTTGTTAATAACTTTAATAACTTTTTAAATTTTTTATGTGCTGGTAAACAATTTTTATACATTTTTCTAGACGTCATTCCGAATCCAATGAGCTATCGCCCATATTTTTACGACCTTTATAACTAATTAACACCGTTTTTAACTTATGAACTAGACTATTTGCCACTGATGTTTGTAAGACAAATAAAATAATAAAACTGAAAACAAATTAAAAATGTAATTCTCTCGTTTCAATATTAAAAAAAAATGTAACCTCACAACGAACCAAAATTACTTATTAATCTTTGTGAGGCTTATTATTTACCAGGTTTTTACCTAATTTCTTTATGTATTGCTGGATGTTTCAGTTTTAGTGTCACAATATAATTCAAACGTCAATAGTGACCATCAAATTACTCATTTAATGATTCAGTACGTTTCCACTTGGGTAAAGTGTATTGAGAAATATTGATATGTTTGATTCTACATTAAGAGGGCAATAATACGGCCTCACAATTTACTCCACTGGATTTTTATGGAGTTTATCAAGAATAAAACCTCGACAAAAACATTGAGAGTACATAGAAAGTGCTGAAGAGTGACTTAGGGTATGCTTAGGTTCAGATAAAGTAAAAGTTGCCAAAAGGAAGTGTCCCTCAAAAAATTC
>JANEYF010001516.1:35000-54451 GCA_029963845.1 Rhamnusium bicolor | reverse complement strand
GGAGGCCAGGTCAACACAGGATGCAATAGCTGATTTAGTTGCAAAAATATATAGCTATATAGCTCAGTTAATATTTCAGAACCGGCTATATGCATCTTTGTACCACATGGCCAAAGAATTTGACAGTGCTAATCATTTCCATTTGTTAGAAACACTAGAAAATATGCGTTTCAGGGGAACTTGTTATAAGTTGATGAAGGGCTACTTGATCGATTAAACAATACAAAAGAGGTCATTATTCATAATCGTATTACATTATATAAAAAAAAACAATTGCCGTACCTAAAATGATAAAAGCTGTAGGAGAGCATTGTCATATTTACCTTACTCCCAAAATATACAATAAAAAATTTACGTTTTTAAAGAATTGGGCCCTAAAAAACATAAATTCATTCAAACTCTTCAAAAAAACAATTATGAAATGGATAGCATTCCACGATTGTCAGTACACTTTTTAATAAACATAAAAAATAATCATGCTTACACTTAATAAATGAAAACAAAAACAATAAATAAAATGAAATAATAAAAATGTAATAATAAAGAGACAACAAAAAAGTTTATTTAATTAAATTTTATACTTGTCATACTAAACAAAAAATTATTTAAAATATTTATTTACCATAGGTCCTATACAAAAAATTTGCATGTATTCATGTAATATGCAAATGTAATTGTGAATGTATATTTATGTAAACTTTGTTATTTGTGTTATATTCATTTATTTATACAATGCAAATGAAATCGCAGTTTTATCCACGTGCAGGTTTTCCTTTGTGTACTGTATACTTGTATATTAATTTTGAATATCACATTTATAAGTTTTGTTTGGTGAATAAATTATTATTATCATATTACCAATATTTACAAATTTCAGAGCTGAACTTTTTAAGTCAATTTTTCTTATTCCTATAACTGGAAAGGAATATAGTTCAACATATTGAGGATCAAAAAAATATCATCAATGTTGTACAAGAACATCCTGAAGGAAATACTCGACAAGTGCTCAGTTAATAATTCCTCACGTGTGAGTATGAAGGATCTTAATGAAAGAAAATTTATATCCGTATCGTATTCAAGAAGTGCAACGGCTTGAACAGTATGACACTGTCAATAGATTGCAATTCTGTCAACGGATTATTTATCACAGACCCAAAATATTTGGAGTTTTATTTAGTAGAGAAGCCCAATTTACCAGGGAAGCAGGAAGAGAAATTGATTTAAGAAAATCGCATATTTGGGCTGAAGAAGACCATCATACCATGAAGAAAGTTGATTTTCAACGATTTTCAAGTTTTCAATAAATACTTCGCACAGTATGACTATGAAATTTTGTTGCATTTATTACAGCACTTGTTCTTACCTAATTTGAAGGTGCTCCAGTTCAAATCTATAGGAAGTTTTGATCTGTGAGCTCTAGATTTTTTACAATTCGTCATTTTTATTTTCACGAAATTTGACGATTCGTATAAAGATATGATGACGAAAAAATCAGTTGCGTAAAATAAAATACATATATTCAAATGTGGGTAGCTAAACGATTTATACTTTAAATTAACGTATATACACGTAGCGCACACTTTAAACATACATATATTAATTTATACGGAGGTTAGTCGTTTAGGTTTAAATTTTTTATAAACATATTAACATTTTTATTACAATTTCTTTTTTAATCTTGTTCTATAACAAATATTAATTTATACGGAGGTTAGTCGTTTAGGTTTTAATCTTTTTTAAACATATTGACATGTTTATTAAAGTTTCTTTTTAATCTTGTTTTGTAACATATATTAATTTATACGGAGGTCAGTCGTTTAGGTTTTAATTTTTTATAAACATGTTAATATTTATATTACAATTCTTTTTTAATCCTGTTCTATAACATATATTAATTTATACGGAAGTTAGTCGTTTAGGTTTAAATTTTTTTAAACATATTGACATATTTATTAAAATTTCTTTTTAATCTTGTTTTGTAACACATATTAATTTATACGGAGGTTAGTCGTTTAGGTTTTAATTTTTTATAAACATATTAATATTTTCAGTCAATTTATTTTTTACCTTGTTCTATAACATTTATTAATTTATACGGAGATTAGTCATTTAGGTTTATTATTTTTATGCATATTGATATGTTTATTAAAATTTCTTTTAATCTTGTTCTATAACATATATTAATTTATACTGAGGTTAGTCGTTTAGGTTTTTAATTTTTTATAGGCACATACATCTTTTTATTACAATTTCTTTTTAATCTTATTCAATATATACATATGAATACACTTTAATCTTGTTCAATACATACATATAAATTTCAACGCACCGTGTGCACAGTTCTTTTGTCGCGAGAATCGAAACATACATATGTTGCAACGCACCGTGAGCACAGCTATTTTATATATTCTCTATTATTCTATAAGATATATTAATGTATAAGTAAAAAAATTTTTTTCATTTGCACAGCGAAAAATGGCCTCTTGTATATAACATGTATAATCAATAATTTAGCCATATAATCACTAAAATTTTGTTAAAATGATATTTACAAACTGCAATAATTGACAATTTAGTTCTAAGTTAGCAGGTAGTACAAATGTAGTAACCCACAAACCGTTCTGGAATTTTCGAAAAAGACGAAACAACGGCCGTACAACGCTGATGAGACTAAGGGAAAGTCGAAACAATCGTATTTTTTTCTTTATTAAATATAATACTTGCGATTAAACCATATTCCAATTCATAAACTTATATTAATTTTATCTTTGTTTTAAATTTTATTTATTTCATTTCATATCCGTTTAAAAATTTGTTTTTGTCAAATGTAATATTTATAAATATATTTTTTTTGTGATTTATTTCCCTTATTTGTCATAAGTTAATTTGCTTTATTATTCTTTTCATTTATCGATTCCCTAATTTGTACAATTTTTTTTGTTATATTTTTTCCTAGATTCTGTAAAATATAATAATCACGATTAACCCATATTTAAATAAATGAGATGATTTTTTCTTATTTTACATTTTATTTGTTTCATCCGTTTAAAAAGTTACTTTTATTAAATGTTTAAATTTATTTCCCTTATTTATCAAAAGTTAATTTTTACTTCATTATTTTATGCAATTTAATTTTTTTACATTCTTTCAATTTTTCGATTCCTTATGTTCTATGAATGGCCTGGTAATTTAATTTGCTAGAAAATTTATTAATGTGTGCATGCCAATTTAATTTAGAATCTATGTAAATACCAAGCAGCTTGAGCGAATTGTATTCCCCGTTTCATGAAAATGTAATTATTTGTGTTTTATTATCATTCATTTTTAACTGATTTTAACTGAACCACTCTGATGCATGGTTTAGTGTTCAGGAATTTTTTTGCCTTAGATCAGTCTCTGTTCTTGCAACATTTAAAAACGTGGTATCATCAGCAAACAGAATAGTTTTATTTGTAATTATATTCGGTGCAAAATCGTTAATAAAAACCAGAAAGAATATGGGGCCCAATATAGAACCTTGTGGTAATCCAGTGTTCATGCAAACGTTGTTTGAATGTTGCCCGGACTGTGTTACAACACTTTGATATCTATTATTTAAATACGATCTTATAAAATTGAGAGAAACACCTCTAATCAAGTAATATTCTAATTCTGTCAATAAAAATGTATGGTTAACACCGTCAAAAGCTTTACTCAGATCAATCAAAGTAGCACTTGCTGTATAATTATTATTTATTGCTGTTAGGATAGCTTCTACTATGTTTATAATTGCCTTTGTAGTTGACCTGTTTTTTCTGTGCCCATACTGCTCATTAACGAATAAACTGTTAGTTTCAAAGTATTTTATTATTCTACTTTTTATGATCATTTCAAATATTTTTGATATTATAAGTAGTACAGATATTGACCTATCATACTATTTATTTACACACATACACTTTCAAACATGTAAGTGCAAACTATTTGCCCACAAACAAGCAGAGACCTACTTAAAAACGGACCACGCCTCAGATGCCCATGTTGAGTAAAAGTGAGATACAAAAAGTATGCTAATAAATAAATGAAGCATTCCTAAGGGCAAAAGATCCTGCACAAAAAAAATGTCAGAATTTATGGGATAGGTAGTGCATCATAGGGTTATTATATTAACTTAATATGATTCGCTCTATATTCAACATCAAATTGCATGGAAACCAGAGAATGTAGAGAAAAACCAATTTCAGATTTGAAATCAGCGATGAAAATATTATTGGAAATTAAAAAAGCTCTTGCAACAGCGAATGAAAACAAAAATTGTGGCCTTACTAGATGTTTAATAATTATTAAACATCCAATCGGGCCAAGTATCCTTCTGATTTAATGCAAGAGGTTTATATCAGAAACAATACTGCCACCATGACGGAACACCTTCCCATTTTGGTGTTGAAGCTACAAGATTTTTGAATAATCAGCATCCAAGCAGATCGATTGGAAGTAAAGGACCTCATGCCAGGCCGGCTAGATCGCCAGATATCAACTCCATGGATTATTTTTCATGAGGTCATTTCAATTATAAGGTTTATTTTATCACTTTAAGAGAATACGGTGGCGCTAGCCAATATCTTCACAAAAAGGACTTCCATGAATAGATGCTGCTCCCCAAATATTACTTCTCCTAATTGAACCAGCCTTGAGAAAATAATTTAAAAAAGATTTTCAGGCACTCATTTGCTGGATGTAACTTCTCTGGGAGGGTTAATATTAAAAAGGTTCATACGAGAAATCTAACTCTCAAGCAATCCACTTGCTAAATATATGCACTTATTTCCAGAATCCCCAAGTATACTACAGACTGCATAAGTCGCTGCCCTAAAAAAATTTTTTAGTTCGCCACTGATTTAATTAGGTTTATGGTTTATTATTAATATAGCCATACTGGCTATCAATTTTAATTCAATGATTGTTCAGACTATATTACGATTTACGATTTTTTATTATAGTTAAATATTGGTTGCTGAAACGAAAATTATGAGGTTGTATTGGAAATGTAATTTAATTTTCATTTCGCTCTTAGTTTGAACGAATGTACATCAATTCTTATTATTGCAGAACGGGGGTTTTATGAAGGTATACAATTACAAGACAAATAAGGCTAATTTAATACCGTAAGGATGTGAGGATCATGTAATTTAATTCTCTGTAGATTTGTTTTTTGGCAAAAAATTTGTGTACTGAGAAAAACATTGTAACTGGTTCGTTATAGAGGTAACTGTATAAACTGCAACAGTTGTGATGTTGCATAACAAATTATTGAGGTTCTTTTGGATAAACTTCTATGCCTCTGCGATTGACGTATTTTTTCCCACTTAATTTAAGGCTTTTAACAAATGATTTCATCGTCACTCATCAGCCCATCGTTTATTTTGGTTTTAGAAATATTGTTGGCAACTCGTTCCGACATCCATATTTCAATTTACAGAAAATTTATTTAATTTGCTGTCTTCTACCCTATAAATTAAATGAAATATACAGTGTGTCTGTAAAGTATGGATTAAATTCATTATTTTTTAAACCAAAAAATATTTACAAAAAATCCTCGGATACGTCAATTTTTAATTTCAATTATCATTATTATGTCATCGATTTTTTTTAAATGGAACACTGTATATTTCTTCATTTTTTGGAATCTGCTTCAACTGCTGATTCCAAGTATGTGTCACACTTAGGGTCTAAAATTGATAAGTTGGAAGATACGGCCATTTAAAGAAACATGTAAAAAAAGTGAAATAAATACGATTTTTATTAATTTTTGAAGCAGGCTAGTTTTTGTTTGTTTTTTGTTTTATCATTATTATCTTTGACAGTGAATTACTTATCCCTGAAGTGGTTTCCTAATAATTGTTGATTTATTTTAATTCATAACATGAGTGAATCTGTAAAGCAGAGAATTGAAATTCTTACGATGATTGGGTATGGTGATAGGATGCGAACTCAAGAAGTATTCATTTAATACTAAATATCGACCGATCCATAACTCAATCAACAGTGAGTAAAATTGAAAAAAAATAGAGAGACTGGTACGGTGGAAGATTTACCCAAACAGGTCGCCCAGTCGCCAGAGGATACAAAATTAAATATTATATTGGCTGTTGAAGAAAATCCACATACTAGCGTTCGCCAGGTTAGCCACGATTATGATGTTACTAAAACGTCTGTACATACATCATTAAAATTAGAAAAGTGGCATCCTTTCACGATTTAGCTTGTGCAAGATTTAAGTGATGATGATCCAGATCGGAGGATACAATTTAGTGAAACAATGATGAATATTGTTTTTTCCGATGAATGCACTTTCAAATTAAATGGTGAAATGAATCATCAGAATTGTAGATACTGCGTAAAGGAAAACTCTCAATGGATGCGGGAGCAGCACACGTATCCATAAAAGGTAAATGTGAGAGGGGGAATTTTAAGAAATATAATCATTGGACTCTACTTTTTCAATGGAACTGTAAACGGACTGGCATATCTCCAATTTTTAATGGGCTATCTCATCCAAATGTTATTACAATTTATTTCCTAGTAGATCTAATCCTGGAAATGTTGACGAAAGCTTGTGATATCAACAGGATGGTGCGCCTTCCCATTATGCAGCAGACGTTCGAAGGTATCTTGACCAAATATTTCTGGACAGGTGGATTGGTATACGTGGACTCATCGAATGGCCACCAAGGTCACCGAACCTCAATCCATTAGATTATTTTCTGTGGGGCCATCTAAAAAAGTTAGTTTATAAAACCAAACCGGAAAAAATTGTTGAATAAAAAGAGAGAATAAGAACAGAAATAAACAACATTTCTCAGGAAACTATAAACAAGATTCAGCAACACTTTATTCATTTATTAGGATACTGTCAGCTACAACATGGAGTACGTTTACTATCAATTGTTTTTACTATTAACTAACCGTTAGTTCTAGTGACTATAATTTGTTCAAACAAATCACGAAAAATTAGTAAATTCTTATACTCAAATTGACCGTATCTTTCAACTTATTAATTTTAGACCCAAAGTGTGATAAATTTTTGGAATTATTTGTTGATTCAGAATATAAAAACTAAAAAATATATAGGGCGTTCTATTTAAAAAATGTCGATGACATCATAACGGAAAGAGTGATGGAATCATGATAAAAAAAAATAAAGGATAAGGTGCGCAATTGAAATTAAAAATCGATGTGTCTCAGAATTTTTTCTAAATATTTTTGGTTTAAGAAATAATGAATTTATTCCATACTTTCCGGACACACTGTATGAATAAAATGAAAATAGAATGAATACAATGTAAATCATGAGGAAGCAAGTTATGCTATATTAATACAAAATTAACAAAAACACTTGAAATTAATCTAAAATACCTTTATTTTCGAAAAACAAAGGACTAATCTCAGAAATGTGAACATGTTGAAATGATTTATATTTGTATGCATCTCTCTATTTATTTTGTAAAAATATTTGACATTTATAAGAAGTTATTGATATTAAAATTACAAAACAACAAGGAGGAATATGGTTGATAATCATTTTAACAGTGATAAAACAGACACCTGACACTGATTCATTTTTCACTGTGCAAATTTCAAAAAAGGTGCAACTTTGTAAAAAAATAAATATTTTTTTAATGAAATTTGAAATATGTCGTTAATATCCACCTGATTTTGAAAAAAAAATTTTTTTCGTAAATATTTTACAAATCGTTCTGCAAAACTTCTTCATTTAGTCTTGATAGTTACTCCTTAAAGTATCGCTTGGGTCCCATGCTCCAATACTAAGATATGGCATAGCCTAAATTTCACCAGCCGCCACTTCCTGACATGCTTTTTCTGTTTGCACCATTAAACTAAGTTAAATGCTTAAAACATGATCAATTACATTCCGACGACGTTGTAATTGAAGTATATTTAATCCAACCGTTTAACAAACTTCCTGTAAACATTAGCAATGATATCAGGGCTTATCTGATCATCCGAATTCACTCATTTAAATCTTCTTTTTTAAGTATATTTATTTAAATTTTGATTTTTAAGTAGCCATAACGGAAACAGTCCAATGGAGTTAGAGCTGGTTATCTAGCTAGCCATTCGATTGCCTCTCTTCTTCCTATCCATCTCAGGAAAAGTTTGAGTAATTTCGAACACGAACCGGGTAGTCTGGGGGAGCACCGTCTTGTAGAAAATTTTTATCGTTATGAGGGATATCAGGATCTTCTTCTTTTAGAAACATTGTTGCTAGGGCAGTAACTAACTTTTCCTGCATAAATTGTAAATAAATTTCAACAGCCATTGTTTTTAAAAGTAAAGACTCATAACTCTGTCACATAAGATACCACACCATATATTCACTTTTTATGTACATTTCTATTATCCAATGTGGATTCTACTGTGCCCAGTAAATTTTGTCTGATATTTAAACATAAAGTCGATTCATCGGAAAAGTGTATGTTATTCATCTGTAATATTTCCTCACAAAACTGAATCAAAATCATCTTCATTTAACTCATGACAAAATGACCTTCTTTCCCGACAAAAACCTCTAAAAAGTTTATCAATTTGTGTACATCTGCAATATAAAATCATTTTATTTGGTTGACAAAAAAAAATTAATAAGACAATTACAATTTTTCATTTCTTTTTTATTTATTTATTCTTTCTCTTTTTCGAAACATTTAATTAATCGTTATATAGTCCAGACCCCAGATTAGATATCAGTATCCAATATGGCTCTGCTATGACTATAAAACACCAAGAGAGCAATTTTGAAGCCCATAAAATTTTCTAAAAGATAAGGTCACAAACTAGATACTGACCAGTATTTCTTTAATAATATCTCCTAATTATTTTACCAATTTTTATCCTCAGTGTGAACAAAGAAAACAAAGTGAAAACATCAAAACGTTAAGGCGCATTTACTTGGGAAGTAATTCATTAAGTTATTTAGTGTTAGAACGCAATTCTCGCAAACTATTATCCCAAATTTAAAAAAAAGTACCGTTGTACAGAGAATTTAACGAGCCTTAAAACATTGCAATTTAAAATTTTAGGGGTGGAATTCTACTTCAAGGATAGAAGTGGCACGATCAAAAATACCCAATGAAGTTGTCCCCTTTGAAAATAAAAATTCACGTTTTTCCAAAAAATTAACTTAAATACAAAAAACGCCTGTTTTGTTTCTTAACTAGTTCATTAAATTCTTTCATTTTAGAACGCGATTTCTCGCAAGCTAGTAGTCCAAATTTAAAAAGTAAAATACTATTATAAAGAGAATTTAATGAACTTTATGTATATATAGCCATGCAAGTTGTTCGCAAAAAATCTGTATACGGATTTTTTTTACTTTTTAAATAATTAGTATGGGGAGTTTGAACACCCAGCATTCACGTGTTTTAAGTTTTATTAATAGAACTAACTAATTTTTTAATCTAAAAATAGCTTTATTAACATTTCTTTCCAAGAGAGCTACCGCCGTTTAAAGGAATAAAAAAAAAAATACCTCGATTTTGAATATAAGTTTCGGCCTATTTCAAAATGTCTTATGTCTGAAAATTGCTCTTACCATTATCGAACCTAATAAAAATGGCTTGATACAATACACATAATAATATTTGTCCCATACTGGGAAAGTATGTAAAATAACATATTTATATATTAAATATTATAATATGCTTTTGGGAAAAAATAAATTCTCACGATAAAATGACCTTGTGCCGGTATTCTTGTGTTTTGTTATAGGTACCCTCAATTTGACCCCTCTTACATATACATCAAGTACAATACGTTAGGTAATGATAGTCGTGATTGTCAATTCAATTGCCACCCCCTCGACCCCCTGATAGACAGCTGGCAATAAAGGCACGTGCGGGGTGTCCCCAATACCATCTACTTCCTAGTTCCGGTTCTGTGATTGGCTCGTGCAAATTAAGAGATAAAAAAATTGTGGGGTTAAATGTTATAAATTGAGCGGGAAAAATATTTGATCCTCAGTGTGTGAAAAATTGGTGGTGTGTGAAGAAGAAAATATAAGGAATACATTTCAAGCTGGAATAAAGTAATTTTATAAAAAAAGTGAAAAAGTGTTTTAAGCTGATCAGTACGATTACGAATTATTGGTGATAGTGGAAAAGTTCAGTGTTCATAATTTCAAGGAAAGTTTAATATATACATACATGTTTAAATATTGTCAGTATAAATAAAATTTTACTTTTAGTAAATATATTTTTACTTTCAAGTAACCATTTGAAATTAGTAGATCTAAATATACTAAAATTAAAGGAAACTGAAAATCTGTTAACCTTAACTACATAAAATGTGAAGTATTGGAAGTTATATTTTTTTAAAGTTGATTATCAGCTGAAATGAGAATAAATTTAATGTTCCCCCTTCATGAGGAATTAATATTTCATGAACTTTGTTCTAATTATGTGTTCCATTAGTAAAAAAACTCTAACTTTATCATCTTATAACAAAATATATATTTGATATTCAGATTTTTCTTTTTTCTTACTACCACGTAAATAATTCTTGGTTATCTAAAAAGATATAATTAGTTACCCATGAGACATAATATATTATTAGTTTATATAATAATGGATATTATATATTAGATACTTACATAGAACTGTTGATAATTAAAAATTATACAATACTAAGTTTGTTGAAATCTTCTTTTAACATCGATAACCACGTTGTACCAAAACCTACAGAGCAATGGGATAAACATTTTTCTTCATTCAATAAGATTATTGCCGATCCCTTAATTTTTCTTTTTTTTGCTGTCCGCTTCTTTCATTAAATTTTTTACCGAATCCCAGTTTATTCTATGTCCATTTTCCCAAGCATGTTCGCTAATTTTCGATTTTTCAATTTCACGCTTCCTAATATAATTTTTATATTCATCTAACCTTATATTACGAGGTGTGAATGACTCCTACACTCACACGGAATACTGTAAATGCAGCTTTTTAATTTTGCTCACATTTTACCGGTTTTGTTTTTGTTAAAAATGGATCTCAAAATATTACTCGTTTGAAACATTGTCCTAACATGAAACTTATCTCCAACACGACATAGTTTTTCAGATAAACCTTGTCCAGGGTTATCCAACGAAAAGGCCCACCCCTATATTTTGTTTATTTTTCGAATTAGAAAAAAATGTTTTAAATAAAAAGTTGTAGTAAATCAAATGAACTCTTTTAGAATCCCTGCAAAGAATATACAGGTGGTCCCATAAAAACGGGACAAACCAAACTTAAATTTTTTTTAAATGGAACACCACCCTATGCTTTTTATATTTTTGAATTCTATGTTTTTTTTGTGATTTCAAATATATTGATATATTGTATCTTGTCTTGTTTTTATTTATTGCAAATTCTATACTACCAGCATTTGCATGGTTATCAGGTTCGCCATGGATTAAAAACAATTAATTTGATACGTACGCATTACAAAATAATTTAATAAATTCAAAAAAAGAAACTGCGTGGTTTTGTGTCGTATTATCTGTGAAAACGTTTACTTTATCAGAGTGATACGATATGCTAACTATTTATAAAAAATAGCAAGAACTCTTCAACGGGTAATATTTTATTAGGTATAGTATGCATACTAATTATTACGCAGTTTGTTTTTTGAATTTATTATATTATTCTGTAAGGCACTAGTGTCAAATTAAGCGTTTTTCGTCCATGGCTGACCTGATAACCTGGTAGATGCTGGTAGTATAAAATTAGCAATAAGCAAAAAACAGTAATAGATAAGATACAACATATCTATACAGGGTGTCCCAACCAAAAGTAGGCACCCTGAATAACTTTGGAGATAGAAATTCTTTGAAAAATTGGTGAAACACGTCGACCTTGTTTCCAAGGGGGACATATTTTAATGTAATACTTGTGTACCTATCATCATCCCTCTACACTACACGGCCACCCCTTCAAAAAAATTCAAATTGCAAGGGGGTCGAGTGATACATCTTTTGAAAGGACTTTCAATTCCTTGCATAACTGTGTACTTTTTTTAACTTTTATCGATTCGTTCTTAAGAAAAATAATTTTATTTTTGATGATTACACACAATCGAAATCGTTTAAAAAATCTAAAATACACGGCACTGGGTATTGGAATTTATAAAAATACTAAATTTTTAGTGCTCTCAAATCAGCATGAGTCTTTTCGACAAAAAACACTTTCCTTGTCCGTTTAGTTTTAGAATAATAAAAGACTCATAAGAATTTGATAGTCCTTGAACATTAATTTGTTCACAACCAATTTTAATGGAGATTCATTTTACCAGAGTGAGTTCTCAAAATGGTTTATACCCTTCAGGAGAGAATAGAAATTGTCAGCATTTATTTTAAAAATGATAATTGTGCTAGAGCTACGTAGTGCATATTCAACAGAAATCACCCAGATAGAAGGGTTGGTTCTCAGTATGTTTTACAATTATTGACAAAATTTATGGAAACAGGATTGTAGGAAACAAAAAGCATGACCCTCAGCGACCGATTAGGAATGAAGCAGTCGAAGTGGCAGTTCTGGGCCATTTGCAGATGGATAATATTCAGTCGATCAGAAAAGTAAATGAGGCTTCCAGTGTATCACGAAGCAGTGTTCATCGAATTGTAAATGCCTACAAATTTCATCCATATAAATTTAAATTGGTACACGAATTAAACGAAGATGATCCCCATCGTCGGCTTGAATTCTGTGAGATTTTTAGTGAACAATTAAATGGTAATGCCAATCTACTGTACAATACTTGTTTTTCTGATGAATCGACATTTTAGTTAAATGGGGAGGTAAACAGGCACAATTGTAGGTATTGGAATGAAACCAATCCACATTTGTCCATGGAAACTCATACCCAAAGGCCTCAAAAGTTAAATGTTTGGGCTGGCATCTTAGGGGATCATATTGCCAGGCCGTTTTTTATTTCTGACAATTTAAATGGCGAAAGGTACCTTGATCTGTTAAAAAATAACATCGACCCCTTGATTACCCAAATCCCCGAAGAAGACGACAACCTTTTAGAGGGCGAACTGTTTTTTCAACAGGAAGGGGCACCCCCACATTTTGCTATAGCAGTCCGTCAAGTTTTGGATAATCGGTTTCCTGAGCGATGGATTGGAAGAAGAGGTCCTATGGAGTGGCCTGCTAGGTCACCCGATTTAACTCCCTTAGATCTCTTTCTGTGGGACATTTGAAATCAAAGGTATTTGCAACAAAACCCGCATCTCTGGAAGAGTTACGTGAAAGAATTGTTCGAGAATGCCGTTTATTGGCTCCAGTGTGTTCAGAAATGTTCGTACAGAATTTCAAGACAGATTATACTACTGTATGGAAGTCGGTGGGGGTCATTTTGAACAATACATACGATAATATAAACTGCTTCTTTTATTATTATATCCCGAACCTAAAATAATGAAACAATTATTTCTCAGGAACGAATCGATAAAAGTTAAAAATAAATACATAGTTATGTAGAGAATTGAAAGACTTTTCAAAAAGATGTATCACTCGACCCCTTTGCCATTTGAATTTTTTGAGGGGTCGCCGTGTATGGTAGAGGGATGATGATTGGTATACAAGTATTATATTAAAATATGTCCCTCTTGGAAACAAGGTCGATGTGTTTCACCAATTTTTCAAAAATTTTTTATCTCCAAAGTTATTCAGTGTGCCTACATTTGGCTGGGACACCCTGTATATCTCAAATCACAAACGAACACATATTTCAAAAATGTAAAAAATATACGGTGTTCCATTTAAATATATAAGTTTGGTTTGTCCCGCTTTTATAGGACCACTTGAATATTGTTTGCAGTGATTCTAAAAGAGATCACTTGATTCACTATAACTTTTATTTTAGAATTTTTTTCTAATTCGACAAATAAACAAAATATAGAGGTGGGCCTCTTCGTTAGATAACCCTGTACATAATGAATTATTGTCGTATATTGATACTTAGTTTTTGTTATACCGGATTATGAATTTTTTTGTTGATAGAACTCCAGTAAATATTGAGAATTGACTTAATAATCTGGTCCAACAAAAACCTGAATATCAATATACAACAATAGTACCTTATGTACAAGGTTTATTTGAAAAACTACGTCGTGTTGGGAGATAAGTTTTATGTTAGGATAGTATTTCAAAGGAATAATATTTTGAAATCTATTTTAACAAAAACAAAACTGGTAAATTGTGAGCAAAATCAAAAAACCGTATTTACAGTATTCGATGTGAGTGTAATAAACATTATGTATAAGAGTCAACCAGACATCTCAATGTAAGGTTAGGTGAACATAAAAATTATGTTAGGAAGGGTGAAATTGAAAAACCGAAAATTTGCAAACATGCTTGGAAAAATGAACATAGAATAAACTGGTATTAAGCAAAAATTTTAATGAATGACGGGGAAAACAAAAAAAAGAAAAAATTAAGGAATCGGTAATAATATTACTGAATGAAGAAAAATGTTTATCCCATTGCCCTGTAGATTTTGGTACAACGTAGTTACCGATGTTTAAAGAAGAATTGAACAGAATTAAGAATGTCTAATTTTAAAGTATCAACAATTCTATGTAAGTATCTATGGATATTATATAAACATACAGTGTGGAAATTAAGTAACGCATAAATTCAGTAATTCCGTTGATATTAATTTTTTGGAAAATCTCTCGAAGGGGGTATAGCGATTCCAACTTCGGCAAATATTTTCAGTCTAATTTCAGTTTCTTATGTCATTTATTTTTTTAAGTTATGACGTCATCGACTTTTTTTTAAATGACAACCTATATTTTTTATTATTGATTTTTGTAGTAGATTTTATTCTGGTTCCGACCGTATAAAATTTTCAATATGTTATTATTTGAAAAAATCGAGAAAAACAGTCTTAAAGTTCAAATAATAAAAATTCATTAAATTGGGTAAATTCATCTAGTTGCCGGTGTATCACATTAGTTACGGCTGTCAGATTTAAATAATTTGTAAATGTCACAATAGAATAAGTGTTATTATTTTGCTTTTTCTAAATTAGAAAAACTATTTTATTAATAAGAATGGTACAGTTGAGCGACAAACAGAATTGAAGTGTTAATAATGATTGGTTATGGCGACAGAGCTAGAACACATCAAGAAGTGTGTCATCTTTTTAGAGAAAAAATACCCGGATCAGCCCATAAATCAATCAACAATTAGTAGGATTGAAAAAAAATTTCGGGAACATGGCGTTGTAAAGAATATTCCAGAAACTGGACGTCCGGCGACATTAAATGAAGATGCACAACTTGATGTGCTACTAGAAATTGAAAACAATCCACATTCAACTAGTAGAAGCATTGCTTTGAACCACAATATAAGCCACACTACAGTTCTAAAACTTTTGAAAGTTCAAAAATTCCACCCATATAAGGTGCACTTGGTACATGAGTTGACAGAAGATGACTTTGATCGTAGGCAAGAGTTTTGCGAACAAATGATGGAAATTTGCAACCGCAATCCAATGTTTTTCCAGCGTGTTTTATTTCTGGATGAAGCAACATTTTGTTTAAATGGCCATGTCAATAGACAGAATTGTAGGTATTGGGCTAGGGACAATCCCCATTGGATGCAGGAAAGTCATACCCAATATCTTCAGAAAGTTAATGTTTGGGGAGGAATTATTGGTGACAGAATTATAGGTCCTTTCTTTTTTTGAAAACAATTTGACTGGAGATAGATATCTGCAATTTTTACAGTTGGAATTGATGCCTGCATTAGCTGCATTATTCCCCAATGCAAATAACCCTGACCTACCAAATAATACCATTTGGTTACAACAAGATGGCGCTCCGCCTCATTACGCAATTATTGTGCGACGCTACTTGGACCAAGTTCTCCCAGCAAGATGGATAGGAAGAAGAGGTCAGATAGAATGGCCGCCTAGGTCTCCTGATCTAACGCCATTAGACTTATTTTTATGGGGGTACAACAATCGACCCAATAATTTAGACGATCTCAGGCAATGAATTCAACATGAGATTAGGTTAATATCGCCTCAAACTATTTAGAATGTGAGAAATGAATTTTATAATCGTCTTGGGTATTGTCAAATACAGGGTCGTCAATTTGAACATTTAGTGTAAATGTAATTTAACAACTGTTATTTCTGTGCTTATTTTTGTATTTGCTGATATTGTTAGATTTTTTTTCTGGTTAAGCAATTTAGTTTCTTTTTATACTAATGTTTGCCTCACGAAGTTATTGTTATTACTAACTTTGAATTGAGCAGATAATAAATTTCTAGTTCGATTTTTCAACTCTTTGTATAATTTCAAAATAAAAACGAATGTGCCGTCGATAACTTTCCGTCAAACTTAGGCAACTAGATAAATTTACCCAATTTAATGAATTTTTATTATTTGAACTTTAAGACTGTTTTTCTCGATTTTTTTGAAATAATAACATATTGAAAATTTTATACGGTCGGAACCAGAATAAAATCTACTACCAAAATCAATAATAAAAAATATAGGTTGTCATTTAAAAAAGTCGTTGACGTAATAACTTAAAAAATAACTGACATAAGAAACTGAAATTAGACTGAAAATATTTGCCGAAGTTAAAATCGCTATACCCCTTCGAGATTTTTTCCAAAAAATTAATATCAACGGAATTACTTAATTTATGCGTTACTTAATTTCCACACTGTATAATATATATGTCAAGTTTCACGCTTGACATATTTTAGAAAAAAAGAAAAATACATAATTTTGGAAAAGAAAACAGATTCGTTTCCAAAACTTTAGGGAAATGTATTATTATTTTTTGTCTCATATTAATTGTCAAAAAAGACACCCTCTAACTGATCTTTTGACGTAAAGTCACAAGCGCAGTGGCTTACTTTTCCAGTAGTATACTGAGTAACTAACTGCATTTTTTTAGATAACCGAGAATTATTCATACGGTAGTAGGCCCCAAGAAGGAAAAAGAAAATGTAGAGAAAGCCACAAATAACGTTCAGAGAATAGTTAGGTTTTTATCAACAGTAAAAGCACAAGACTTTTTTTATCGGATAAATTTCTCTTTGTAACGAAATAATTTTGCCAGTCAGAGCGATTTTGTCAAATGTCAGTTTTTCGAGCAAAATTACTGATTGGCAAAATTTTGAGTTAAAAATAAATTTATTCATAAAAGAAAAGCTCGAGTGTTTTTTTGGCAAGATAAATTAACGACAGAATATGTGAACGAACAACAACAATAATTATCTTTATTTATACAATTATTTGAAGGAACAGTTATTAAAAATATTGACTATTTCTTGTTTTTTGTGGATTGCGGAATTGATTTTTCTATGTTTTTTGCAATTTGTTCAGTCGAAATTTTCCCAAAACGACTCATATTGTACAGTATAGTTTCAACAATACATAAAAATTATAGTTGACAGGACAGATTTTAAAGTGACGTGCGACTACTAGATGTACTCTGATTTTGAGGAACAAGCATTTTTATTGGTGATAAAAAACGATGCACCTTTTTTTATCGCTGTCAAAGTGACAAAAATGTGCTGTCGGATAGGCTTTTCCATATAGGAGTTAATTTATCAACAGTAAAAGCACAAGAGCTTTTTTTATCGGATAAATTTCTCTTTGTAACGAAATAATTTTGCCAGTCAGTAATTTTATAAGAAAAACTGACATGAAAAAATCGCGAGACCGCAGGTCGAGCGATTTTGTCAAATGTCAGTTTTTCGAGCAAAATTACTGATTGGCAAAATTTTGAGTTAAAAAGAAATTTATCCATAAAAGAAAGCTCGAGTGTTTTTTGGCAAGATAAATTAACGACAGAATATGTGAACGAACAACAACAATAATTATCTTTATTTATACAATTATTTAAAGGAACAGTTATTAAAAATACAGTTGTTATAAATTGATATATATTATTATCGGTGATAAAAAACGATGCACCTTTTTTATCGCTGTCAAAGTGACAAAAATGTGCTGTCAGATAGACTTTTTCATATAGGAGTTAATTTATCTAGAATAATCTAGCCTTCTATCAAGTTCTTGCTCTAAAAGCATTCTTACACCAACTGGCATTTGGCGTTTTAAAATAATAACAATAAATACACAACAAATAATCTAATACTTAAATCAGAAAAAATACCAATTGATGCATAAACATTTGTTTTCTCTGTCCTGTAAAATTTATAAATTGTAACCTAATATCCTTTATTTCTGTGAGCTGATTTATACCCATGTTACTTGATAAAACGTAGTGGACCATCTCTGTAAAGAAATAATAACAATAAAGATTTTATTACTCCTATGTATTTATAGGTGAAATATTACGTATTCTCCTCGTATTAGCCACGTGCCTATTTCTCACACTTTTATACAGATAAGCACATAAAATTGTTTTTTCATGATTCATGAATACCAAATACTGCTTGAGTAAAATGGTAATGTAAACTGAAATATTTACGGTGCATTTAAATATATCTTATTACAAAGCTTAGAAGACATCGTTATAAAACGTACGACAAAGCTTTCGTAAGTTTTAAATAATTTTTATTTCTAGATGTCACTTATAAATCCATAAAAAGTATTATGGTAGCAAAAAATGAGAATTTAAAAAAAAATAAAAAATAATTTAATTACTTTAGAGACGAGTTCTTAGAAGGAGTATCATAAAGTTTTGTTGTGCAACTCTATAAACTGTTGATTAATTTTACTCATAAAAAATAAATTGTGATGTAAGATAAATTAAATATAGGAGGCCATAAAATGTGCAAAAAACCACAAACTTAATTTCACCCTAATTAAAATAACAAAATATGTTTATAAATTTCGCTTGTTATTTTGGTTGAGAAAAACTAGTAGGCCACTCGGTGAGGGTATTATTTATGAGCGGGAATAATTCCGAACAGGCTGAAATTAATTTTGATCTTTTAATTAGTGTCCTATTCAATATTAAAAAAAAAAATTTAACAGACAAACATATGGTAATCAAAGTTAAAGTTGGATAAATTCTTTACAAAAAATGTTCTACATACATTTTTGTTCTCGGCCTGTCTGTTTCGGAGAAATAGGCGTTGAAATATGTACCACGAAATATTTATTTGAATTCGAACGTACTACTTCGTTTCTATCCCTTAATAGCATAATGCACATTCTACGAAACAAAAGTGCTGTGTGATGATGACGCTGATTCTGTGATTCGGGGGGGCCCTTGGTTTGTGGGGGCCCCAACAAAAAAATGGTGGGCGGTGCTTTCCCTTTCTCCAACCCAAAATCCTAGAATTTTCTGGGGGTTACTTCGTTGACTTGAAAGGGGCTTAAGAAAACATTTTAAAAGAAAACATTGTCTTACATTGTGCAACGGCAACAAATGCCTCCCATAAAAGCCATGAGCCGTGAAAAATTAACACAAGTGAGA
>JANEYF010001516.1:0-32500 GCA_029963845.1 Rhamnusium bicolor | reverse complement strand
GGGAGGGGGGATTAGTTATTGCTTAATGTTTTTGTCGCCATACATGATTTTTCTTGTTTAGTGTATTCGCTTCTACACCATCTTGAGATAGAGTACTCGGCGCGATTATTTTATGTAGTAGCTTCAAAAGGTCTAATCTACTAAACTGTTTTACATTTGTTTTGAAATCGATGGTTCATTTATGTGACTTTCCACATATTCTAATAATAATAATAATAAACGTCTTTATTGACTTTTAAAAAGAAACAAAAGTGCAAATACAAAATGCGAAGTTTAGCACATGGCCATTCTTACACGTAACCTTTATATCTTAATTACTATCTATTAAACTAATTACTTATTATATCTACTACTATTAGGCAATAATAATACAAATATTTGCTAGGGAGAAAGAAAGAAAAAAAATAAATAAAATGTTTTAATTAGGATAATTAATTATTGAAGAGCTAGAAAATGTTCCTTTAACCGAAATTTTACGCAACTCAATGGACACATTATTATATTTTTAAAACAGTTATGTCATTTTACAGTATTGTATGTAATAGATCTAAAACCTGACTGGTCTATGATTTGGCATGGTAAGTGAATTATGATGCCTAATATTAACTTGATGAATATTACTGCGAAATATAAGATTTTCTTTTAGATAAATTGATATAGACATAACCATTAGACTGAACAAAAATGATAGAAAAAGATATTTATATAAACTGTTAAGGTTCAACCAAGTTAATCGTTTGAAGGAGCTGATATGTGATCATATTTTCTTAAATTGTTTATTAACCTACAACATGTATTTTGAATTTTTTGAAGGCGTCAAGCAGTAGTACTGCCTAAACAAGGGTAGTAGACTATGTTACAGTAAATTAATTTAGATAGAACTAAGTTTTGCCACAATCTTTTTTTGATATTGTAATTTAGTATTTGTCTATTGCAGTATAACAATTTACGCAGATAATATTGTTTAGAGAAATTGCAGACGTGGTCGGTAAATCTGAATGTTCATCAAAATTGAATACAGTTTTTGCAGAGGAAACAAAAGGGATGATTTCGTCTTATACTATTATCCCTTTTGTTAGCTCATCTTTTTTTATATTACAATATTACTTTAGATTTTTAAGCATTTAAGCATAGATTGCGACTTTGAGCAAAGTCACTAATATGAGCCAGTTCGCTGTTGATTAGCATAGTAGCATGATTAGAAATTCCAGGGTCAAAATGATAATAAAGCTGCGTATCCTCAGTAAAGATCTGTATACGTACGTTCTTAATTCTTTCCTGTAAGTCTGACGTATATATTAAGAAAAAAGGGGGCACAATATAGAGTCTTGAGGAACGCCAGAAATGATAGGTTTTGAGGAAGATACATAATTGTTTAAAATGACTTTTTGCGTCCTGTCTCTTAAATACTTACATAGAAAAAGTAAAGTAATTTGATCAAAACCAAAATATTTACATTTGGCTAAAAGTAAATCGTAACTGATTGTATCGAAACCTTGCTGTGTAGAAGCACCAGAGTCGTAGCTTCTTTTTTATCTAAAGCAGTTAATATATTATCCTTCATGTTCAACAATGCGGAAGCAGCGCTATGCAAATCTGTCACATTTTGTGAAGTTAACTGAGAACGGTCGGAATACCTCCAAAGCGTTTTCTATTTCATTATATATTCCGTTCTCGTCGTCCTTGTCCAATTCATACACGTCCACAATATTCAAACAAGATTTTCCCTGGCAGAATCCAAAAATTATTGAGCAACATAAATCTGCTTTGCGACAACTACAACCTGCATATCAACCTTTGGCGTATTTACAAGAAATGAATATTACTAATAACTCCTGAGGAGCTGCTTCTTGTAGAGTGTGGATCTGTATCAATTCATTTTTTGAATTTTTCTATCTCCACTTTAATGGTAATGTTTTACTGCTGAATTTGGATGTATAAGCGGAAAAATGCAAGTGAGCTGCATCTTTGATTGGAGCTAATAATGCAAGGTTTGGTAAGCGTTTGAATTGAGCAAAGTATTAATATCTATGTTTATTTAATTATTCAGTATTTTTCGCTCCATATAACTACAAAAGTTTATTTGAAATCTAAAGTCTGTACGAAACAGTTTCATTACCACAGGGAGAGAGATACCGTAACTAGTACCCGGGTATTATTCCCGTCATTAGGCGGTGTCTTATTTCCCAGTCACATAAAGGTTAAACATAACAGGCCATGGAAATTTGGTAGAGGTGCCAAAAATTTGTCAAATAATATTAATCGGCTTTGGACGATATGTTAATGAGCCATGATTCTGATACACTCTGTACTTATAAGAACATATTAACAAATAAGTTTCGATTCTAATTTCATGTACTGCCGGACCGTCCTTTGAGAAATCAGACTGGTTAAATTATCACTCTATTCGTGTCCTTAAAAAATAAACCTCTTTTGACCCCTTTTTTATAGACGCTGTAAACCGGTAAAATACTACTTTTTATGAAAAGAAAAAAGTGTGCTTATAATCCTCATACAACGTTTCTTTTTCTTTACTACGCATAACGTAATTTTGTGTCTAGGTAGCAAAGTTGGCTACCTCTTCACAAAAAACTGATAATATCCAAATTAATCCCACACATCCATAAAATAATTATGACTTCTACATGGATGCTGGGAAAAAAATAAAAAGACACAAAAGAATAGAAAAAACATACCTAAATCTAAGGGTAACCTTTTTTAGTCTATTGAAATTGCCTCTATATGCGAGTAACAAATCTAAATGTGGGTAGTAGAGACACAGGTGTCACAGTTATATTATATCACATTGAATAAAAAAAGAAACCCCAAAACAGGTTAATTCCTATTATACTTATGTGGGAAAGTTCGAGAACGTTTTCACTTTTTGTCCCCCTTTTAAATTTAAATGGACGAAAAAATCACCCCTCTTCTTAAGTGTGTGCTCAGATAGAATGTATAAAACAGAGGAGAGGTAGAAAGATACCTGAATATTATGCTATACAAATGATTTCAACTATTTGTGAAAAAATTTAACTTCTTAAATATTGACAGAAATTAAGAGATCAATTTAAACAATTTTGAGTATCCATTTTATAAATTTTCTTGATGAGCCTTAGAAGAAAATGTAATTGACACATTGACATCATTAAATTTATTTAATATTACGGTGCATGCCACTGCAGAATATTGAAAAATTTGGTAACATCGCATCGGTTACTAAAAAATTCATAGATTATATAGTGTGTCCGCAAAGTATGGAATAAATTCATTATTTATTAATCCAAAAATACATAGAAAAATATCATCTTATCATTTAGTTTTTTGTTATGACGTCATCACAGCTTCCGTTATGACTTCATCAATAATTTTTTAAATGTATAATTCTTCATTTTTGTATTCTGCTTCAACAACTGATTCCAAATATATATCACAGGGTCTCAAAATTAACAGTTGGAAGATACGGCCGAGTAAAATTGCAAAAATTAGAGAGACTGATACGGTGGAAGATTTACCCAAAATAGGTCTCCCAGAATCCAAAAATGGAAAAGCATACAGGGCGTTCTATTTAAAAAATATATCGACGACATCATAACAGAAACAGTGATGATGTCATAATAAAAAAAAAATTAAATGTGCGCAATTGAAATTAAAAATCTATAAGCCCGAGGATTTTTTCCAAATATTTTTCGTATAAGAAATAATGAATTTATTCAATACTTTACGGATAAACTGCATGATGCACCTTAAGATTTGTAAAAGTAAAACAAAGAGACTGAACTATTTAGAATTAGTACCCTATACAGTTTGTATCATAAAGTAGATAACACTGACGTAGTTTTCCACGAAACACCAAAACATTATATACTGCACTCAACACGCGTTTCGCCAACCAAGTTGGAATCATCTGGAGATGATCAAAACTAAACTTATGCTAACAATGTATCCTATTTATACCTAAACTATTGTCACGGTTCGGTGAACCGTGACTCACTAACCAATAAAGCTGTCTACCTGGCCCTTTGTCACTATTCATACTATTTTTACACTTTGTAATTTCCAAGCTTTCAAATGCATTCAGCTGTCTATTATTTGTTACATTCCTAATTAATCTTAAATTGCTAATATCTATTTTATGGTTTTTCTCAAACGCATGTTGGGCAACACTAGAACTTATCTGTTCTACCATATTTGAAATGGGCCATATGCTCTTTAAATCTAGTTTGAATTGATTATCTAGTTTGTCCAATATACTTTTGATTACAGTCCTTACAGCTAACTTCGTAAATCCTGGTTTTCGTTTGTTTGAATTTTGTCTTTTGGATTGCCTAAAAGTTGTTGTTTATTTCCCGATGAATGAACCACTTTCATACCTATATCTTTAAAAACTTTACCAATACCACGGGTGATTCGAGGATCAAATGAAGTCGATACAAGTTTCGAATTTTCTCTTTCATTTTGGAAGTTCGAGGAATTCCGAAGTGACTTTAAATTTTCGTTTCCTAATTATTTTATCAATTAAATTTACAGAATATCCATTACTCGCAGCTATATACTTAATCAATGTCTTCTTTTTTAAACCTCTCCTTATTGAGGGGAAGCTTAATAGACGATGGACTAGAAAATTAAAACTCGCCATTTTGTGTTGAGCACAATGATGATAGTCCTAAGGATATATCTTAGAGTACCGGTATATTTTCTGTATATGTCAAATTCTAACTTATTGTTACTATTTCTAATTATTAATACATCTAAAAATGGTAGTTGTCCAGAATTTTCAATTTCATAGAGTTGAAATTTAATAACACGGGTAGTTAAAAAACACCTCATACAATTTCATTTCGAATTTCGTCAATATTTGATGAAAATAGAAGTGCCAAAAATGTTTGTTAATATATTTGTTACTATTTAATTAATCTGTTTCAAAATCGGTACGGTGAACATTTTCTGGCTAGTCTGTTTCTATGACAGCTCAGAGATAAATGACAAAGGCAATATCATCTAACTACAAAATTATTTATAATTTTTTTGTTAAGGAATAAAATAATAAAGATACAAAGATAAGAAGATTCAGCATTCAATAGTTATAACAATAATTATTGAATGCTGAATTATTGAATTATAATAATAATAAGTAAAATTATTATTATTATTTGTGAGTAAAATTAGTAACAAAATAACAAATAATAAATATTACATAAGAAATAATTTGAGTACAGCTCTATTTAAAATATTAAATTTTATTTGTTACGAGATTCCCTTGAGTCTTATTTTTTAATTTAACAAAAATAAAAATCAAGAGGTTTAAGATCAGAACTGTATGGAACATGAATGTGGTTGGTACTTCATTACGACGACAATTCGGTATCGTTAGTATACACCTTCCACTTTAATTTGAACACCCAAAAATTTTACCTATTCTTAGATTCTGAACCATCCAAGTGTATTAAAGAAAATAACATATTATCCATGTTTACACAGTTGAAACATAATTTATTTGCATGAAACCATTGCTTCTAATCTTTGGATGATTTCTGTGATTGCGACTAAATTTTCTCATGTTTGTAAAAGTAGTGTAATCAGCGAATAAATCAAACATTGCATTAATACATGATGGTAAATCATTAACAAAGATTACGAATAATATGGGTCCTAAATTCAAACTTTGGAGCACACCGACAGCCATTTTTAATTTTCTTTGGATTTAAAAATGGCCGTCGGTGTACATGTACTAACAACTTGGATCCTTCTGGATTTTAGTAACATCTAGGCAAATTTTGTTTATCAACTTAATGGTTTTGGCATTTTAATTTGCATTATTGCATAGTGGGGAGTTTAACTTACGGATATAGTAAAATAGTATAGAGTTACAGTTTTCTGTATTTTTCTGGGAAACTATTCACTTTTGTCATTTTTAATAAGTTTGCTTAGTAGTGAGAGGTATGAAACTTGTCGTATGGTCTAAATGCTACTATCCGACCGACATCATAGATGTCTCTGTGGCGGATAGCGACTTGCGAAGCAAGTACCGAGAGCGGCGACCTCTAGCCCAGGTGGACTAAACTACTGTTATTAAATATGATTTGAAGGAAACAACTACTCAGCGGGCAAGTACCCCGACCTACATTGGATTACACCTTCAAATCATGATAGATCGATAGCCAATATCATTTGTCAATTCCTAGCCAAACATAGACCGGTTTCGAACTTATTTGTTCTCCTCAGTATGCCATAGTATGAGATCTATCATGATTTGAAGGTGTAATCCAATGTAGGTCGGGGTATTTGCCCGCTGAGTAGTTGTTTCCTTCAAATCATATTTAATAACAGTAGTTTAGTCCACCTGTGCTAGAGGTCGCCGCTCTCGGTACTTGCTTCGCAAGTCGCTATCCGCCACAGAGGCATCTATGATCTTGGTCGGATAGTAGCATTTAGACCATACGAGAAGTTTCATACCTCTCACCACTACTCAATTTACCTTAGTTAGTATTGACTAGCAGGTTGGCCACTATCATTTGTCTGTTCTATAACCTATGGCATACTGAAGAGAACAAATAAGTTCGAAACCGGTCTATGTCTGGTTAGGAATTGACAAATGATATTGGCTATCGATCTATCATGATTTGAAGGTGTAATCCAATGTAGGTCGGGGTATTTGCCCTCTGAGTAGTTGTTTCCTTCAAATCATATTTAATAATAGGTTTGCTATTTTTCTGACTAATTAAATGCTCATTGATCTAATGTATTTTAATTTTTATTTTATTATTTGACAGCTGTGGGGTATGATCAATCTAGCCATTATATGTACAATTTTCTGAATCACTCACTATAATGTGTTTCTAACAAATGGGTTAAATTAAACTATAGATATTAACAAAAAACTGTTTAAAAATTCCTCTTTTCATTCCTCTTAAATTTCCATAAAAATTAAAATGAAAAAATGCTTCTCCTTTACTTTTTTATTCTCTATGTCACTAAACATCAGCTTCATCATTACCACACTGTATAACAGATGAGGAACTTAATTTCAAAAGGATTAATATCCAAAAAATTCCGCTGTTGATTTTTAGATTATTCGACTCAGCTATCTCAATTAGTTCAAAAAAATATATGTTTAATTGTGCTGTCAAAGTCAAGCTATGTATGCATTCAAAAGGATTATTATTCATACAGTTTAGAGTTCAAATGGGTCTTTATTTACAAAGGTTGGATATTTGGATATTTTTAGACTTTTATTTTTTACTTTCGTTAAGAAAAACATTGATTAGTATTTCTAATGTTACTAAAATGCAAAAAAAGATTATATTGTATACACCAAAATGGAAACAACTTTTTTTTCAACTCTATCTACTTCTCAATTTTTGTTCCAGATCTGTTCCATTCTAAATCACATTTATGTCGTATACCCCAAAATGGAAACAACCTCTTCACAACTCAACCTACTTCTCAATTTTTGTTCCTGATCTAGAACACATTTTTTAAGGTACGCTGCGCTGACGAGGGCCAATAATTCCGAAACACCGGTGTCTGTAGCTGCGTTGCTTGTTTTCATTTTGAGGAATACGTCATAGTTTTTCTGAAGTGGGTTGGAACCTTCGATATAAATATAACACTGACGTCGTTTTCCACAAAACAACAAAACATCATATACTGTACACGACTCGCCTTTCGTCAACCAAGTTGGCATCATCTGGAGATGATTAAAACTGTTTTAATGACTAAATCTGTTTTAATGATTAAAACTGTTTTAATCATCTCCAGATGATGCCAACTTGGTTGACAAAACGCACGTCGAGTGCAATATATGGTGTTTTGGTATTTCGTGGAAAACTACGTCAGTGTTTTCGGCATAGTTTTTTATTCGGTATATATTCTTTGATCCCGTAATCTTTCACCAGTTAATAAAATGTCCTAAACTAAAGTTTAATTTTCAGACATATTTATTTTTTACCGGAAAAAATGAATGGCCAAAAAATACGTATTGTGTCTTCAATATATTAAATATACTGAAAAATATTATCCAATATGTTGATACAAATGGGTTATTATCCATTGTTTTTATATCAAAAGGATTTTTATCCAAATTAATTAATTAATTAATCAGTCCTACTATTTACAGTCATTTATTTCACCTATATCTACATCTACCCTCAAATTTACTCATGTATAGAAAGTCTTACTTGTGGTTTGTGCGAAAAAAACCTCTTCTTTGATTATTTAAAAAAGGAGAATATTCTCTTTGCAATTAAGCTCCTCAGATATACTTAATTACCGCTTTGTCCATTTCTTAAATTTCAGAATTTATTTAGGTATATTATATATTATATTATAACAAGATCGAATCGTCCGTGATAAAACTGTATTAAATATTTATTGAAAGCTAAAAATCGTGTTCCCGTTATTTTTGCTTTTTTATAGTAATCATGATATAACTGTTCAAAAGTTAAAGAGCAGTTCAGATTTCTCAAATCTGTAGGGAGGAGTAGATCACGAAAATTAAAAAGTGGAACATAATCAACGATTTCGTCAAATTTGATGCACATGGCGTGTAGATAATTTGAAATTTCTTGATCTTTCCAAATTGCTATACCGAATGTTTATGACTATTAATTAAATATCTGATTGCCCTTTCATAACTTACCTTGTTTCCAATTTTCAAGAATGAACATAACTTTAGTTATGGTTGACCCTATTTAGACAAAATGTATTTGGTAATGAAGACATTAAATGACTGAAATATTGTTAAAATTTAATAGCAACAGGTAATAAAACCGTATTAAAATGCTCTAAACAGTTTTAAGAAATCTGGAGTGTTTGCATGAATATAAAAATATATACATACTTACAAATACAATCTTATTGGTTACTCTAATTATGTAATATATTTATTAACACAAATCGGTGTGAACTAAAATAACTGCAAAATGCGGAAGCAAAAAGGCAGATGTCACGAATCGTTATTTTAAAGATTATAGATAGTAATTGGTATATTCAGAAAGTCTTTTAGTTTTTTTCTTTAATTTGGTTATAATAGGGAAATAAAAGGAAGCTCTGGATAATTAATCGTATTTCATGGTTATTCTTTTAAATTTAAATTTGAATAATTCATAGGATACTGTATTATCCAAGAATATAGGTATAGAAAATTGAGTTATGATATTTATATTGCCATATGATTATTCTTTTAATTTTCTCTTTAAATTTATATTTCAATGAAAAATAAGTATACGAACTTTTTAAAGAAAAAATAGTATATAATAGAGTTACACGTTTATCTAGTAATAAAATAAAGGACAAAAGTCTACTTGTAAATTTACTAGAAATTGCAAAAGTTACAAAGTTACAAATGTTAGAAGAATAATTAACACAATTTTAGTGAAAATCCATTGTAAAAAGGTGGAAATCTTCCTCCCCCTCAACTCCAAGATACTACAGTATAAGTAAAAATTATGTTTAGTACGCTTTAGTATTATTGTAATGTGTTTTCTTTTAAAACAGGGTGTCCCAGTTTCTTAGTAGCAGGACTTCACAAATTGATAGAGATAAAAAGTTCGCTTTAACATGTATCGAAAAGTTCATCGTTTTCAAAAAAGTTCTTTCAGCAGTTACTAAGAAACTTCAAAAGCGGCTCGGTGGAGTAGTTGGCTAGAACACGCGATGGCAATTATGACTACATAATCTCCCCATTGTAACTGTAGGTTCGAATCCTGCCACCGGTACTGGCAATGTCGGTGAGAAGTTTAAATAAACATTAATTTTTGGGAAAAATTCATTGATGTACAAGTTCTAGACAGACAAAGAGTTTCAGACTTCAGTTTCTACGCCACTGGATATTAAGACAAATATGTCGTACTGACAAAACGAGAGCACTATCAAAGCAAAAAAACAGGTGCTAAGTTTCAAATCGAAAGTATGTATGGTAGAAAAACTTTATTATTTTTTTAAACATCAGCCACCCTATATCTCGAAAACGAAAAACTTTTTGACACATGCATGTAAAATGGAACTTTTTATTTTAAAATGGGGTCATCTGTCTATTGACGAAGTCCTGTTACTATAAATTGGGACACCCTATATACACTATGTGTGTTAGACATATATAGTAGGGTCAATTGGTATAGTAGATGACAGCCCGGTAAAACAAGTGGTCGAAAGCGAGCCAATACATCATCGCTCTCTCTCTCTCTCTCCTTTAATCGACGGGACACTGGATGACCGCGGGTCTCGCTTCGTTGCGCCCCTCTACTATAACGTTTGCGGCGACCATACATTGAAGGAAGACTGACATCGTATCGCGCGCAGAGTGCACTGTTAACCGCACGACAGATAGATGGAAAATGAAATCACTAGCCAGCGGCGAGTTTTCCGCCTCTGGTTTACATTACAACGTTACAATTAAGAGACCCATGTCTAATAATTCAGTACACATGCAGTATAGATATTGTTACTAATTGTAATTACACACTCTAGCGTAACTTTGAACTTTGTCAAATAAGTGGAAGATAATGGATACCATTTTCGTCTATCGAATGCTACGCCACTGGATAATCGCATTTAGTTGTGATTTTAAAGCGACTACATATATGAATTATGTAACGATGCTGTTTAAGACGACTGCATACAATACATTTTCCATATCTTTTACGAGAAGTTCTATAATTTATAGAATATGCTTTTAAACAACCTGTCATTGAAAATAATTAAAATTCATTACGACATAAAATTTTCCTTAAATTAAATTTTTTGTGATCCGAAATTATAAATAGTAGCCTCATCGATGTATAACATTGGCCGAAGGAAATTTGAATGTTCAATAATCTTTGCAGAAGCGTTTGACAATATTCCAGACATGGAGGATCCTTCGGATGTAGGGCATGAATAGGTTGAACATAATAGCGATGCATTTCCTATACTTATAGTATTCCCCATACTGTGGCCGGCGATGTTTGTAACTGTAAAGCTAGCATTTTGCTGCTTACTGAAAGATTTTCCTCTTCGACGACATTCAACATTTCTTTGTCAGTTTATAGCATTGCGCTATTATAGCGAAGTCTCCACAAATGTGTTTGAGTTGCAAATATTCCAAAATCTCGAAGATGTTTTCTTAAACGTTTTCTTAAAATGTTTTAACTCCCTCTCAAGTCACCGAAGTAACTCCCAGAAAATCCTAGGATTTTGTGTTGAGTCCAAAGAGACGAGGCCCTACAGTTCGTTGTGGAGTCCGAACTACATATAGAGCTTCGACAGTGTCAACCCCATCTAAATCCGAAACAAATTACAAATAAAATTTCTAACTTGCTCCGGGATAAATTCCAACCATCGATATTCGGTACCGAGTAAATAGCTATAAGCGCTTTACTTACTAGACTACCACTGCAACTGCAACACACTGTAAAATATTTCGTGATTGGGATGGCGACGGAACCGCTCAGCCTATAGTCTCTGAGCTACGACACTATTACCTCGCACGTCCCTATACACCAGCATCTTATTAGTTTTTTACTTGAGGTAAAAGCCATTTTATTACTTTTCGTTTACGTTCAACCCCCGTATTATTATCAACCCAAGATTAACAAACCGATAATATCTACAATGTATCGATCATTGGGAAGAAATACACCTAATTATGCAACTGAATAATTACACAGAAAGACTTTCTGCTGCATAAAAAATGTTTTTTCATTTGTTTCAGCAGTTAAATTATAACATACAAATTCGTTTCAATAAACCGTAGGTAGGCTGGTATGGCTTTTACCCTTCAAGATTGTTTTCGAACTCTGGCGTATCGATTTTTTATATAGAGTAAACCATATAGTTATTGGACGGTTAAGAAAATTTTCTTTGGAAAAATTCATAACTTCTTTATTTATTTTTAAATTTTCAAGTACAATATTTTTTATGAAAGATAACACCGGCACACAAAGAAAAAAAGTTGTTTGTACATTTGACGCCACCTACCTCCCGACATGTATTTCGACCCGCTGAATCCGAATTTGAAGTCAGTTTGGACCGTACACCCTCAAATATCGAATAAATGGAAAAACCGTAAAAAATAGCTAAAATTGGGTGTTTCGGTAATAAAAAAAAATTTGTGGATCTAAACCAAGCCTAATTTTTATGTATTTCGATCCGCTGAATACGAATCTAAAGTATATTTAGACCATAAGCCGTTTTAAATCTAAGTAAATTGTGATTATGTTGATGAAAAAAATGTTCATTCTGTTTATACGTCATTTTTTATAGATTTTACAATTTTTCACATTTTCAGATTCTAAAGTTGTATTTTATACATAAAAAAATACAAGAAACGTATTTAATCGTGTTTCATAGATTTTTTTCAATTTTTTCAACTGCAATTTTTTGCTATTTTATCGGTTTTTTGCGATTTTTTTGAGATTTTGAGGGATTAATGGGCCAAATATATTTCAGATTCGGATTCAGCAGATCAAATTACATAAATATCCTCTTCGATCCGGGTCTACAAAATTTTTTTCATCAACATAATCACAATTTTTTGCCATTTTTAGCAATTTTCGAGGGTTTTTTACAATTTACTTAGATTTAAAGCGACTTATGGTCTAAACATACTTTAGATTTGTATTCAGCGGATCGGAATACATAAAAATTAGGCTTGATTTAGATCCACAAATTTTTTTTTATTACCGAAACACCCAATTTTCGCTATTTTCTACGGTTTTTCAATTTACTCGATAGTTGAGGGTGTACGGTCCAAACTGACTTTAAATTCAGATTCAGCGGGTCGAAATACATGTCGCGAGGTAGGTGGCGTCAAATGTACAAACAACTTTTTTTTGTGTGCCGGTGTAATTTATTGCTTTATAACCGTGTGTATTTATAATTTGGTTAAATCAATTTTATTTTGAGATAAAAAATCACTAGGAAATATATGCAAAACCATATAGTTATTGGACAGTTTTTATAGCTATTGGACAGATATACAACGGTAATTGGACGGTGGTTCGAAGTAAAATTGGAAATCAAAAACATTTGTTTTTATAAATTTCTAAATGGTTTAAGGTAAAGGAATATGCTTTATTTAAAACAAATTTAGTTTACAGAAGGTACAGTAACTAGTTACTATTTTTCTCATGTTGCTTATACAAAGCATTAACTTCTATATCACTTATTTCTAAACTTTCATGAAACTCTACGACAACATCACTGTCACTGTCATCCTCTTTGTAACAAATATGACACAGAAATATTTCATCCTCATCCCCTTCATCGAAAATATGTTGTTTGTATTTCTTTGGTACACAAGGCCTATGAAAATAATTTTTACAATCGTCGCATTGCATTTCACCCTATATTTATTTCATAGTGACATACAAAACCTCTTTATAGTTTCCTTATCTTTTTTTCTTACTTTTCGGCTTTTCCTCTCGTTTCTTTTTTCTATCATAGTTTTGTTTTACTACTCGTTTTTAAGAACTTTGATTCTGTTCACGCTTTCATTTGCTTTCCTCCTTTTCCTTTTCTTCTCTCTCTTTTATTATACGTTTCTTCTCAAACATATTTAAAAAATATATTTTGTTGACATAATGGCAAATGGAAACCCTTCTACGTTTCTCTTCCCGTTTCTTTTTGGAGTTTCGGGAGTAGTCAAAAAAGTACCAAGCAATTTTGAATCTATAATACATTTACTGGTACTAGGTTTCGAGGAGTTAACTATTTCATATAGAACCTCGCTCTTTTCAATTTCTGGTACTGCCGGATTTTTTATTGGTAACTTAGGAGGAGCGTGAGTCAGAACCTCTTCAGCTATCTTTATTTGTGATTCCGAATATTTTATCTGTGACTTAGGAGGAGAACATGTCAAAACCTCAACTGTTACTTTTTCCAATGTTGGTGGTTCGGCTTCTTTTATTGATGGAGAATGACCCACAACAATGTCCTGAATGACGTTAATTTCACCTGCTGCAATGTTTTCATTGGTGCATTTTTTTCTTTACTTTTTTCATTATAGTGTCTTCAAATTCTAAAACGGCCTATGAAGTTGTCATTTAGAATATCATTGGGAAGGTGTTCATTTAAACTTGTGAACTGATCAATCCTTTCTTGTCCTACAATACTAACAAATGTACTATACGTCATTGTAGCATCTGACAAAAGGAATCTTCTGGAGAATCATCATCTTCTGTCCCACCCAGGCATTTTGAATAATCAATCTCATTCGGATTATATGGACGAAGTTCACATGCTTTAAAACCATTTATTAGTATATCGGGCTTAACAATCGATTGAATTGCCTTTTCTAAAAGAGGGGCAAAAGTAATTTTATTAAGCAATTCTCCAGGATGCTCTTCTTCCTAATCCCTAACTGTGCGGCGTCAAGTTTCTTTAAGGGGGTCTAAAAACTGCCACATCACACGGTTGAAAAATTCGTGTGGCATTTGGGTATAGAGCAAACACTCCTATATCTAATTCATTACAAAGAGAACTCATAGAATAATGAAGGTGGATTTATGGCCATCTAAAAAAAAGGATGACTGGAAATTTGACACTATTTTGAATAGGATGGGGATGAAACACATTTGCTACGAGTATATAGTCGTAGAATGTCTCAGTGGTCATCCATCATTATCGCTGCGACCAACACCCCACTGAGGGTTTACTAATTGTGCAATTCTTTTCAGTGATTCTCTGATATGGGTATATAACTATTGGAAAACGAATGCCTCCTTTGTCAGAAAAAGAAAACATCACAGTTACATTTTCTTTTAAAGAACCTCTGTTGATTGTATACACATTTTTTAACCTCTTTGGGCAAATACTTTTCCTATGGTTGGGCAAATTTGAAACCCTGACTCATCCCCAATAAATACTCTAGATGGATCAGCGATTACGTCTTCTAATCCTTTTTCTTTTATGTACTCATTAATTTCCTAGAACGAATTGCCTTATATCTTTTTCAGCAACGCAAGCACTATCTGAACTAACAAGTTCGTCAGTTCTTTCTGAAATGTCGGGATGTCTCGTAAGAAAGGTCTAAGAAATTGGTGAATATTATAACAAGATAATCAAACAAGTATTTATTTATTCTCACTTTTACCCATCCATTTTCAGAGCGATTATTTTTGAAGGGATTGAGAGACCCCGTGTTTACAGGGCAACATAAAATATTGTCACGGAGGTAACTATAGCTACCTGTGTGGTATTCCCTACCCAAGGTTTGAAGGAACAAAGTATAGAAGATTACTGCGGGATGAGATATAATAGGAAGAAAGGATCATGGGTAATTCCCGCAAAAAGGATGAACACGCCGACACGTGTTTCTGAGTCACTCACTACTCGTTATGAAGACGGCTATAGTTGTAAGGATCGGCACAACTTAGGGTCAACAACACAAAAGAAATCACTGGCAGGAGTCAGTCGCTCATTTGTAGCTGCAGTTGAGAGGGTCCATGTTTACATGGCAACAGACAATATTGCCACACAGGCAACTATAGCTACCTGTGTGGTATTCCTTACCCAAGGTTTGAGGTAACAAAGTATAGAAGGTTACTGCGAGATGAGATATAATAGGGAAGAAAGGATATATATATATATATATATATATATATATATATATATATATATATATATATATATATATATATATTAGTGATGTAACGATAATCCGCATTCGCATTCGCATTCGTGAATATTCGTTTGATTTATGATATTCGCATTCGCAAATATCTTTGAATATTTTGGGAATATGAACGTGAAAGAAAAATACAGAATGTGAAAACAGTATTAGATAAATTAAACAAAAAATTCTTTTCTTTTTAATTACAAAACTTACTTAAAACAATTATATCTTTCTATAATCAACCTTTATACTTGGTGTTAATTAATCACCTTTCTTTAGACATTAGAAAACAAATAATACTATGTTTATATATATTATGTATGTATGTAGGTAATCTAATTAAGTATTATTTTGATCAGTCTTTGTCTACACATATTTTGATAAACATTTAGACTTAAAAAATAAAAACTTCTATAAGAAAAAAAAAACAAATCTTAAACTTCTTTAAAAAAAAATAAACAAACACTTTATCTTAATTCTTTTATGAAACAGTTAATAATCAAACTTGAGAAGAGGAATATTAAACTTCAAAAATAAAAGCTTCGATGCCTTTTCTCCTTCAAGTCTGTTTCGATGCGGTGTATAAATAAGGCCAGCACCACTGAACACACGTTCGCTCGGGACACTCGTTGGTGGTGTGACTAAACAATGCTTCGCTATAGGAGAAATAAGCCCGTACTTCTGCTTGTTCACTTTCCACCAAGTTAAAGGGTCAACGTCATTTGCTACGCGTTTTTCCGCTAAGTATTCTGTAAGGGTTCTACGGATTAAAAGATGAACAGGATTCTGGTAAGTAACTAAAGGAACGTCATCTTCTTCACTGTCACTGGTATCGTCCATCAGTGATTCCATTGTTTCCCTGAAAGAAACACCTTTATGTGTAGTGGAATTTTCAGCTCCATTCAATCTAGCACGCTTTGCATTACGCGAACTTAAAGGTGCACTTGTTTCACTGTCTCCAAGCAAATCCAAAATATGTTGTATGATACGATCTTTAATCGAGAAAGAAAAAACAAATAAACATAAATGCATGAAAGAATATTATTCATAGGTTACACTGTGTCATTGTTGTACTCCTGCAAGATATAATAGGGTCTGTCAATTAGCCAAAGTTTCACTGCTTTCCTGAAGAGTTTCAGAGAAGATATATTTTTTAGGTCACTAGTAGATGATTATATATTTTTCTACTACTATATATTATGGAATTTTTTTATAAGATTTGAAGAAAAAATTGGCAATTGAATATTATGGGCTTGGCGTGTATTATAGTGGCTTTCTGGCATGTCTATCGGATTTTTATTTTTATTAATGATGCACACAGTTTCGTGTATAAATATTGACACTATTGTTAAGATCTTGTGAGTAACAAAAAGTGGTTTTCATGGGGTTCTGAAACGCTCTTTACAAATATATCTTAGCGATCGCTTTTGTAAAATAAGGATGCTATTTAGCAGTTGCTGACTGCATGATCCCCAAAATGGAACACCATATGTTAAATGAGCCTCTATTATTACAAAGTAGGCTTTCTTTGCCGTAGAGTAACCCAGTTCATTAGTTATTATGCGAATTGCATAACATCCCGTAGCTAATTTTTCACTTAAATTCATTACATGTTCATTAAAGTTTAATTTATTAACAATATGCAATCCTAGAAACTTTACATGAATTCTAGTTTTCAGTTTGTTATTTCCTAAGGAAATGTACTCTAAATTGCATCCAAAAGTGACTATATTTGTCTTGGTTACATTAAGTGCAAGTAGCTTTGAATAGCACAATTTCTTTACCAAGTGTATGTTGGAGCATATCATTTCATGTAACATCTCTAAGTCTTTATTCTGCTATAAAATCATCGTATCATCGGCAAAGAGAGAGTGAAACGACCAGTTATATTTTTTGATGGAAGGTCGTTAATATACAGTAAAAAGAGAACTGGGCCAAGCACGGATCCCGGCGGAACTCCGCAACTTATGTTGACTTCATCAGAGTAGTTCTGTAGTAATTTTCCTCACTGTTTGCGATCACTAAGATAGCATTGAAACCAGAGGAGAGATGTATCTAAAATTTCGTAACACCGAAGTTTCTCAAGCAATATATCATGGTTCACTCAGTCAAAAACTTTGGACAAATCACAAAATATGGCTGCAACAGTCTCACCCCTAATTTTTTTTGTGTAAACTTCAGCTAAAAGTCAAACATAGCATCACCAGTACATTTGTTGCTTTAGAATCCGAATTGATTAATGTTTAATATTTTATAGATACTAAGGAGCTCATGCAATCGTTTCTTAACAAGTTTTTCAATAATCTTTGAAAGGGTACATAATAGTGATATACGTCATGTAAGGAGTCATCAGTACCGCCGCCCTTGTGAAGTGGGATTACAATTGAGGTTTTTAACGAAGGGAGAAATACACCGGAGTCCAATGGGTGGTTTATTAGGTGGACTAATACGTTTAGGGTTCTATCAGGTAAGTTTTCAAAGATTTTTGCCGATAATTTGTCCACTCCCGAACTTTTTTTATTTTTAATTTCCTTAATAGTTACTTTTAGTTCTTCAGTATTAGTGGGGGCTAAATTCAAGCTATTGGAAATATTAATGGTCCTTAAGTACTCTTTGGGATCATTTGGCACAACAATATTATTGGTCAACTTTTTCCGATACTATGGTAGTAATTATTTGTATCATTAAGGTCAAGATTAAATTGTACAGGAGCTTGGTTATTTTTCCCTCTCAAATTGTTAATGATGGCCCAGCTCCCTTTTTTTTTGTTGTTGCCGCCGGGAGGTTGTTGTAAGAAACAATTTTTGCAATTTGAATAACTTCTTCTATACACACTTCGATATTTACTAAAGTATTCGCGAAAATAATTGTATGTGTGTCTGTGTATTTTCTGATATGGTGTAGTGAACGTAAATTTTTTCCAGAGATTTTATTCTCTTGAGTCATCCATGGTTTCTTTTTTTATTTTTATTTCATAGATTGGGAAAGCAGTGTTGAAGGCATTAACTAATGTTTTATGAAATAAGTTGAATGATTCTGGCAAATTTAATAAACATTCCCAATTTATCTCTTGGCATAATTGATAGAATCTATTATTATATTATTAATATGGCTCCGTGGTCTAGAAGTAACGTACTTGCCTCGAAACTTCGGAGTTCCGGGTTCGATTCCCGGTCGAGGAACTGGGATTTTTATGTGAGAGAGATTAATCGTAGTATACTCGTAGTATATTGGGTGTGTGTCCATTGTCTCTAAATGTGTAGCCCTCTCCCACACAAGGTCATTCCAGACCTTCAGGGATAAAAGGAGGTTGTAATTTCATGTGATGTTATTATTATTATAGTTGCTTCTACTATAAATTCTACCGACATTTAAACTTACACGTGGATTTTTTTTATATTTAAATGCAAAACACAATGAATGGTTTCGTGATCAGACAATCTTGCTGCCATTACAGAACAAGAAATTAGAACAAAGATATTCAATTGTAGTAGACGAGAACTGTGATATTCATGTGGGAGTATCTATGTGCATAGACAGATGTGAGCAAAATAATCAACATCTGTGTAATCGGCGAGGTTTTATTTGAAAAAATAATGTTTAAATCTCCTGCCAAAATAATTGACAAACCTTGCGGTAATTGGGATAACAGCATTTCTAATCGTTCTAGGAATATATTAACATTTGAGGAAGGAGGTCTATAAATACATATAATATACAAGTTAGTGTTACTACAGTGTATTGGGGAAGACTCAAGTTCTTTTCCACCAAATTGTTGTTAGAGATAGAGATATAGTTGCCCTTTAGCGAACACTGTATTATGTAGCATTCGTAGAAGTCTTATTTTTGAGGTTTATGTGTCCAATAACTATATTATGTCCGATAACTATATGGTTTACCCTATTTGGGGAATGTCGTTGGTAAATTGAGCCCCATTAGGGTTTTTCCTTCGGTGTATTCCTAAATCACCCTGTATACAGTGTGAAAATTAAGTAACGCATAAATTCAGTAATTCCGTTAATATTAATTTTTTGGAAAAAATCTCGAAGGGGTATAGCGATTTTAACCTCGATAAATATTTTCAGTCTAATTTCAGTTTCTTATGTCAATTATTTCTTAAGTTATGACGTCATCGACTTTTTTTTAAATGACAACCTATATTTTTTATTATTGATTTCGGTAGTAGATTTTATTCTGGTTTCAACCGTATAAAATTTTCAATATGTTATTGTTTGAAAAAATCGAGAAAAACAGTCTTAAAATTCAATTAATAAAAATTCATTAAATTAGGTAAATTTATCTAGTTGCCGGTGTATCACATTAGTTACGGCTGTCAGATTTAAATAATTTGTAAATGTCACAATAGAATAAGTGTTATTATTTTGCATTTTCTAAATTAGAAAAACTATTTTATTAATAAGAATGGTACAGTTGAGCGACAAACAGAGAATTGAAGTGTTAATAATGATTGGTTATGGCGACAGAGCTAGAACACATCAAAGAGTGTCATCTTTTTAGAGAAAAATACCCCGATCAGCCCATAAATCAATCAACAATTAGTAGGATTGAAAAAAAATTCGGGAACATGGCGTTGTAAAGAATATTCCAAAAACTGGACGTCCGGCAACATTAAATGAAGATGCACAACTTGATGTGCTACTAGAAATTGAAAACAATCCATATTCAACTAGTAGAAGCATTGCTTTGAACCACAATATAAGCCACACTACAGTTCTAAAACTTTTGAAAGTTCAAAAATTCAACCCATATAAGGTGCACTTGGTTCATTAGTTGACAGAGGATGACTTTTATCGTAGGCAAGAGTTTTGCGAACAAATGATGGAAATTTGCAACCGCGATCCAATGTTTTTCCAGAGTGTTTTATTTTCGGATGAAGCAACATTTTGTTTAAATGGCCATGTCAATAGACAGAATTGTAGATATTGGGCTAGGGACAATCCCATTGGATGCAGGAAAGTCATACCCAATATTCTCAGAAAGTTAAAGTTTGGGAGGAATTATTGGTGACAGAATTATAGGTCCATTCTTTTTTGAAAACAATTTGACTGGAGATAGATACCTGCAATTTTTACAGTTGGAATTGATGCCTGCAATAGCTGCATTATTCCCCAATGCAAATAACCCTGACCTACCAAATAATACCATTTGGTTACAACAAGATGGCGCTCCGCCTCATTACGAAATTATTATGCGACGCTACTTGGACCAAGGTTCTCCCAGCAAGATGGATGGGGAGAAGAGGTCAGATAGAATGGCCGCCTAGGTCTCCTGATCTAACGCCATTAGACTTCTTTTTATGGGGGTACTTAAAAAGTAAAGTGTACAACAATCGACCTAATAATTTAGACGATCTCAGGTAAAGAATTCAACATGAGATTAGGTTAACCAGAAAAAAATCTAACAATATCATCAAACACAAAAAATAAGCACAGAAATAACAGTTGTTAAATTACATTTACACTAAATGTTCAAATTGACGACCCTGTACCATTTGACAATACCTAAGACGATTATAAAATTTATTTCTCACATTCTGAATAGTTTGAGGCGATATTAACCTAATCTCATGTTGAATTCTTTGCCTGAGATCGTCTAAATTATTGGGTCGATTACCCAATAATTTAGACGATCTCAGGCAGAATTTAATGATTTTTATTATTTGAACTTTAAGACTGTTTTTCTCGATTTTTTCAAATAATAACATATTGAAAATTTTATACGGTGGGAACCAGAATAAAATCTACTACCAAAATCAATAATAAAAAAATATAGGTTGTCGTTTAAAAAAAGTCGATGACATCATAACTTAAAAAATAAATGATATAAGAAACTGAAATTAGACTGAAAATATTTGCCGAAGTTAAAATCGCTATACCCCTTCGAGATTTTTTCCAAAAAAATTAATATCAACGGAATTACTGAATTTATGCGTTACTTAATTTCCACACTGTATATATTTTACTCAAACTTTAGACAAAACGCTTGAACAGGTCGATTTTATTTTTAAGGTTACTAAATTAAGATGGTAATCTTAACCTCTAAACGGGGATGATATTTACTCTCAAAATTTCAAATAGCAAGAGGGGTAAAGTAACATTTAATTTTAAACCCGTTTAATTCTTCTATAGCTTAGTCAACATGGCATGAGCAATGTGAACTCTTTTCGGTGGGCTACCCTGTATATACACACACACATATATACTTTTTTTTCTAACCGTTATACAGTGTATTTTTCTTTTCTAAATTATCTGCCTCTCCTCACTTTCGAACAATCTGTGGTCGCCCCTCAGTTTTTAAACATGAGATGTGACGCATATCAGCCTTCGTTTATTTTTGTTATTTAGCTGAGGGGCGAACGAATAAGGCAACTGTAGAGATGCTCTCTGTAACCGTGAGAACTCTAGACAGGTGTTTTGTAATCATTTATCTGGACCCACAATTAAGCTACCGTATTACGAAGATATCTTTCTTTTTTATTTTATTCTCACTGATTATAATATTTAAATATTATGGCTGGCCTTTTTTTAGCGGTAGCCAACATAGGTCATTAGTTTTTTTTTGTTGAAACTATCACAAATTATGTTATAATATAAGTTGACAATAATGATATGTCTAATTAGATTGGAGAATATCTTTTTTATGACATCATTATCGTCGAATAAAAATAATTGAGATAGATTTGAGGTTAGCTTTATGTTTTTAGATACGAGATGGACGTAATTTCCTTTTAACTAATTTTTGTACATGTCATAGAATATAAAAGAACTTTTTCTCATGATCAAAAAACTTGTATGATTTATATCGGGTAGTGATGCCTGTGGCTTCATATTAATAATAAAGTTAGAAATCTGAAAATTATACACAATAAGTACTTTTCGCTTCTAAACAATTTAAAGTCATTTTCAACTATACAAACTGAAATTTATTTAACCACTTTATACAATTTTATTACTTATATTGTTTTTAGAATGTTACAGTAATTATATTGTTAGTAAATGATTTTTAAATAATTTGACTATGAGTTTTCATCGCCTATTAAAGATTTGTTAAACTGGTATGTATTAAAAATTTGTAAATATCTTGAAAATGCTTTGATTTAGGTATATGAATTTGCAAGTTTTTAATGTTTTCGATAGTCTTCCGGTAAAATGAGTCCATGTGTTTCGTTGCATACGTTAGTTTTACAATTTTTAGTAAGTGGTTTGCACAGATTTATAATCGTTATAATCGTTATTGTTAGAACCATCAAATCACCGACACATATCTCATTACAAATAGTATTTTTATTGATTTGACACTTTTAACAACTATCATTATAAATCTATTTAAAACCACCTATAAAAAATGTAAAACACAAATCACTTGGATTTAATTTACCGGAAGACAATCGAAAATATCAAAAACTTGCAAGAGGCGCTTTCTCAAAAGAAATTTCGAATAATTTAAAAACGGTTTATATTTTTTAGAACATCTTAGTCAAATTTTAATCCCCTCTATCTACGCCAGTGGTCATATTTTTGGTTCAAAATTTTTGTCATTATTTCAGATTTCATCTAACTAAATCATCACCAAATATGGAAAAGATGCAAAAGTTTTACGACAAAAATATTTTTTACTGGAAAATGGGATTTTCCCGCCCCCCCGCACAGGAAAAATTTTCCCGTGCGCTAATGATATTAGCTGCTTACGCCGCGCCAGTCGTAATAAAATATGCTATTGAAAGTTTATTAATAACCGCGAACAACAGTTTCCTTAGCAACGCTAAACAACGCTTGTATTGTGACAGTTTTTCGAATTTTTATTCAAAATATTTTTAAAATGATTTCTCCAGAAGAAGAAATATCACTTAAACAGCAAAAGCAAGTGCTAAATTACTGCCTAGGAAGCCTTGTGAAAGATATGAAAATGAGTAACGTCTATTTTGCAAGTGGCGCCAGCAAAAAAAAGTTAACACAGTAAGTGATGATACTCTTCTCGTTTATTTGTCCAAAAAGCCAACTCCAACTTTGGAGAGATTTTCAGCATTAAAAGTTGCTGGTAGTAAAAGAAATGGAATATTAGAAATCCAAACCACTGCAAGCGTTGGTTATACACTGAAAAGTCCGAAGTATTAACTGTAGACCAAGTCGCCAAATTCACACTTGAAGCACCAGATGAGAAGTGTTTATTAATTAAAGTAATTTTAATATTTGGTATATTCGGTGCATGCTGAAGGGATGACTTGATTCGTTTAACTTTGGAAGATGTGGAGGATAAAGGCCATTTTTTGGTAGTATTCCTTCGAGATGGCAAAAATGATAAATCAAGAAGTTTCACAATTGCAAAGGAAGGATGTCCCTTTGATCCGTGCAGTTTTAACGTAAATATATTAATCTAAAGCCTACAAATATGGATAGTAGAACATTATTTGCTTTATGCGTATCGCAATATATGTTATGCTCAACATGTAGGTTGCCATACTATAAGTGTTACAACAAAACAGATTGCTGAATATCTGAACATAAAAAATTATAAAGAATACAACATGGCTTAAGACGATCTTCAGCATCTATGTTGGTCGAGGGCGGGGAGGATTTGTTTACTCTAATAAATATAGTTTAAAAAAACTAAAAAACACGCTTTTAAGCACATCAAACTAAAAAAGAAAAAATTATTAATATAAACTGAAAACAATACTCAACGAAAAAACTATTATTGTGAAAAGCGTGTTGCTCGATATACGAAAAATTGGCACAAAGCCCCGCTTTTTAATAATACTAGTATTTTTGTTCATTATTGTTTTGTTTATATTAATAATTTTTTTACTTTTTAGTTTAACGTGCTTTAAAAGCTTTTTTTGTTTTTTTACTATATTTTTTTTCACTTTAGCTTCGTGTGCCATGAAAGCGCGTTCTGTAGTGTTTTTAAACTATATTTTTGCTTATTGATGCTGATATTACCTATTACGATCCAACAGATATTTCTGAAAACTTTTTTTTTTTTCAGCTGGGATTTGAACTACGGGAGTCCGTCGTTTCGCGTCTAGACTTCCCGACTGATCGAATTTTCAATATTCCGGTCGAGAAAGCTGGCGACTGATAATATATAAACTTATCAAATTATTGTATTGTTACCGGTTCTTCGTAAGTGAACAAAGTTTCAATGAAATCTGTCCGTTTAAAGTGGGTCAAAATCAAGTCCAAAGAGTCGGTTACAAACAAACAAACATACAGGTGAAGCTAATAAAAGCGTGTTAAAGACATGTGGCTGAAGGCTACATCGGTAAGCAGAAAGATTAAAGTTTCTCGTAAATTGTTCAGTCATTCGAGAATAGGAAACATGACGTCAACACCAGAATACATTGTTATTGGGAAAGTTCAAAAAAATAATTTCTAATGTAGTGCCTACGACTTCATCAACTACAATTCTACAAATGGAAGTGCTTGCTAAAGCATTGCATATTTACAATAACATAAATTCTAAAATAAATATTTCATTTAGTAAAAATTAAAGATACAAGTTTTTGTTCAAAAATGTTTAAAAATAAAGTTTTTAAAAATTGTGCCTTGCTCTTTGTTTTCAAAGAGGTATAATGAAAAATATTGTTAATTACACGTCCAAAATTTTTTCCCCCCTTCCCCACCTCCCTTGAAGGGCATAGCCGAACACGGGAATTTGTCACGCGCGTATGGGAAAAGATTATTTTCTGGACTTGTAATGAAATATACTATATTAAATAAAAAATTTCAACGCCCTGTATCGCAGAAACTAAGCCCTTTTGAGAAAATGTTCATAGCACAAATAACACATTATTTTTCAAAAATCTATCGATTATTCAATTTTCTGTATTTAAAACGGTTACACTCGTATATCTATGAAGATAAATAAGTGTAACACTTATTATTACAATTACAAAATTATATTGTACAGTATAGTGTAGTATATAATCTTTGCTATTGATAACGTTTAACGTAAAATTGGAAAGTGTGATTCAAATTCAGAATCTCACAGCTTTTGATATTTAATACATTTTTCTGTAATGAGAAATTCGGTTCACTGGCAATCAAACCGTTGTTGTGTCCATTGTTTTGATCACGAAATTTTTTAAAATTCAGTGGACACGATTGAAGACAATGAAAAAGAAAAATGATTTTTAATTTTATTTTCTGTATGCAAAAACTTATAACTTACTGTGTTACCTCTGTACGCTTTTTTGAATTTTGTAATTGTGAGGTATAATTTATCTTGTTAATACTGCAAAGGAATCTAGGAAAAATAAATTCACCAAAACTGAAGAATACGAACAGAATTTTGGTCGTCATATCCATACATTCAAAGTTTTCTTGTTTGAAGAGATGTTTTTATTTTTTTTTCTTTTAAGCGAGTACTTGAAGGTTAAGAAGGTTAATGTGTTTTTACAAATATTAATTAATTGCTGAGACATTATTGTTTTTAAGAAAGTAAATTTTGTTAGATAATAGCCAAACACCGAATCTCAAATAATCATTTCAGTTACGAACTTACGTACAACTCTCATAGGTACAGAGTGGTCCCCTTAACTACTTCATCATTTATGAACAAATTTCTAAAAATCAAGTTATAGCAATTTTTTCAAAGATTTTAATATATGCATTTAGAAATATACATCTCTGATGTTAGAAGAGATACGAATATAAACTTTTTTTAATGTAACACACTATATTTTGTTTGAAAATTAGTTGTTTTTTCTGATTTCAAAAATATATACTTTTACACATTGGTCTTTATCAGTTTTGATGATATTGCCCAAATAATCATTTTATTTTATTACATAAAATCGTCGCAGAACGACTGAACTTAATTAGGATTTGATATTTATTAAGACAATTACCTATTGCATATATGTCAAGTCATTATTATTTGATGATTGATCAATGGAAAATTTACCGACTTCTAACGTTTTATAGTATTTCTTTATACCAATGCTAATTGAGTTAATGCACACTTGATAAGCGGATTATTACAAATAAAAGAAAAAACAGAATTAGGTGAAAGAAAAAATGTTTAATAAATAACCAATTAAATCAACAGATAAACATAAACAGATATCCAGCTCGTCCATTTCCTTACAAAAACATATTCAAAAACGTGTGGAATAAGATGGCAAATTGTAGATCTCTGGCGAATAGAAAAAAATTAAGAAATGTTAATGAGGGCCAAGAGTTACAAGTCTTATTATATTTTCAAGAAGGTCGCAAAAGGTCTATCAGAGATGCTTCAAGAGATGTAGGTATTCCTTATACTACAATACAGAGAATCTCCCATAAGAGCTAATATATTTATTATTTTGTATGAATGAGTGATGAAAGTACAAAAAAATTCAATATTTCAACTCCTATTGCAGATACAGGGTCGAACTTCTTTTAATCGATTTGCCAGGAAAAATCTTACGGTGACGTTGGGGCTCTACGGGAAAAATCAAGCCTATATCTCCATACGAACCGAGATATTTAGCATTTCATATTGAAAATTAGGATTGAAACAAGTAAAAATTGAATATCTCATCCCCTATTACATATAGACGGTCGCAACTGATTTTATTCAATTCGCAGAGAAAATACTGCGGGGTGGTGTGGATCTAGGGGAAGAATCAACCCACTATCTTCCATAGATTTAACATTTTATCATTTTGACAAGCTTATGGTATAGCACATATGATTTAGAATTATCTTCCGTACGCCAGTGTGCATCTACAGTGAAATGCCAGCGTCACTAATTACTGAGAAAGTCTATAAATTTTTTTTTAATTAAACTCATATGAACTACCTAAAACTAAATAACAAAGCACTAAATTAAATGTAGGTCTTGTACGAGCGATAAATTAAAAATACCTATAATATGTCGCAGTTCAAATAAATAAACAGCATTTATGGATTCAACTGTTCATGAAAATTTGGCTCACTAACATGGAAAATTTTCACGACTTCCCTCAGTCAGTCTTGATCGCCAACCGACATCACAATTTTATTTAGTTGACACTATAAATGTTGTGTACGATCTACGCCAATTTGTTTTTCAGTTACCACCAATGCGAACCATGTGACAAAAATCTCAGATTTGATTCTGGAATTTAAAACTATCATATGTAGCCTTTTTACAGGCAAAGAAGTGGACTTTTCTGATCTTGATGTAACGGTTTTTTGAGAAACTTTCAGATCATTTTTAATAACAGGCACCGGAATCTAACTCATTTAGAACAATTATTGACAACATACTTATATTCTAGTGCCAACAAATAATTGCCTATATTTTATTACATAAGAATATTGATATGTTCGTACACTTACTGATTTCGCTCTAACTATGCGCCCTAATATTCGAGAAGTGACTACCTGAGTTGTGGTCTCTAGTTATAAAAAACATGAGCGAATTTGCGATTTCAAAAAGCAATTTTTCGAGTTTTTTGTGGGAATAGTAATTTGTATCTTTATTTTTTTGTAGATGTTAAAATTAGGAATTTCTCACTGAATCTATAAAATATGTAGAAAAAACATAGTTTTGATTAATACCCATTCTTTTTATATTAAACACGTTTTAATTTTTCCAAGATTTAACTCTATAAATAAATAAATGAGAAATTAATATATAAATAAATTAATGAGAAATTAATACAACAAGACAAATCAATTAATTAATTTACTTCATTAATTTATTTATTATTATTTATTATTACAAGGTTTATACACTTTTTAAATTTTTTTATTCCGTTTCTTTATAATTATGGCTTTTTTTAAAATACTTAGTACCTAATTAATTAATTAATAAAATGATAGGTATTAGAGTATTACCTCTCAAAATATTTAAAATAAAAAATGAAATACCTTGTTCCTTTGTTGTATGGACTTGAATATTTTCCATATCATATCTTTTTCACAAATATATCTACCGATAACTGTTAAAAAAATTTATTAACAGGTGTATATTCTGAAATAAATTATTACAAAACGACGAGGATTTGTGTCTGCATTCTAAATAAAACTGCAAATGTGAAAAAAATCAGTATAAAAATCATAAAGTTGGCCACCTGCAAATTTGTTTCCAATATCTAAAAATAGTTTATTATTTTAGTATAAATTTGCTAATTTTATGATAATATGATATAAAAAGTAGGTAATGAAAAAATTGTAGCAGATTTTGGTATTTAAATAAGATTAATAAGTAATTTCTTACATATATTGATTTATCATCATGCATACACAATTATACTTTTTTGTTTACATAAAGGGTTGATTTGTCAAGGTGATCCACTTTTTTGACTTATTAACTGTATTCTGCTTGTCACCAGAATAATTGAGTTCAACTGGCAAAATTATTTTAGTGAAAACAATCCATTTTCTTCCAAGTTAGTTTCGCAAGAGTGGGCCTCGGTTCACACTATTTCTTTTTTTATTCATAAAAGAACACTTCCAAAAAATCATTCTAGTACAATTTTCTGATTTCTAGTACAATTTGTGTCAAAAGTTGGTATGATGTAAAGATTTTCGATTACAATCCTGCATATAAATGTTTCTTCTCATCTCCTTTGATATCAAGCCACTGTTCTATAAATTATTAAAAAAAAAGTTAATTAAACGTCTGCGCCAAAAAAAATAGCTGTATATATATATATATATATATATATATATATATATATATATCTATATATATATATATATATATATATATATATATATATATATATATATATATATATATATATATATATATATATATATATATATATATATATATATATATATATATATATATATATATATATATATATATATATATATATATATATATATTTAGTGAAATTAAAGATACAAGTTTTTGTTCAAAAATGTTTAAAAATTAAAGTTTTTAAAAATTGTGCCTTGCTCTTTGTTTTCAAAGAGGTATAATGAAAAATATTGTTAATTACACGTCCGGGAATTTGTCACGCGCGTATGGGAAAAGATTATTTTCTGACTTGTAATGAAATATACTATATTAAATAAAAATTTCAACGCCCTGTATCGCAGAAACTAGCCCTTTTGAGAAAATGTTGCTCATAGTACAAATAACACATTATTTTTCAAAATTCTATCGATTATTCAATTTTCTGTATTTAAAACGGTTACACTCGTATATCTATGAAGATAAATAAGTGCTAACACTTATTATTACAATTACAAAAATTTTGGTGTAAGGAGTGTAGTGTGGTTTATAATCTTTTTGCTTTTGTTAACGTTTAATAAAATTGGAAAGTGTGATTCAAATTCAGAATCTCACAGCTTTTGATATTTAATACATTTTCTGTAATGAGAAATTCGGTTCACTGGCAATCAAACCGTTGTTGTGTCCATTGTTTTGATCACGAAATTTTTTAAAAATTCAGTGGACACGATTGAAGACAATGAAAAAGAAAAATGATTTTTAGTTTTATTTTCTGTATGCAAAAAACTTATAACTTACTTTTTTAAATTTTTTTATTCCGTTTCTTTTTATAATTATGGCTTTTTTTAAAATACTTAGTACCTAATTAATTAATTAATAAAATGATAGGTATTAGAGTATTACCTTCAAAATATTTAAAATAAAAAATGAAATACCTTTGTTCCTTTGTTGTATGGACTTGAATATTTTCCATATCATATCTTTTCACAAATATATCTACTGATATCTGTTAAAAAATTTATTAACAGGTGTATATTCTGAAATAAATTATTACAAAACGACGAGGATTTGTGTCTGCATCTTAAATAAAACTGCAAATGTGAAAAAATCAGTATAAAAATCATAAAAAGTTGGCCACCTGCAAATTTGTTTCCAATATCTAAAAATAGTTTATTATTTTAGTATAAATCTGCTAATTTTATGATAATATGATATAAAGTAGGTAATGAAAAAATTGTATAGATTTTGGTATTTAAATAAGATTAATAAGTAATTTCTTACATATATTGATTTATCATCATGCATACACAATTATACTTTTTTTGTTTACAAGGGGTTGATTTGTCAAGGTGATCCACTTTTTGACTTATTAACTTTATTCTGCTTGTCACCAGAATAATTGAGTCTAACTGGTAAAATTATTTTAGTGAAAACAATCCATTTTCTTCCAAGTTAGTTTCGCAAGAGTGGGCCTCGGTTCGCTACTCATTTCTTTTTTTATTCATAAAGAACACTTCCAAAAATCATTCTAGTACAATTTTCTGATTTCTAGTACAATTTTGTGTCAAAAGTTGGTATGATGTAAAGATTTGATTACAATCCTGCATATAAATGTTTCTTCTCATCTCCTTTGATATCAAGCCACTGTTCTATAAATTATTAAAAAAAAAGTTAATTAAACGTCTGCGCTTAAAAAATTAGTTGTATATATATATATATATATATATATTTATATATATCTATATATATATATATATATATATATATATATATATATATATATATATATATATATGTATATATATATATATATATATACATATATATATATATATATATATATATATATATATATATATATATATATGTATATATATATATATATATAAATAATAAATAACGTACGCCCGCAAAAGAAAAAAAATTTGCACGGTGGAAAATGCAAAAAATTGCAAATGGCCGCAAGATGCCAACCGTGGACACGTGGGCCCGGACTAATTAGTCTTCATCAGCACGGTGTAGCTGAGTTAAGATGATGGACAAAAACTCAAAAAGACACTAAAGGAAAACCACTGGCAGGTAGCTAGTCGCACCTTGTGGCTTCCACTTCGATGGCTCTGGCATGAGAGCGTCGTCCAAGCATCGTACACGGGGGCAAATATAGCAACCTGGGTGCGTACCCGTTGATTCATTGTTTTTTACTGTAATGTAATCAAATCCACACTGGAAATTCCTTCTCTGTTCATATTCATCCCCTGAGCCGAATCCCACGTAAAGGTTACAGAAGCACTGTAGTGCGATGCTTTTTTGGACGACGTTCTCATATCAGAGTCATCCAAGTGAAAAGCACAAAGGTGCGACTGGCTCCTGTCAGTGGTTTTCCTTTAGTGTCTTTTTGAGTTTTATCCATCATTTTAACTCAGCTACACCGTGCTGATGAAGATCAATTAGTTAGAAACACGTGTCCACGGTTTGCATCTTTCTGCCATTTGCAATTTTTGCATTTTCCCACCCTGCAAATTATTTTTTTTCTTTTATGCGGGCGTACCTGTTAATTCACTGTTTTTTTTTTTTATATATATATATATATATTATATTCTTATATTTATATATATATATATATATATATATATATATATATATATATATATATATATATATATATATATATATATATATATATACATATATATATATATATATATATATATATATATATATATATATATATATATATATATATATATATATATATATATATATATATATATATATATATATATATATATATATATATATATATATATATATATATATATATAATATTGATAGTTTTTTTGTGGGGATTTCGATCAGGTATAACTAATTTAATTTTTTTTTTCTAAGGTTTCGGTTTATTATACCATCATCAGAGGAGTCCTGAAAACCGTGTTAGAAGCAGTGTTTATATGTTTGATATAAGATAATGTGATCTCAAATTATTTGTTAGAAACTATGATCAAAGATGAATCTCATATGTAGAAATTAATCACGAGATAGGTAACCGTAAAAAGTTTGTGCGATATACCTAGATTTCAATTTTCAGGTGGTATCCATTTTTATTTTGCAAAACTTCTTAAAGTATATTCTACATACATAAATATGTTACTGTTTATGTCGTTTATTAGAGTTAAAATTGGTTCTTGTGGTTACTGCTTCGACACCGTCTATCCTACAAAAAGGAAACTATAG
>JANEYF010001515.1:0-290859 GCA_029963845.1 Rhamnusium bicolor | reverse complement strand
CACCCTGTATAAACATATCAATACTGATGCAAATTTTTTCATTAATAGAAATACGATTAGTTTCATAAAATAATGAAGTCAAATAAAATGTTCGTATTTCTTATTAACACATTGCCTACCCCGTCATTCATATATAAATGACAGTCATGTTTCCCCCAGGGGCCATGTCATTCATATATGTATGACAGACGCTGTTTACGTCCAGGCCGCGGTATTCATATATGAATGACACTGCATGCATTTTAAATGATATTCTGAAAGTGTGGCCTCTGGGGAACATTTTGGTTTGAACAAATCTGTAAATATACATTTTATATGGGATTCTAAACATTTTAAACATTTTGATATACTTGGTTTGAACAAATATCTGTAAGGATAACAATTTTGGGTCAAGAAATAAAGACATTAGTTTGTTTTTTTTTTTTTCAAAAAATATATTACAAAAGTAAAAATAAAAGTGTATGTATGTTTTTCGTTGAAACAACGTAAACACATTTGTGGATGTCCGATACATTCAGTACAGTAAGTATATACCATTTTGGGATGTTTTCTGGCCTCTACGCGACCACTGTTTTTTTGCAGTTTGGAGTAACATATAGTACATTTTCTTCTTATTTTCTTTCCTTTATTATCAATCCTTTGTGTCAAGTGGTGAATGGCTGAAAGTCTATTCCGCTTACCAAGCTGTACTTTTGCTTTTATATTTAGCAAGTCTGCAGCCAACCGATCACGAAATAGTCGAATTTGAATGGTTGCTTTTTTTGTACAAAACCCAGGCGTTTACTACGGATATCCCCAAGAGAAGTTCCATTCCTAGTTTTTTGTACCATTTTATTCCCTTTATCAGGGTAGTAGCGTACTAGGTCATCTGATCTGACAAATCAATCCCTGATTTGCTCTTATTGTATGCCAAAATTCCCAACGGTTTTTCTGTGGCTTTCCGAGATTTGCGCCCTCTGGTAACTTGCGCATTTTTGTTGAAATATGTTGAAGCTGAATCATGGATTACTGGAATATTTATGCTAGTGAAAGGACCTGGATCTTTGAAAGATATATTTTGTTCCTGCATCGTTATGGAAGTAGACTGGCTCGTGGAGGGTTGGGTTCATTTGGCTGTATCATCTTCACGAGTACGTTCTTGTTCTTGAATATTTGTAGGGTGTACTAGCACCATTATGGGGGGATGCTTTGATGTTAGCAGTCTCACGTCACGCGTATCTCTATTTTAGGACTACAATGCCATTTTGGTCCTCTCGAGATACTATCTTCCCTTTTTTTATTTTCGTTTGGAGAACCTCTTTAGGAATATTTTTCTTATTGGCCCTTAGGGTTCCAACAAGATGGGTTTCTTTACTCAGCATTGTTTTTGCTAATTCGTGACTAGTGTAGAAGTTATCGACATATATGGTTCTACCTTGATTGAGCGATGGGCTTTTTTTGGAATATATTGCCTCAATATGAGGCGACCTCTCCATGGCACCAATGTCTCATCTACAACGATGTCTTCATCAGGATAGAGTAATTCTTGGAATTTCTTTAGCAATATTTCAACCAGAGGCTGAATGTTTGCTAAACGATCGCCTTTTTGATTCATATCGTTATCACTAAAATGCAGTAGTAAGTCATACCTATTACGAGACATAATTGATTTCGGAATATCTAACCTATAAATCCCGAATTTTGACCAATAATCAGGCAATGCACTTTGCCTCACCAATCCCATCCAAAGTGTTAGTCCTAAAAACTTCTTGATTTCTTCGCGGTCAGTTGGTTCCCATTTGTTAATGCGAGCATATTTTTTCAGCTTTTGGGTAGCCATTATGTGTGTTGCAAATCTGTTTGTTTCCGAAACAATAAGTTCTATAACTTCATCTACAATTAGGGAAAATTGGGGATAATTCGCCTGGCATCTCCCTTTGTAGACCATGAGGGCCCGTGAAAGGAGAGTTCTTATGCCTCCCAACATACTCAGTCCAAATGTCTGCACCTCGAGATTCCTCTTCATTTGAATCATGATCCTCAGCCAGAAATTCATCAGAAACCAAATCTTGAAGAACACTGTCAATATTTTGATTTCTCTCATCAAATTGGTCTTCTTGGTCAGACTATTCAAGGGGTGGAGAAGCTTTATCCGCATAAACAAAATCAGGATCTCTCATAGAATCATCCGAATCAAAATCGGATAGACGGAGGGAGTTGCGTAATTATATCAAAATAATTTGAAATTATAATTGATACAGGCCTGTTTCCGTTAATTTCCTTATTTTAATCGTGCCAGAACATACTTTACATGAGAATAATGATGTTTTATGTATTAAGTAATACATTATATTTATTATTTAATATGCTGTCGAAAATAGAACCCATGCCCCGCTCTATCCTAAAGAGCATCTAGCAGTAGACCACAATTTTAAGAGACACAAAAAATCTCAAAGCTTTGCCGCGATGCTCCTTAGGATAGAGCGGGATATGCTTTATTTTTTCTACAGCATATTAAATAATAAATATAATGTAATACTTAATATATAAAACATCATTATTCTTATGTAAAGTATGTTCTGGCATGATTAAAATAAGAAATTAACGGAAACACGCCTTTATCAATTATAATATCAAATTATTTTGATATAATTACGCAACTCCCTCCTGATCTAACGGTTACTAAAGGGGTATAAAAACTGGCCATAAAAGTGTCAAAGCCGGCGTAATTACATGCGACTTAGTACCGTACTTAAAATTTTTGTGCGTTGAAACACAAGTTAGAAATTTAAAAGTATTGTATCTTTGATAAATAAATAGTTATTTGATACCATTATCAATTAAAAAAATTACTCTATTTTGCTTCTGTCAAGATAGGAATAATATTTTATGTATTGGTGGAACATTGATAAATTTTGTTAGTCTAAATTAAAATTATATCCAATATTCTCTTGTTGCTCAGTTTAGCCAATAATTTAATATATCGAATTATTATTGTCGCCCAGCAAGGACCACGAGGAGGTACGAGCAATTCCTTACCAAAAAATGTGGGTTCAGAGTTAAGGTTATCGATATTATTAAAATAGGTAAAAGAAATAAAGCAAATCTTTAAATTCTTTAAATAAATAAAATATATTTATATCAATAACCCTAACTTGATCTAATTGACCCAGATTTAATACATAAATTAAATTATAGAAAACAAACAAATAATTATCAAATAAATAAGTTCAATTCTGGAAAACAAACAAATAATCTTCAAATAAATAAATTCAGTTCTGGAAAACAAATAAATAATTGTCAAATAAATTATGTAAACACATATACAATAAAATAAATAAAAATAATGTTATATTGCACTTGCGCGTATGTAAAACACTGATAAAACGATAAATTCACAATGTACACTAAATCACATGATATTTTATTCAAAACACTAATCACTATACTCACTCAACATTTCACAACCACTTTCTAAATCGGTATCTGAATCAAGCTATATTGTTAAACGGTCTTGATTAGGGCTGATGCTATTTCCTAACTTAATGTCTTCATCTTCAATTTTAATGACATGCTGAATACAATTTTGCCAATAACTTGGTGTTATTTCTCTCACTTCAGCTTTAATAAGGTCGATTACTTTAGCATTGCAAATTTGGGAAAGTTGTTATTTTTTTCGACTGCTTCTTTTTAGCTGACTCCATATTAGTTCGATCGGGTTGCTCCTTTATTTACAGGCATATCAACTTTACATTTCTTTGAGCCATCTATCCAGCCTTTTTTTCACTGTATCATGGGTATCATACCAAGTTTCGTCTAAATAATATATTGGTCGTTGTTCATTTCGAAATTTTGTAATATTTTCCAAATATTCATTACGCCACTGTACAATTCCAAATAAATTGTAAACACTGAAGCACACACTGTATTTATAAAGCACATAACCTATATAAATTCTAAAAGGCACGAATCGTTCGATGTTTCGTGGAAGATGACCATCCATCCCTGCATGCTTTCTCGTTATTAGGCTTTTACAGCTGGTTCGGTAGTAACCGTTAAATCGTAAAATATTTTAGGAGGGAGTTGCGTAATTATATCAAAATAATTTGAAATTATAATTGATACAGGCGTGTTTCCGTTAATTTCTTATTTTAATCATACCAGAACATACTTTACATGAGAATAATGATGTTTTATGTATTAAGTAATACATTATATTTATTATTAAATATGCTGTAGAAAAATAAAGCATGCCCCGCTCTATCCTAAGGAGCATCGCGGCAAAGCTTTGAGATTTTTTATGTGTTTCTTAAAGTAGTGGTCTACTATAATAATTATTGTAATTAATGCTTACTCTGATATGATACATATATTTATTTTGTGATTCGCCTTTCTCTTATTTATTCATCTGCTTCCTATATGCGACGCTTCTGGCAGAACAAGATAGATCGCGGCAGCTCGTAAGCGAGTCTGTTTACGACCTGTCTGCCAATCAGAACTAGCGAAGGGCCGCCGTTTAATATCCTACCGCAATTTTAGGTTGTTGGGAATGCGGCTCACTAGTAAACAGTGAAGTAAACACTCTTACAATAGAAACAGGATCTTGGGAATGCGGCTCGCTAGTAAAAAGTGAAGCAAACTCTCTCGTACAATACAAACTGATTGCGGCTAGTGTATGGATTTGCCCATTCATAAATACGTTTCTCAAGGTAAAAGCTACTACTGCCGTTAACTTTATTCATGACTTATTTTCATGTTTTTGGCAAACATTTAAGCTTTATACTACGGCATGACTTCTCTTTAAGTAAGTTTGGACATGTACACTTTCCCTACAATGTAATAATAAAGGATTTTAAAAAATAAATCAGATTGTTTAATTGTGCATATTTACCCATCCCGTATTTCCTTCAAAAATACCGTCAATGTGATCTAACAACAATTTTCTAGTTAACATCTTAGTAAAATAGAACGTTTATAGTTGGTTAGAATTTAATCTACCGGGTGTAAATGAAACCTGGCTCACCCCTTCTATTTCATTGTTTATAGAAATATATTGATAAAATTTTAATTTGTTGTTATACACATAAAGTTGCATTAGAAGACAGTATTTTAAATTTTTACGTATTTCCGGTTTCGCCGGATATTACCCAAACTTTGATATTTCAAATGGAACACCCTGTATATTTATATATTTTTCCAATCTATGGTGAATTCTAAATATAACGGTATACATTTTTCTTTGATTTTTTATTTTTTTTAACGAACATTTTCATTTTTAGTTTAATGTGCTGTGATTAACAAAAAATGTTTCTGACTGGTTTGCAAAAATTGAACTACTGCTTTATAATAAATACTGTCTTACATAAGAGCCTTCAAAGGTGAGAAAATAAGTTTTTCTAAAAAATGCCCATTTGTCAAATCTCAATATGGTGGCTCAACACATCTTTTTACGATTATAGTGATACCCATAACTTAGCAATTCCATAAGAATTCACAATAGAAAAATCAAAATTCTTCTAAATAAATAGGTATTATAAAGTAATTCACAAAACCCCATACACAGCAGTGTGCTGTGAAAATAAGTATGTCAAATAAAGTTATTTGTTTAAAATAGCTTTCAAAATAGTTATCAAGTAAACAACGTTTATACTAGCATTACAGTAAGCGAAATTTAAGTGTACTAGTCACAACAGGTATTTTATTTGTATTACATTATAATGCGTATTACATTATAAATACCTACCTATTTATTTAAAAGAATTTTGATTTTTCTATTGTGAATTCATATCGAATTGCTAAGTTGAGTATCACTATAATCGTAAAAAGATGTATTTTCTAAATATCGCATAGTGGGCTAAAATCGAATTTCACCGGCCAAAGCCCAAATTTGTCGAATTTAAAATATATTCGTAATAGCTACTTTGTTAACAGGTAGGGAACGTACCAACCCTTCCTGGAATAGGTATAATAGCATCTACAGGTCAATATACTCTTAGGTATTAAGCAACGCAGGAGTGTTTAGTTGATATCTATATTTCATAGTGTTCGTACGTCTATCTGTGTTAACACTTTGAGGTGTGATATTTTTGTTGTTCATCATTTGACAGTATTAAGTTGGTATGTATAGGAAAGCCTTACATTTTGGCTGTCTATTTATTAAAAAAAACCATAAATTTTTCTTGAATAGTAGGTACTTAGATTCAAAGTGTTATTTGTGTGCAGCTAATTTAATAACTGTAATAAACATATTTTTAATTTATAGTCTCTTAAAGTGCCACGATTTCTTAATAGAACGATTACTTTAGGTCTATATTGTCTGCTTGAGAAACATCAGTTGCGGGTATTTGCGGTTTTGTTATTTATTTCAAATTATATCATTGGGTAACATATGGTATGGGAATAACTCTTCTGGTAGTTGTCGAAATTTACAATGAGTAAATAATAGTGACAAAACTTTTTGTAGTATTTAATTTTTTACTACTTTTTTTATTTATTTACAGGAAGATATGACTGAAAAAAAGAACGAAGAAACAGTGACTAATATTAAACAAAGCATTGCCGTAATTTGTAATGAAATTAGTAGAATATGGGTGAAAAGTAGTAGAAACAAAACTACATTTTTATCGAAGTACTCTACTTGGTTACAGAAAGAGTTTGTTTTTTCTTTGCCACCTCCTTCAGTCGAAGGTACAGGGTCACATGTATCTCAGCCATTAGTATCTGCAGTTGGTCGTCCTGTTAAAGACAACGGAACTTACATGCAACACAGATTAAGCTTAAGACTACAGGACAACAAGATGCTGCCGTGCTTTTTGCAGAGGCGACACAAACGACACCTACAAGGGCTTCTAAGATAAGAAAATCATGGCTTAAAAAACATAAAATCCCAGAACCATACTCTGCAGATCAAGCGTTGTCTCTGCTGGTCGAATGCATGGACAGTGAACACCGGTATAATACACATAAGAAGTTTGCAAGAGCTAGTGGGGCTAATATATATATATATATATATATATATATATATATATATATATATATATATATATATATATATATATATATATATATATATATATATATATCCAGAATATTATAAGGTATAGGCTGCAAAAGAAAAAATGTTACCCAGCTCATGACAAAATTACTGTTACTGAATGATGTGCTGAAGTTGAACTTCAGGCACTTCTTGATCATACTGCTTCACGTATCATTGAAGTGCAAGAAGTAATAAAGACGTTAAACAGTGAAAGTATCGAAAACATCATTTTAATAACGAAATGGAGTTTCGATAGTAGTAGCGGACATATAGCCAGTATAAACAAAGATATGTGGATGGATTAAATTTCAGTGACTGATATTTTACGTGGAAGATAACTCACCCGAAAAGATTATTATTTGGCACAACGTTAGACCCTCATCTCCAAGATATTGTAGACCCGTTTAGAATTCAGTTTGTTAAAGAAAGATCCGAGTTGTCTCAAAACGAGTACACATATTAATAACCAAATTAACAATCTTAGACAGTTTGAAAAGACTATGGAAGCTTACAACATAAAAGTTAACTACAAATTAGTATTTACTATGATTGATGGTAAAGTATGTAATGCCATAATAAAAACAACCTCGGCTCATAAGTGTTATTTGTGTGGGGCAACCATAAAGGAAATTAATAACGTGGACAAAAGTGTTTCAAGAAAAATTGACACAATTGCACTTAATTTTGGTTTATCATTTATCGATTCGTTTTTTTGAGTATTTCCTACAATTGTCGTATCGTTTAGAAATAAAAACGTGGCTGGCAAGAGGCCGAGAAATAAGTGAGAACGTTTGTGAGAGGATAATGTCTATTCAGTAAACATTTAAGGACAAAATGGGTCTCACAGTAGATAAAGTCAGGGCTGAAGGAGCAGGAACGTCCAATGACGGAAATACTGCGTGACGTTTTTTTTTTTTGAATCCACAACTATCAGCTGATATAATGGGAATAAAAGAGAATTTAATATACAGGTATTCCATGATACTAGGCGCCATGTCTTCTGGTTTTAATATCGATTGTGACAAATTTGACACCTATGCGAAACAAACTGCTCAACTCCTTGTGCAGGAGTAGCCGTGGTATATCAACCTGCAAGTGTCCACAAAGTGTTAATCCATGGGGCGCAGGTGATAGTCAACGCCATTTTACCCATAAGGCAGTTATCCGAAGAAAAGCAGGAGGCCCGTAACAGATTTGAAATTCTATCGCGAAAAACACACTCGAAAAATATCTAGAGTGACTATTAATACCGATTTATTTCACGCCCTATTAGTATCATCGGATCCACTGATCACAAGTTTAAGGCCACTTCCGAAAAAACCTTCTGTCAGCCTATCTAAAGATGTTTTAGATTTGCTGAGTACAATTATTAAGTGGAAATAAAAAAATAATATAAAACGCCTGAATCCTCAGATACCGACGAGACCATAGAGACAGAAACAGAATTTGAAACAACGGAGAGTGAGGACGACGATTACGAATACGACAACTATCAATTCAAAGTTTTTGTTATTTATGTGTGTTTATTTTGAGTGTTAAATTTCGGAGAAACGATTAATTGACAACTTTTTATTTCCAATATGACACACTATTTTCCATTTAGTTTCCATGTACAATACGTATTTATATTTTTTTCTTAATTCATACTATTTCATCCCCTAAAGTTTATTTTATATGTAGTGCTAAAATTTTATTTTACATTTTATACTACATTTTATAGACATATACTTATTTTTATAAAGACATCAAATTATAATTTTAAGAATTTCAAGATTTTTTCTCACCCCTTATATATCGCTCCCGCAAAATGTCTAATTTTTTTTATATATTTCCTGTTAACTCCTTATATATTTCCTGTTAACTACTATACTTGATGTGTACAGAAAGTTTTAGAATTTTGGCCGGCGACTCGTATTTTTGGCCCAATGTGTATCGTGATGAATCACCATTTTGAGATGACAAATATGCATTTTTTAGAAAAACCGATTTTCTCACTTTTGAGGGTTCTATGTAAGCGAGGAATTATCATAAAACGGTAATTCAATTTTTGCAATAGTAAGAAACTCCATCAGAAATATTTTTTGTAAATCACAGCACTAAATCAAAAATTAAAACTTTCGTTAAAAAAAGAAATAAAAAACGCATACTATTATATTCAGAATTCACCACTGATTTCAAAAATGTAAAAATATACAGGATGGTCCAGTTAACATAAGAAAGTTGGAAAAATTTTCGGTGAAACCGAAAGTGCATAAAAATTGAAAATACCGCCTCTAATGCAAGTTCATGTGTGTAACATATTAAAATTTCATAAATATTCCTATAAACAATGAAAATAGAGAGCGGTGAACTAGGTTTAATTTACACTCGGTATAAATGGTACTTTTTTAACTGAAAACAGGGAAAATACAGTGGCGGTTCATGGGGTGAAGCGGCTAATCACCGTTAAATATAAAGGAAAACATGAAATGTTGCCCACTCACACGAATTCATAGACAACAATTTCTACAGTCGCCTTTTGCTACTTGTTTGTTCATATTCATGTGACTGCTGTAAAATTTGCCTTCATTTTATAAATTGTGGTAATATAAAATGTTTCCTTCGACTGACATGTATTTTACTTGTAACAGTTTTTTCAAGGTTTAAACACAAACATGCGGACAAAAAAGAAGTCTTGTGGCAATCATTATTAACAAAAATTATTTTGTCGCCCATGTTTTCTCGTTAATGAATTAAACTCTGTATAGAATAAAATTTCTCGTCGCACTCTATCAGAATACTCAGATTTTTTTTAGTACACTAATTTTTCAATCAGTGAACTTATAAAACTGGGTACTCAGCAAAAATACAATCTGGAAGACGCTGTATACAGGGTGTCTCACCAGGAACTGCATCGATCGATATAGGGAAAAGTACGCCCCAGAAAATTTTGAAAATTTATTGAGCTACTAACGGCAGTGTGGCCAATCCAACTAAAATAATTACAAGCACGTCTGGTTATACTGGAAGTCGCTACCCACTTGCTTATTATAAATGGAACACCCTATATATTTTAGGATTCTCGAAAAAGAGCATAAAATTCAGAGTCAAAAACCCTATGCCTAAACCCAGCCGTTTCAGAGATATTTGACATTTAAAAAAATTTTGACAGGTGTAATGGTTTACAATAACCTTTATAACTTTCTTCATGAAAAAGTTGCTCATTTGCTTTTTAGCATGCAGAAAGACTATATGATGAGCTACGCTCCACAGTTTAAAGAAATTCAAAAATAATATACCAAGTGTTTAATTTTGAGGTTACATTTTGTAAACTTCAAACAGCAAAAACTTGCTTACGTCAAACGAAATCCCCTGTATTTTTTTACATCAAGTTATGTATAATTAATTTCCTTTTTTTCTGATATAAGCACTGTGGGGGTTTAAGTTACAACTTCTTGAAATATTTGTGATTTTTTTAGAAATTCAAGAACTTTTAGTAAAATTTTATCAAATTAGCCATGATTAGAAACAATCAGTAATGTCAGTTATTCTCTTATGTCAAAAAATGCCACCGCGTTTAAATTATACCCACGAAGACTTTTTTGAATTTGTTTATTATTTATGGAGAATGCGATAAAGTAATATCAGGAACTTGTACATAGTACATTTGTTACTAGATATCCACAATAATGGAAAACAACACTAAATACTGTAACATGCCTATTAATTGAATTGAAGACACTTTGCATAAAATAAAATAGATAAGATAAAATCAACTGAAAACATGATTCCATTTTAATTTAATGATTGTAGAAAATTCCGCCCCCGAACCTCCACATATTTTTTGCACCTTTGAATTAGTTCTTCATGGGTAGCTCTTCTAATTGAATTCTGTGATAAGTTTTGAAATGCATTTCTTACTCTCTGCATACAATCTCTAATAGTTGTTAATGGGCTCTCATAAACTTTATTTTTAATAGTTCACCAAATAAAATAATCTAAAATTGATAAATCGGGCGAGCGAGGAGGCCATTATTGGCGATCCATTGATTGTGAAGTTTCTTGTACAAAATTATTTATCAAATACGCGTTATGTGGGGGAACACCGTCCGTCGTGCTGATAAAAAATGTTTGTATGTTCGACGAGAGGTAAATTTTCTAAATAGTTATTATATTCAAATTTTGTAAAATATTTAGATATTTTTTACATAAAAAAATAAAAACAAAAAAAATTAACTATACATATTAGCAGAAGAAATCTTTATAATATACTGTTTAAATTTTCCTAATATAATTTTAATGCCACCACTCTATCGTTTCTTATGGCACAGTAAACATTAAACTGCCAACTTTCTTTAAAATTTCGCTCCCTGAACATATGAGGATTCGAGTCACTCCAATAACGCGAATTGTGTCGATAAAAGTCCATTTTTGGTAAATTTAGCCTCATCTGACCATATAATATTTCCCAAATAAGAATAGTCGCCTACAAACCTTATCAGAATAAATTCACAAAAATCGTCTCTTAGGAAATCTGTTTATTTTAATCGTTGAACCATTTGGAACGAAAACGGGTGAAATTTATGTTTAATTAAGATTCTGTGAACTAAATCCTTGCATAGTCCCGATTCCAGAGCAGCTTGTCTTAATGACATCATTGGAAATGCATGAAAATATCCCAGAATTGCTATTTCTACGTTTTCGTCATTAACAATAGGCTTCCGCTTGACAGAGCCATAGTGTTTAAATTTATCCAGTATGCGTTTTACAGTGATTGGTGACGGTTTCTGTTTTTGTGGATATCGAGTAACAAATGTACTTCAAGTTCTTGATATTACTTTATCACATTTTCCATAAATAATAAACAAATTCAAAAAGTACTCGTGGGTGTAATTTAAACGCGGTGGCATTTTTTGACATAAGAGAATGACTGACATTTACTGATTGTTTCTAATCATGGCTAATTCGATATAACATTTTTACTAAAAATTCTTGAATTTCTAAGAAAATCGCAAATATCTCAAAAAGTTGTAACTTAAACCCCCACAATGCTTATATGAAAAGAAAAGGAATTTAATTATACATAATTTGATGTAAAAAATACAGGGTGTTCCATTTGACTAGAGCAAGTTTTCGCGGTTTGAGGTTTACAAAATGTAACATCAAAAATGGAACACTTGGTATACTATTATCCAATTTCTTTAAACTGTGGAGCGTAGCTCATCATATAGTCTTTCTGCATGCTAAAAAGCAAATGAGTATCTTTTACATGAAGAAAGTTATAATGGTTATTGTAAACCATTACACCTGTCAAAATATTTTAAAAATATCAAATATCTCTGAAACGGTTGGGTTCAGGCATAGGGTGTCCAAAATGTTTTGACTCAGAATTTTATGCTTTTTTCGAAAACCATAAAATATATAGGGTATTCCATTTAAAATAAGCAAATTGATATAGACTTCCGGTATAACCGGATTGACCACGTCGCCATTAATAATTCCCTAAATTTGCAAAATTTTCTGGTGTGTACTTTTCCCTGTATCGAACAATGCAGTTCCTGGTGAGACACATTGTATATAGGGTGCTTCAAAAAAAATATGCAGCAACGCTCAGCTGCAGATTCACAATCCAAAAATAACAGAAAAAGTTTTTATAAAAATGAGTTCGGAAACGCTTCGTTCCTGAGGTACAGGATGTTTGAAGCTGCAAAAAATACCGTTTTTCCTAAACTAAAAATTTGGGTTTTTTAGATTAAATGAACCGTTTTTGAGAAAATTGACAAAAGCATATATGTTATACTTTTTATGGTTCCAAGCATACTTATTACTTTTCGCGGCTTAAAATAATATTAAGTACCAAAAATGTGCATGAATACACATTTGTCAATTTTCTCATAAACGGTTCATTCTGTCTAGAAAACCCAAGAGGCAATTTTTGTCTAGATAGAATGAAAATAAAAAAAACTATGAAAATAGCAAAAACAGTGGCGTACCATATTTTTGTACAATAATATTACTGATATTACCCATACACACGCCCCTGATTGGAAATAAATTAGTCATTGAAAAAAAATTACCTTTTACGCAGTACGCATTTACTTCAAGTTTTAACACAATACCTCCAAGCAATTTTCACACAAAGGTTTCAACACAGTTCAAGATTGTGCAAGTAAAAAAAATAGTATCCTAAATATTCCTCATTTATTATACTTTCTCATCAAATATAAACTCGTGATATAATTAATAAGCGAGGACATCACTTGTGATTACAGAGCACATTGGATTAAAAGCTAAATAACGAGAAAATTTTATTTAGATTTCACAATTTATATGTAATGTTATATAAAGGTTATGTCTGTCTAATAGACAACTTAAAAATCTATCATACTTCTACATTGCGATCTCAATCTGACAAGGTGTATGGTGCCCAACAGGAACTGGCATCAGAGATTATAATCATAGAGATTTATCAGGAATCAATAAAACCATGTGACAGATAAGAATTTCTTTATACTTTGTATCGCCAACACCTTTAATTTTCATAAATACAGTTCACACTTACACGTTTTTTTAAAGTCTCTTAATGGAGTACCATAATCTGGTTACAGCAACACTTCTATTTTGTCTTGTCATTTCATTTCATCATTAAATGATCCTTGTAACTTATTCAACACATATTTTATGATATGACTTTTGCGGGTCAATATGTGCTGTTAATTGGAAACTCAGGATTTGTCTGCTATGTACATTTCATACTTATTTACACTTAAGTTTTGTGGGTAAACACATGCTTCTGAAGAATACTCTTATATTTTGTTTCAAACCTACATGTTGCACACTTGTACATTGTTATCTCTGAGGGACTTTTATGGGTCAAATTGTGTGTGGCAAGACAAGCTTTATATTTTGTATCAAACGGACACATTTCACATTTGTACATTGTTATTTCTGAGGGATTTTTATGGGTCAACATGTGCTGTCTTAGATAATTCTTATGATTTGCTTCATATTTACACATTTCGCACTTGTATGTGGTCAATTCTGAAGGACTTTTATGCATCAACATGTGCCGGTTCAGATAACCCTTCTGTTTTGTTCCAAATGTACATATTTTACACTTGTACATTGTTATTTCTGAATGCTTTTTATGCATAAACAATACGTGCTGCTTAACATATCCCTTATGTTTTGTCTCAAATGTACACATATCACACTTGTACATTGTTACCTCTGATGAATTTTTATGAACCAACATGTGTTCCTTGAGGTATCTCTTTTGTCTCGTTTCATATATGCACTTTTCACACTTGTACATCGTTATCTCTGATGGATTTTTATGGGCCAACATATGCAAGTTAAGACTTCTTTTTTTGTTTGGCCCGATATGAACACATTGCACATTTGAACATCTCCGAGGGATTTTTATGAATCGACATGTGGCCCTTGAGATACTTCTTTTGCTTTGTTTCATATGAACACTCTTCACATTTGTACATTTCTGAGGACATTTTGTGAGCAAACATGTGCCGTCTTAAATAACTATTATGTCTTGTCTCATATTTACACAATTCACACTTGTACATTATTATTTCTGCAGAATTTTTATGATTCAGCATGTGATGGTTAAGATGACTCCTATGTTTTGTCTTAAATGTACACACTTTACATTTGTACATTAAGTCTGAAACACGTTTGTGGATTAATATGTGCTGGATAAAACATTGTTTATGTTTTGTTTCATATGTACACGTATCGCACTGGTACATTGTCAACTCTAAAGGATCTTTCTGGGTCAACATGTATTGGTCAACAGATACTTTGTGTTCTATCTCGTATGAACACATTTCATAGCTGTAGTCTGTTGGTGAAGGGGTTTTATGAATCAAAACGTGGTTTCCAAAGTCAATCTTATGGTATGTGCTAAATGAGCACATGGTGCATTGAAATGAGCCATTATTATCATCATTACTTGTAATTTCTGCAGATTTTTCGTGAATACTGAAAAATTTCAAGATCAAATAATTCTTATTTGGCAAGTTTATAATATATTATGATATTATAGTCGAAGAATGAGACCCCTGAATTCGACACATGCTATATAACTATCGAACATACAAAAACAGACAGTTGATTCTTATGTGAAAACACCTCATAAAACATCTTTTTGAGGTTGCGATTTGACTTGGAATTGCGAAATTGGAAAAAATGGCACTTTTTAATTTTTTTTACAAAAAAATATACTTACGCATTTTTTATGTTCCCCTCTATATGTTATTTGTTCCCATAAAAACTTGATATTTTAGTATTACAACATTCAAACCTTTCACTTTCCAATGCTGTATGCAAAAATAATATCTGTTTTGATATGACTAAAAATAAATAGATATAAAGAGTTGTCACTTTTGTGTAATTTACAGAAAAAAAATGTGGATCAAGGTAACTTTTTTATTTTTCAAAATAGCTGCATACTGTAAGCGCGCAATTTTTAGCTAATGGAATGAGGGCATTTTTTTTATTTGGTGCGTTCTTTTTATAAAATGCATAGGAAATGACAAAAGGCATTCAGTTTTCATTTTATTACGATCTATGTAAGGATAGTGTTTCACTGTTGTTAGTTTTCTTAGGATATATTATTGTAAATATTGTTATAATTAAAAAAAATAGTTTTATTTTTAACTGGTTTATGACCAACGATATAGTTATAGCATGGAGAGATCATATTGTGCTTGCTGGCATGTTTTCCAAAAATAAGAAAAACCATTCTCTGTACAAGCGAATACTGCAGAAATCTAAGTGACTTAGAATTTAAAGAACAATTTTTGCACTGATTAATTGTTACAAAAACATATACTTCGATTTATCATCTATACTATACAGTATTGGTAAAAGTTTAATTAGAGTGCCTGCTTTGTGTGTGTGGATAAAGGATAAAAATAGCAAAATCATGTATGCGACAGAAAAAGACTATGTATCACTGTTGCCTTTTTCTGCGTTATTGTGTTTACGAAGTAACGAGGGCACTTCTCCATCTCATCGTATCCCTTCCACATGTGATCCGGTACGCCTCCAGTCCTCAGTCATCACATCCCTTCCACATCTGAACTCTTCCCTTTCTACACTAAGCTTATTGTAGATAGAACAAACAACAGTGTTGCCAGATGCCTGGTGATTACCAAAATCTACAATTTGGAGTTTTAACTGGTAGTTGTTAAAGGAACCTACGATAATTTTTTGGGAACGTAACTTTTTTTATAAAATTATTTACACCTTGAGAAATAACTAAAATCGTTTCATGTAAAGTGCGTAATATGCAATGAATACTGTTCCATTTTACTAACTGCGATGAACATTTGGCGACATCTAGTTAGCAGTAGGGCGGCATACAAGATTTTGTTCATGCAGCTATGCTCATTTATTTTAAAATTATAAAATAAATGCTACACTGCACGAAAAAGGCTCTACCCCTCTTTCTGCAATGAGTGCAGACTGCACGCAGTGCCACATGTGGACGCATTTTTTCAAAGGTTAACGTAATTTAATCAAAACTAAAAAGATCAAACCTATAACCAAAAATCAATTAATGACGAACATAGTAAATGGTATTTTATTAAGTTCAGAATGCGTGAAAGAATCATAAAATCGATAATATTATACAAAAAATATAAACGAAAATGAAGATGATAATATAATTTCTGAAGTCGACCTTGACAGTCAATTGTTATTATTTGAAAAGTTTCTATTCAATATACTTGTAACTGTTTTACTTTTGTTTATTTATTTTTATATAATAAAGTTTTTGAATATTGGTGTATTATTTGAAGTAGCTGGTAATATTTCCTAAAATCTGGTAATTTCATTGGTGCTTTCTGATAATCACACTTTCACAATCTGGCAACACTGCAATAAACAATTTTGTGATCACGTGGTGAACTGCTCTCACGTTGCTGTTACAGTTACAGTACCTATTTATTTGCACAAGTATGGCGTCAACATGGGAACGCCTTTATTCCGTGTCACAATATTCGTCGCAGATTTTTAAAATTTGTCCTATCGAGTTTGTTAATAACCTCCTTGCAGTTCATTGTTTATCTGCCGGTGATTCAGGAAGCTTTCCATTTAGGAAAAGAAACCGTAGTTTTGCATTTAATTTTTTAAGTAAAGTAAGTAAACTGGGAATCCAGACATCGTGAAATTAATGAAAATGACGCATATGTTATAGAAGATAGCTTAATAAATTCATGCAGTTTTTTCAAGTCGTTATATGGTCGTCCAGAATTTACGGCAAGTGCATGAACCATTTACGAGCCCATTTACCTGTAAAACGGACACAAGGTATGGAAAGAAGTATCAGTTGTATATAATTGCCAATATGCCAATAAATCTCGCTTTTAAATACATATTACTTTTAGGGAAAGCGCATTTCGTTATCATATTCTGAGAGCATATTTGCAGTTCGCCATTTACAAAACTGTCTACTTAGTTCAGCCGAAAATATCAAATCTACTTAAATTCGGATGACACAGGAATGACATCATCCTAATCATGATGACAATAAATGCGAAGTCAGACTTTGTAAATATGACACCATATTACAAACGCAAATACTGTTGTAGCACAGCATATCTTTGTACAAAAGTAAAAAGTCTCATGTTCCATAAGCTGTTTATGTGAAGGCAAGTGTACATGTATCGACTAATCAAAATGTATTTAATGTGTGCTAGTGCAGAATTTTATTACCTGTAATAATATTATATACTTTATGAGTACATCTCCAAACGAACGACGCACCGTGTCATGTCACGTTCTTCACCAGGTCTACTACATCGAAAATCCAGGATTTAATGCAGCACGTAAAACGTTTATTTAAACTTATTACCCTTCTATGATTACAACATTTTTATAAACAATTTTTTGTCTTTAAAAATTTAATTCAACCTTAAACTATATTTTACTCGCTGATACTAATACTCTATTGTCAATAATAAAAACGTTTCCTTGATAGAGACTTTTTCAATGCCATTACTGAAAAATCCATGGGATCTTGAAAGAAAATATTTCGTTTGCACCAGAAATTTTAACTTTAGTACAATTTTACTATATGACAATTCGATTTACCATGTTTCACAATATGTGTCCAAATTTCCAAGCCGTCAATTGCTAGAAACAAAGTTATGGGATGAGAAATGTAAAATACCGTTTTTCCAACAAATCATATAAAAAAAGTGGAAAAGTGCGATTTTTTCCGATTTTGCAATTCCAAATCGAAACGCGACCTCCATAATCGAAATCGGCAAGTCATTTTACATAATATGACTTCAGTTTTTGTATATTTGTGAGTTTTATATGCCACTTTTATTTTGCATATTTCTAGGCCCTCGCTCTCCAGCAATTATGTTTCAGGACGGTTCTCTCACAACAAAGTATTGTTAATTTATTTTAAATTTAATTCCTGTTAATATCTTTCTGCATACATTTTTTTGTCATGCCTATGTCTTACATGACCTGGGAGAAATGGGGGTCGCAAAGTCAGTTATAAGTAAATTTTCACATAGACAACATTTATGTTGATAAAGCCAAAAGACCCACTTAATGTAATTACTTAGTGGGTTGCCGCCTGAAAACATCTTAAGAGACCATGAAGTACTGGTACAATACATCATTTGAAGCTAAATCATTCGAAATTTAAAACGGGCATCCATTAATCTCTTTTTGTCGTGTCGAATCACAAAAAACAATAATTGATGTTGTCTGTACATCGAGTAAATTTAAAATATAGCCTCTTTGGAAGTTAAATTTTGAATAAAACTTTATTTAAATTTAGGGGTCGATTTCAAGTTTTATTTATAGCTCAATATAGACCAATGGATAATACAATGTCTTCACTGCAGCTACTTAGCCTCTATCGCCTTATTAACATACTAACGTGGTGTTCCGACACTCTAAAATATTGATATTCGAGAATCTGACCTTATTAGCATACAATATGATGAAAAAGTGATGCTAAGTTCTGTGTGAAGGATAGAATAGATGGCAATTGATTTAATTTGTTGCCGATACATCTGTAAACTTAATAAATTAACTAATGAAGGCAAAATCAGAAATTTATCTGAGGAAAAAAAGCATCAAGCTGATTAGTAAAAATTGTTAATTTGTATGCACACTTGTATGACTTAAATGATATGTACTTACAATTCGTAATTATTCTGCTCTAATTTTATACAAATTTCTTCAGTTGTATTATCTCTGTCTTGGTATTCTATCACTGTTTCATCCTTTAATTCAGCTTCAACCTTGACTGTACGTCCCTCTAGAATTGTTTCATTCACATCACTGTGGCCAATTTCATGTTTTATAGCTGGTTTGAATGTAAATTTATGCACATCATTAAATTCTATCTGGCATTTATCATCTATTCCTTCTATTTTAATATAGTTTCTTATTTGCTCTTCCACATCCAAACAATTTTTTATAAAACTTAAAAGACCTTGCAGTGAACCAGAACAAGTTTCACAAGTTAAAAGTTCTTCAGCATTACTTAGGTTCTGAAATATAGAAAAAAAAATCATAAATAAGCTTTTAGAAATAGAAATAGAAAAGTTTTTAGACCGGCTTATTAATAGTTGGAAAAATTTTGTTGGGTAAGGGTCCTTATTTTGAAAAAAACTACTTTATCAACATGCCGACGTTTCGGTAAATTTTATTATCATCCTCAGGGTTGTAACGGTGTCTTTTCGGACGCCCCAAAATATGTCTAATATCTGTTCGGGCGCCAAATTATGTAACGGTGTCTTTTCGGATAGCTGGTTTGGAGAATTAATCCAGGATTCCTGTTAGTTGTAAATAAGAAAGCCCAAAGTATTCGTAACAGAGTTTATTTTATTAAAGTAACATTTACCCAAAACATGAAGTTAAATAAACATAAAATCTGATTCTTCTACAATAAAACCAAGTCAAGTACATTTAACAAATATTATTTACATCGGTGAGATAAGTTTACGGGGAGTGTAATTCGGTGAACGGACGGTGACGGTGGGCTTCAGCTACATGTACTGAAGTAAAACATCTGGGACTCGATGCGGCGGTAAGTTCGATAATTATTTAACGGCAGCGGGCCCAGCTCAACACGCTGCAGACTCGCGGTAATAAATAATTAGGGGCCTGGTGACGGCGGTTGGTTTAGCAACCATTTACCAACCATGGGCCCAGCTCAACACGCTGAAGACTCACGGCGATAAATAATTACTAGACTGGTGACGGCGGTGCAGAGCGGTAAAATGGCTACCAACACCAGGAGGCCAAGCTCAGCACGCTTAAAACCCCAAAGTGCTGCCAGACATTCAGCCGGGCGGCGTCGTCGTCGGATTCTGAATTCTAACCAAATGGAGTCAAGCTCAACACGCTTAAGACTCCTCAACTACCCAGCTCAACACGCTGAAGGTAGTTGTCAGCAGAAAACTGAATACCTTTCCTCGGCTACGGCCATGCTATTTATACCAAAATTCTGGCTTTGGTGACGTCTATATTTCATGGCGGCAGGAAGTACGTGGCAGCACGTGCCAAACGGTAATTGCAGAAACTTCTAGGAATGAACATCTGCGTGATTCATCATATGTCGGCAGGAAGTGCGCGACAGCACAAGACTATCGGGAATTTCCGAAACTATAGTAATGAACATGCGTATGATTCATTACACTCCCTCATACGTCATAGAGAAAAAAATGTAGTATACTTATTGCAAGGTATCTACAAAACAAAAAAGTCTCTAAACTTTTCTCGGATAGTGGATGGTAACGGAGACGACACCTTATGTAAAGGCGACGTGAATAATTCCAGTATAACGGGCGGGCACTGGCTCGGTTCAGGAGTCGTTGGGAGAGGAGATGTCTTGGCCGGATGCCATATCTCCTTTCGGCTAGCAGTAAATGAACAATTATGAGAAAACCTTCTCTTCTTTGTCGTAGCCTTGGTCGCAGGCGGAGTATTGTGTTCTGTTAGTGAGGTCACGCCTTTAACCTTCTGAAATTTCGGTAACTCGGTACGTGAAAAGTTTGACAGTCGGTATTTTCCAGGTTCTATCGGTTCGGTGACAGTAGCTAATGTTACAATTGTTTTCTTATTGGAACTGGTATTTACTGGATGTCCCATTAATTTAATTTCTAGTGAAGTCAAATCCACTGAAAATTGTCTTGTTCTTAGGATATCCATTCCTAACAAGATATCCGAAGTTAGTTGCGGCATATACAGAAACGTATCAATCCACTGTTTTCCAGCCATGGAATAATTTATTTCATATTCCTTGTCAATCTGCACCTCTGTACTATTTGCTAATTTAACACTGAATCGTTTGTCGGAGATTTCCTTAAAATATTTTGGGTCACATAGAGTACACACAGAGCCACCTATGTACGAGCGTGCGGAACCAGTATCGATCAACGCATCGAACCACTTGTCACCAATCTGTAGTGGAACTTTCAGGCGATTATCGGACACACTGGTCATTGCTACGCCGATATCAACAGCTGTTTTTGGTACGGTCAGCTGCTGGTTTCCCGTGTCTCTGCATTTACAATCTTTTGTTAACACATCTAGACGGCCACAATATGAACAAAATCTTTTAGGTGTGTTATTGCAATTCCTACGGCTGTGATTAGTGCCTCCACATCGCCAGCAACTCGTATTTCTAGTGTAATTTTCGGATATATAACGTCTGGAAATGTCTGGTACATGTGTGATACGACTTGTATAATTTTGTTCCCTAGAATTTTCTGACTGTTCGCCAGTGTATCTATAGTTTGAGGAATATGTACGTCCATAGTTATTATTACAAGAACTATTTTGCTGACGACCTCTGTAATTATTACCATATGAATAATTTTGTGGATGATTTTTAGGTACTGTGAAATTGTTTTGTGTGTATGACGGACGATTATTACTATTTTCCTCTTTACATATGGATTCATACTCTTCTCCGAGAGTTATAAGTTCGGTTAATGTATAAAAATCTCGTCTTCGGATGTACTTTCTGTAATCCGTTTTTAAATTAGAATATATCCTGTGAAGTTGCTGTTCTGGTGATACATTACCTAACCTCCTTAGTAATGTTTGTATAGCGATGACGTATTCTTTTACACTTTCATTTTGCCCTTGGATGCGAGACTTTGCTTTTTCCTCTAAGTCTAACTGGTATTGTGAAGGTGCGAAGAAAATTTTTAGGTTAACTATGAACTGTTCCCAATTTGTCCAGGATGTTTTATTATTTCTGTACCATAATAAAGCATCACCTTGTAGCAACTCAGGTAGTGCTCGGAGTATTTGTTCATTGGAAAAGTTGTAACCTTCTTGTAATTCTTCGACCCGTTCTAAAAATAAAAAATACGTCTTTTTTCCCATCAAAATGTACATTCCATTTACGTACTTGGTCTAATACAGCACCAAGAGGCGGTTCTGGGACGATATTCGGCGGAGAAATTTCTATTCTTGGTTTATTTCCATATACAATATTTTTTAATCTTACACGTAACTCCTCGACGGTTCCGGTTGCAATTTGTCCGTACTTGGTTAATTCTGCACGTAACTCATCTTTTTTGAGCTTATAAATCCAACCTACGGTGGCATCTGCGACTTCAAGTCCACAAGCGCCTTCTGTATCAGATATACTCATGTTTAGAATAAGATATATTTATCAATATATAAAAAAAGGTAAGTACTAGTCTTTCTAGTCTATAACAAAATACTTTCTGGGCTCTCTACAACTAAAACCTGTCTGAAATCTGTTCGGGCGCCAAATTATGTAACGGTGTCTTTTCGGACGCCCCAAAATATGTCTAATATCTGTTCGGGCGCCAAATTATGTAACGGTGTCTTTTCGGATAGCTGGTTTGGAGAATTAATCCAGGATTCCTGTTAGTTGTAAATAAGAAAGCCCAAAGTATTCGTAACAGAGTTTATTTTATTAAAGTAACATTTACCCAAAACATGAAGTTAAATAAACATAAAATCTGATTCTTCTACAATAAAACCAAGTCAAGTACATTTAACAAATATTATTTACATCGGTGAGATAAGTTTACGGGGAGTGTAATTCGGTGAACGGACGGTGACGGTGGGCTTCAGCTACATGTACTGAAGTAAAACATCTGGGACTCGATGCGGCGGTAAGTTCGATAATTATTTAACGGCAGCGGGCCCAGCTCAACACGCTGCAGACTCGCGGTAATAAATAATTAGGGGACTGGTGACGGCGGTTGGTTTAGCAACCATTTACCAACCATGGGCCCAGCTCAACACGCTGAAGACTCACGGCGATAAATAATTACTAGACTGGTGACGGCGGTGCAGAGCGGTAAAATGGCTACCAACACCAGGAGGCCAAGCTCAGCACGCTTAAAACCCCAAAGTGCTGCCAGACATTCAGCCGGGCGGCGTCGTCGTCGGATTCTGAATTCTAACCAAATGGAGTCAAGCTCAACACGCTTAAGACTCCTCAACTACCCAGCTCAACACGCTGAAGGTAGTTGTCAGCAGAAAACTGAATACCTTTCCTCGGCTACGGCCATGCTATTTATACCAAAATTCTGGCTTTGGTGACGTCTATATTTCATGGCGGCAGGAAGTACGTGGCAGCACGTGCCAAACGGTAATTGCAGAAACTTCTAGGAATGAACATCTGCGTGATTCATCATATGTCGGCAGGAAGTGCGCGACAGCACAAGACTATCGGGAATTTCCGAAACTATAGTAATGAACATGCGTATGATTCATTACAGGGTAATTAATTATAAGTTTTTTCTGGTCACCACAAATATATAAAACAGGATAAAAACAGATAAAATTGCTGTATATTAAGAAGTAATTTATGTTAATGTATTTATGTAACATATATATCATATATAGGTACAAATATACAGACTTTAGTGTGTAATGGTAATGACACGTCATTCCCTGAGGATGGTAATAAAATTTACCGAAACGTCCGCAAGTTGGTAAAGTAGTTTTTCTCAAAATAATGACCCTCACCCAACAAAATTTTTCCAACCATTAATAAGCTTTTAATGTTTTCATATTAATATTTCTATTCATTAAGTTTTTCTTTTAAATAGTTAAATACATGGGTTAAGCCCATTATATTTTTTGTCCAAATATAAAAATTATAACTTTCTATACAAGCACCCGTATTGCCTAGGCCACTACTCACATATTCAGGATTACTTATTCTGTATCACATAAAGAAAAATACATTGTTTCTATTTTGTCTTGGTTATACACATTTGATTTTCCCATTTACTATGTCTGACAGTCCCACCAGTGGACCCAGTAGTAAGGCTTATGGGTTTCCATAAACAACTGACTGCAGATCCAAGTCATTTACATTAAATGATACTTGTTACTGTCGGTGTTCTAGGTATGATGATATAAAAATTGAATAGCCTGTACAAAATGTAACAAATGTCTTTAAAATTAATATATAAAACATAGTTACCAATTCTGGAATATAAGTCTTCAGTGTATCTAGTAAAAACATATTTTCATTTGATTTATCCAATGATATGAAGTCCGCTCCTTCAAGATGTTTTGTACAAATACAGCATCTTGATGGATGTCTGCATTTATTAACTGAAACTTCCTTATTTGTATTATCAAACTCTTCTAAGGTCACGTTGACTTCACTTTTGATCCTATCCTTGACATAAACACATGAAGATATTAAATTCAAGGACACCTGTAGATTTTCCACGCACTCATTGCACATCTTAGTTTCTTTACTTATATCCAGGTTCTAGAATATCAATATTTTATTTAATTTTACATTTAAATCACATAATAATTGTAAAAAATTCACAATCGACAAAAAAATTATTAGATCATGCATAAAAGATGCTTCCTAAATGATCTATCCTGTCAGGTCATTGCAGTCTGATATAAAGTAGAATTTGTCTCGAATAGCTAGTCTATATCTGAAAATGGTACATTTTCAATAATTTCTCGAGCTTTATTACAACACTTAATTTTAAATTTATTATTTACTTTTAAACCACACTGTTCACAACTTTACTGTAATTAGTTATACTCAAACGCACAAACAATAGATAGACTAAATAATACATCTGATAGGGACTTTTAACAATTGCTTTTAACTTACCAGTTTTAACAATAGTTTATACAAACTGTCTTTCAAAGCTTCTCTTATTATTAGAAAATCATTACATCTTGCCTTACGGCAAAATCTGCAGAAGCTTTCGTTCATTTGTTTAAAAATAATAAGTAGGTATAAAGATAACACATCAGATTGATTCAAAATGACGGATAACCTCACTTTTTACCGCTGGTCATTAGATAAAATGAAGTTAGGTACGTAAGCTTCTACTTCTAAAAATGATGACGTATCTGTAAATCTTGACATCAAAACTATATAACACGAATTTTAGCTAAATGTATGACAATTATATTAGATCCTTTCCTTTTTTTTAATGTGTTGGAATTGAATTTACACTACACTACACTACAATTTGGCCTTCCGATTTGCCAAATAACAATAGAAACTAACCCAATATTTATAACACAGAAGAACTATATTATTTGTTAATAAATTCAATTATTTCAACTGCGCATGTCTTCAAATTTTGTCTGGCTTTCCTTAATAGCTGCAGCCTCGTCTGGATTGAATTGTAGTATCACAGTTTTCATTCGTTGTAAATATTCAGCATAATAAAAAGCTGCCTTTAACCTGTTCCCCATGTAAGAATCGGCTCTGATGGTTCAGGAACACTCGGACACTTGCTATGAAATGCGCAAAGACGTTTAAGAGATTTAAGAAACACTTTTTTTTGTACTTGCTATTAATGCATCTAGCTCTGGAAAACCTTGTCGGGAATGATTTTATTTTCGGACGAGTCTAGGTTTACAAATTTGAGATTATTTAACAGACAAAATACAAAATATTGGTCACAAATCAAAATTTATTACGGGAGGGTAACTTTCAAGTGCGGTTCGGTTCCAATGTTTGGCTTGGAATAATCGGTAGTAGAATCATTGGTCCAGATACTAGGGACTTCTGCAAAATGAAATTGAGAACAGTTTAGCTGCCTTACATTTCCATTTACGACAGGGATTGTATTTTCTACAAGATGGCGCTCCTCCCCATAATTCAAGGATAGTAATTGATTACTGTTCAAATATAGTGAACAACAAATGTTTTATCTAAACGGAGCAATTGGCGAACGCGGTCAACTTATGAATTTGGCAAACCTGTTTTATTTTTAGTTACTTTAAGTTGTTGTTAGGTTAAAAAAATGAAATGTCATGTATAAATCTTGTGTGTGTAAAATAAATAAGTTTTCCTAAAAGTATTCGCGTTTACCTTTTATTTATTGAATCTTCCACGTTTTGAACAGGTTATGGGCCCAGCCCATTAAAAGGATACTCGCGAAGGAAGTTACTGTGGTAAAGCAGGGTAATAAATACAGGAGAAACGGTTAGTTAGTGCTGTGTACCGGCGAATTAAAATGGAGAACATTCTGTTAAATACATCGGCTTCAGTTACATCATCTACACTAAAACTCGAAGGACTGACAAATTGGTCTACGTGGAAATTTCAAGTACGAGTAATATTAAAAGCTTTAGAAATCTTCGACGTGGTGGATGGTTCGGCGGTCGAGCCGAAAGACGGGACAAATGCGGCGTGGTTGCAAAAAGACGCTAAAGCACAAAGTGTGTTAGTTACAAGGTTAGCAAACAAGGTAATGCTGCAGGTAATGACCTGTGGGTCTGCAAAGGAAATTTGGGACAAACTTCATATAATATATGAGCAAACGTCAGAAACTTCACTTCATTTGACACAACAAAAATTTTTCGCAATGCAGTATAGTCAGAATGAGGATATAGCTACATTCCTAGCAAAAATAGAGGAAAACGTATGTCAAATTAAGCAACTAAAAGGTGATGTTCCAGAGAAAATGATTTTAACAAAAATTTTAACATCGCTACCTGACTCGTATAAACATTTTGTGTCTGCATGGGACTCCGTTCCAACTGAAAAGCAAACCTTAACTGAGCTTACGGCCAGATTGCTAATTGAAGAACAGAGAACAAATAATAGACAAGAAGTTATAGCCCTAACTGCAAAACAAAAAAGTGAAAATAGAAAATGTTTTAAATGCGGTAAAGCAGGACATTATAAAAAAGACTGTTACACTAATAATTCCAAAGTTAATAAATTTTGTGAAAATTGTAAAAAGAAAGGACATGATAAAAAAGACTGCTGGTTTTTAAACAAGGAAAAAACAAATAAAAACGAAAGTTCTAGTAATGCTTTCACGGCATCAATCCTAACTTATTACGGACAAACTTTAATGCAAGATTGGATAGTGGATAGTGGTGCGTCAGATCATATGTGTCATAATCAAGGTTATTTTTATGAGTATAAAGAACTTTCAGAGAGTAAAAATATAATGGTCGGTGATGGAACAATGATACAAGCTATAGGCATAGGTTCAGTGAAATTAGAAGCGTTTAATGGACACCGATGGATTGAAACTACGATTAATAATGTATTACATGTACCTAAAATTACTGCAAATCTATTTTCAGTAGGTGCGGCTATGGCTAAAGGTTATAAAGTTGATATGAACTATGAACAGTGTAATTTTGTGAAAGATGACAAAATAGGTGCCATTGCTAAAAGAGACAATAAAATTTATATAATGTGTTTTCGGTACAACAATACACATTCATGTGCAAATGTTGGCTGCTTGGATGAAAATATAGCTGAGTGGCATCGTAAAATGGTTCATCAAAATATAGATCAAGTAAAAAGTATGCTGGATAGAAGTGGTATAAGGTATGAGAAAGGTGATAACATCACATGTGTGCCTTGTGTAAGTGGAAAACAACACAAACTGACTTATCCACCGAGCGAAACAAAAACTGAAAGACCGGGGCAATTGATTCACATGGATCTGTGTGGCCCTATGGAGACTCTTTCACTGGGTGGCGCAAAATATTTTTTATTAATAAAAGACGATTATTCCAGATTTAGAACAGTTTATTTCTTGAAAAACAAGCATGAAACTGCAAGTAAAATTCATGAATTCATTCAAATGACGAAAGTGAACCCAGGTCATAAAATCCAAATAATAAGGACTGATAATGGCACAGAGTTTTTAAATTGTATGGTAAGAAAATTGACAGTAGATAATGGAATACAACACCAGACGAGTGTAGCCTATACTCCCGAACAAAATGGTTGTGCTGAGAGGGAAATGAGGACAATAGTGGAAGCTGCAAGAACTATGATACTGGAAAATAACTTTGATAAAAACCTGTGGGCGGAAGCAGTAAACACTGCTGTTTTTGTTCTAAACAGGACTGGTAACAGTAAAATAAAAAATAAAACACCTTATGAAATCTGGTTTAACAAAGAAATGTATGATATAAACAATTTAAAAATATTTGGTTCCAAAGTAGCAGTACATGTTCCACATCAAATAAGGCAGAAATGGGATTCTAAATCTGAACTAGGAATATTTGTTGGCTATGGAGAAGACATCAAAGGACACAGAGTTTACTTTCCTGATAGAAATATTGTGTCGGTCAAAAGAGACATAATATTTATAAAAAATTCCAAACAAAAAAGGGAAAATGAATTTCAAATAGAGGAAGTAACTTTGGCTGACGAACAAAGAAAACAACAGAATAATGAGATCACAGAACAAGAAATTAAAGAACAGCAAGTTGAAGAAATTGAAAACAGAATAGTCCAAGAAAACCTTGAGCCAAAAGAACAAGAAATCGAAAATTCAAGGAAAAAATGATGACAGTGTACAACTAGTGGAAAACAAAAGAATGACAAAACAACCAAGATGGCTTGATGACTATGAAACAAATTTCTTAAGTATCCATAATGAACCAACGTCATATCAGGAAGCTATGGCAGGAAAAGACAGAGAAAACTGGTCATACGCTATACAAAAGAGAGATCGACACATTAAAAGACAACAACACTTGGATAGAAGTTGCAGATTGTCCTGAGAACACACATATCATTAGTAGCAAGTGGGTGTTTAGAATAAAAGAAAACTTGTGTGGCAAAAGCAGTACAAGGCTCGTCTAGTGGCCAGAGGGTTTGAACAAATAGACGGTGACTTGCAAATATATGCCCCTGTGGCGAGGTTAACAACATTCAGACTATTCATGGTTGTGGCGAACAAAATGAAACTACCTGTATATCAGTTGGACGTGACCGGAGCATTCTTGTATGGTGATATCAAAGAGACTGTATATATGAAATTACCTAATGGGACACTATGTAAGTTAAATCATTCTATATATGGACTTAAAAAATCACCCAAATATTGGAATGAAAAATTTGATTCTTTTATGAATAAGGAAGGCTTTGTTAGATCTAAAAATGACTTGTGTTTATATACTAGATGCCAAAAGGGCAATTCATTGTACCTTTTAATTTATGTTGATGACTTACTAATTTTTGGAACTGAGGATACTGAGATAGAAAATTTTAAATTGTTGTTAAATGAGAATTTTAAAACAAAATATTTGGGGTTAGCCAGTAACTATTTAGGTATAAATATAAAACAAGACCTATCTAAGGGGATAACAATAATAAATCAAAAAAAATATTTGGAAAATGTTTTAGAAAATTTTGGTATGTCAAATTGTAAATCAATAGATACTCCAATAGATCAGAACTTTAATTTTGAAACTCTAAGCAGGGAAAAAATCTGAGAGTGATTATATTGAAAAAAAATGTAGACAATTAATAGGAAGCCTACTTTATGCTGTTTCTGGAACTCGTCCTGATTTAAGTGTATCAGTCAACTTTTTAAGCAGATATCAACATTGTGTTAGTGTGGCATTATATAAAGCACTTAAACGAATCTTGCGCTATATAAGACATTCTTTAGACTTGTCACTTGTTTATACTAGTAATTCAGAAAGTAAACTAAAATGTTTTGTTGACGCTGACTGGGCTGGGGATGTAAGGGACAGAAAGTCAACATCGGGTTATGTTTTAACATTGTCTGACTGTGTAATATCATGGTACTGTAAAAAAGCAAGTTACTGTCTCACTATCCTCAACTGAGGCTGAATATATAGCCTTAAGTTTTGCAATATCTGAATTGTGTTGGATAAAACAGTTGTTATTAGATTTTAAATTAGAACATAAGGAACCAAGTGTAATATTTCAAGATAACCAATCTGTAATTAAGATTATGGAAAATAATGAAAATAATAAGCGATTGAAACATGTTGATATAAGATATCACTATGTCTTGGATAACGTTAAAAACGAAATTATTGAACTTAAATATATTAACACGTCAGATAATATTGCTGACATTTTTACCAAGCCTCTGGGCAAATTGTTGTTTCAAAAATTTAGAAGTTTTATTCTGATTTAGGTTTATTTTGTGTTCCAAGTTGAGGAACTTATCAATGTACAAGTTAAAAAGAAAATTCCTTCGTTTTCAAAATTATGTAAGGTTAGTAATGTGTGTGATAAAATATTTGTTGAGAGGGCGTGTTCAAATATAGTGAACAACAAATGTTTTATCTAAACGGAGCAATTGGCGAACGCGGTCAACTTATGAATTTGGCAAACCTGTTTTATTTTTAGTTACTTTAAGTTGTTGTTAGGTTAAAAAAATGAAATGTCATGTATAAATCTTGTGTGTGTAAAATAAATAAGTTTTCCTAAAAGTATTCGCGTTTACCTTTTATTTATTGAATCTTCCACGTTTTGAACAATTACCTTCTACGGAAATTCTGAGAAAACGTAATTTCGACGATAGTTCGAGAAACAGCTCTGCGAGTTCAGAAGTGCATTGACGTTAATGGACAGCATTTTGAACAACTGTTGTAATGTTTTGTGTTCACTTTTGTATTCCAAAGCCATCTTATGTATAACAAGGTAATTAGAACAAAATTGTATTTTCTTATTTTCATTTAGCTGTAATTTTGTTTTTATTTATCGTACATTTTAATACATGAATAAATTCCGCATTAATAGACTAATAAATGGTACCACGGTACCAATATAGTTCCATTTGAAAAAAATGAGTTTTGTCCCAGAAACCATTGTGAGGAACTTTATTTGCATTATTTAAATTATGTGATTACATAATTTAGTATTTTTGACGGGACTTTGATTTTTCTCGCATTACACGAGTCATTTAGAATAAATCGGAACCGTCATGGCACACATAAATCGAAAACAAAAAATTATATTATAAAAAATACTGACGTTTGAAATGTCACTTATTTGGTATCGTTGGATTCAGAAAATTATGCAGAATTCAAAAATACAATAATATACAGTGTTCCATTTAAAAATCGAAAGTTAGTGTCACTTCCAGTGAAACTGGAAGTGAAAAAAAATATCACTTGTATGTCAAAAAGTGCTGCTTATTATGTATGCAAGATGTCCCAAATTTCAATCATCTTCAAAACTAAAGGAGAAAAGGGGGTGTACCATGATCTTGTTACACCTGGTATGTATATTTATTTAACATATATTTAAGAAAATGTGAAGTTAAAATATTACGTTCATCCGCACAGCCATATTTTTAGATCTCGTAGGAATTAGATCCCGTAGGATTTTTAAATCGGTCTTTTTAAGTATTCGGAAAGTCGAACATATATATAGGGTAATGCGTTAAATCTCATGGTCCTCATGGAAAGATGGCATCGGAGTTTTAGATCACGGGGGGAATTACATCTCGGGGGCTTTTTTTATCGATATAAAACACTATATAAAACACATCGGAAACCCGAACAGATATACGGGGTGGCTATTAGAATTAGATCACGTCTAATTCCACAACATCAAATTTGATGTTGTGGAATTAGATCCCATTTAATGTCTCCAATAATTTAATTATACAAGAAATAGTGATACAAAAAAAAACTAAATACAAATCTATACATTTTACATTTAAATAAATATTATTACTGATTAATCTTATAGACAAAAACTCTCCAACTATGCAAAAATTCCACAATAGCAACTACTCTATGTCCTATAAAAAAGTGAATATAGTATAAACAACTTATTGCAAACAGGTAGTCTCAAACAATTTGTGATTAAAACAAAAACAAAAAAAAAATTACAAATCTTCAGAAACAAAGTATTCCATTTGGGACAAATTGTTTGCATACACGGATATGTTGTTTCCTCTAACTAGATTGATTTTAAGAAAGTATTTACTAGAAGATATGACAATTATTTTTTGTTATTTACAAATTTCTGTATTACCTACATAAAAAACATACAAATTTATTTAAAATTTTTAAATAATAATTATTTTGTATTTTTGTCTAAAGCATATTATTATGGTCAGAACAAGAAAAATAAATTAATCCATTTAGCTTAGGGGGTGCACCAAAAATTCCAGAATGTGCAAAACACCAGCAAATTTTTTGTTTAAATTTAATTATACAAAAAAACACATATACTAAGAAAAAACAGCACAAAATTAAATGCATTCATTTATGAGTCAACATATGTTTTGCAAGAGCTCTCTTATGTTTTGTCTCAAATTTACACATTTCACACTTGTGCATTTTAACCTCTGTAGCATTTTTATGTATCAACATGTGCTGTTTAAGATATCTCTTATGCCATGTCTCATATTTGCACATTTTACACTTGTACATGGTTATCTCCGATGGATCTTTATGAGTGACCATGTGCCAAATAAGATGATACTTACGTTTTGTCACTAACGAACATATTTGACAATTGTAAGTCGTTACATTTGAAGGGTTATGGATCAACATATGCAGTTTAAGATATCTCTTATGTTTTGTCGCATATATACACATTTCACACTTGTACATTGTTACTTCAGAAAGACTTTTGTGGATCAACAAGTGGCGGTTAAGATCACTCTTATACTTTGATTCAAATATACACATTTCACATTTATACATAGTTACCTCTGAGAGACTTTTATGAGTCAAAATATGCTTTTTTAGATGACTCTTATGTTTTGTTTCATGTGGACACATGTCACACTTGTAGATTGTTACCTCTGCCAAATCTTTATGGATCAATACATGTCTTTTAAGTTGATAATTATATCTGGTCTCATATGTACACATTCCACACTTGTACATTGTTACCTCTGAAGGATTCTTATGAATTAACATGTGCCGCCTAAGATATCTTTTATGTTTTGTCTCGAATGAACACAATTCACACTTGTAAAGGTTTGTTTCTAAAACATCTGTATGAACATACACATGCTGCTGAAGATGTCCTTTGTGTCTTGTCCCATGTTTACATTCTTCACACTTACAAATTGTTACCTCTGAGGGACTTTTATGGATCTTATTAAAGTGCTTCATAATAATAGTCTTAAATTTTGTCTCATATGCACATATTTTACACTGGTACACTGTTACGTCTAAGGGACTTTCAAGGACCAATGTATGTTGCTTAATATATTTCTCTTCTTTTGTTTCATATGCACACCTTTCACGCCTGTGTCGGTCAAAATTTCTCTTATATTTTGTATGAAATGTACACATTTCACACTTATAATCTGATTTTACTGAAGAGGTTTTATGAGCGAGAACGTGGTTTCTAAGGTTAATTTTACAGTATGTGCTAAATGAACAGTTGATACAATGGAACAAAGACATTTTACTATTGTCATTCATAGTTTCTTGAAACCTGAAAAAGTTACAATAATAAATTTGTTTAGCAGTCACTATTACTACATCTTAAGGTAGATTTATGCAGAAAACATTTAACATTTAGCATTTAACATTTATGAGTGAAAATCTCATATCGCAATGAACCAATTTATGCAGCACACTTATCATTTTAGAGTTGGACAACTTTTAACTTTTAGATTAAATGTTAAATGAATGTCGTACTGCGCATATACAAATATGTGAAATTAGGTTACAAATCCCTAAACCAAATTATGTAGTAGTAGTAGTAGCAATTTATTGAAATAGGAATTTCCTAATATACAATGTTTGGACAATTTTACAACATAGTAGTAGTGGTGGAAAAATATTACAAAGTAATGTAAAGCATACAATAAGCAGTATATACATACATATATATAATCGCCTACATGATTTTCTGACACTAAATAACTTAAATAGAATTTTATAGAAGTATAATACATTACAAATTATTTATATATTCTAATAGTCTCCTCTTAAATATATAGATTACGTGACAAGATTTTATTATCAACGGAACGTTATCAAACTGGTCAAGCTCTTAAAAAATAACGTGTCCATACCCACATTAGTATTAGTTCGATTTAAGTGCAAATTGTTTCTATTACGAGTGAAATATTGATGAATTTCTCTATTGTACACTATAAATTCATTAAAATATGCAGGTTATAAATTATTTAATACTTTAAAATTGAAAATCATGCTACTAAAAAATAAACAATTAGAAATTGATAACCACTGCAAAGATGACAACATATGTATGTTGATAATTCAATCGTAATTCTGGAAAAAAACATAATTTTTTAACAATTTTTTTACAAATGCATTCAAAATGACTACTGAAACCTAATGTGTTGTCCAACACAAATCCTAAATATTTCATTTCTGTTACAAATTCAATAGGTGTATTGTCAACAGAAAGAGCAAGTGATCTGAGATCAGTGTTATTATATTTATATTTTGTTGTAAAAATGATTGCTTTAATCTTGGTAATATCAAGTTTTAATTTATTAGTTTTTAAAGTATAGATCAACTTTATCAAGAACATTATTCATTTCATAAACTGCATCGACGACATTTCGATTACTACATATGACCAATGTATCATCAGCAAACAAATTAATAATTTCACATTCTATAAACAAATTTATATCTTTAATATAAATAATACATAGCAATGGCCCCAGAACACTTCCCTATGGTACCCCAAAATTATTTACTCTTTCCTCCGAGAGATAATTTTGATTGGATGCTTCTTAAATGATAAGTTATAAACGAATGGTGCATAGATGTGTCTTGGCATTCTTAAATCTCCCACTTAAATGCCAAATGTTAAATCTTAAATGATAAATGTGTCTGCATAAATCTACCGTTAATGTTCTAATACGCACAAGCTTGCAGTAGAATATTGAATTGATCTTTAAAAAAAAACTATGTCTGATTTGTCACTTATTAATTATGGAAATTTAAAATATAAATACTATATAACATTATTACTGTACATGAATCACACTAAACTATTAATTACATTAAGAACTTTATTTAGGTATTGTGTTATATTTGCTCACACTCTCTTTGGGTATTAAGCCACTGTGCTACTAAATTTTAAAAAATTTTGTTAAATAGACTTTCTTGACTTCTCATTACCGCTTCTATCGAGTATATCCCAGAGCAGTCTTGTAAATGATTTAACACCATTAGTACTTCATTTGATCTTCTCTTATCACACCAAAAGGGTTAGTCAGCGGTTATTTTTTTTAACAAATATTTTTGCATATACAAAAAATGTGGATTGCAGCCAAGAAAACATTAACCTGGAAATGAGATTATTAAATGAAAAATGTTTTAGGTTAGAAGATGATGTTGACGTTTTTTCTTTTTTTAATATTTTTTTTGCATCATCTTTTGATAGGAAAAAATATAAAAAAAAAATCCTCTGACATCCTTTTAGCGAATAATTTAAAATTTTGATTAATTTGGAGAAGAGTGGCTTAATATCTGAAGAAAGTGTAAGGGAACATTACAACAAATATATAAATTATAGACAATATTGTGTGATATCCTTTTTCCTCTGTTAAAGATTTACAATTTCTATAAACAAAGGCACTTAATGATTAATTCTTTCCAATTTGTCAACGATTATTTAATAATATTTCGAACTGAAGAAAACTTAATGTGTTATCATTATTATTAAATTACTTGAAATCCGAGATAAATTTGTAAATTTTGTGACTGATTTTCAGTTATCCAAACGTTTGTAAGAACATTTAGATATTGAAAACATAGTTTGTGAATGAAAATTGCCAGTACTCCTGTGAAACGAGTAAGTAAATGTGCATCGTTAGTCTTCGAAAAAGATTATTATCGTCAACGTACACAACGCTCTTAAACAACAGAATCCACAATAAGTAGTGTTGATAGTGTAATAGAAATATGTTCAAACAAGTTAGGGGTTGGTAAATTGACCATATATAGATTCTAAGCAAAAGAAAAAGTGGAAGTGTGAAGTGACCACAACCATCTCTAGGAACAAAACATAATTATAGACGAAGACAACAGAAATACCATCAGAATTCATTCTATTTCAACAGACAAATACCCACCTTTAACAAAATTTAGGTGAATAGAGTTTAGTTACAGTAAATTATATATAAACAACCTTTTATACGAAATACATCATCAACTATTTGGAAGAAAAATGTGGTATTACTGTACCTCAACTACCCCATATCACTGCAAAATTAAATCGATAGAATCAATGTGGGCCCAAGTGAAAGATTATGTGGCAGAAAAAATATATTAATCAAATTGGAAAATTTTCAGGATCATTTTGAAAAGGCTTTGACAGAAATAAGTGCAATTAAATGGCTTAAGTGTATACAGCATGTGATGATATAATAACAGAATATGTGGAAGCTTGACAATATCATCGACAAATAGTAGAACTAAGAGTGTTTCATCAGGAGTGGATGAATTTATACAGATTTTTAGGAAGACAAACTGTTCGATACACTGACAGATTTTTATATGCATATATTATAATAAAGATTTATTTTCCGTCCTAATAATTTTTCTCATTTGATGTTCTTAATTGGCCATAATATATATTCATATATACTTATTTGTGTAAGCATTTTATGTGTTTATTTATTATTTTATGATATTCACAATCTCACGCCTATTCAACTCTTTAACTGGTGGACCACTCATAAACCTATTAAGTTTTTGCAAATACTGCAATTCTGCAGTCCCTTATAATAAAATTTAGGTTTACTCTACTCTTAGACATATTTTTATTGCCTCTCACTCTCAAAACCAGACGTTTTGCATTATTTATGAGGATCTATTAATCTTTCTCAATAAGAAATAGACTATAACAAGGGTAAATACTAAACCAGGAGTATAAATATTCTGAGAAAAAAGCAGCATGCATATTAATAAAAATGAACGACTGACAATATCCCTAATAGTTAATTTCACTATATATCCAAAAGTAACATACCCATGCTCCCTAATTTTAAACAACACTTACATTTCAGAATTATGCTCATGTTTAATATGTATTTCTTCAGTTTTAATATCAAACTCTTGGTTGTCTATATCTTCTTTATCTCTTAAATCATCAGTTTCAACCTTAATTATAAATCCATCCAAAATTTGATTACCTAGTTGCTCTGATTTCATAGCATCGCAACCGTCCATATCATATTTTTTTTAATGTAGGTTTCATTGCAAACTTTTGTACAGTATTTAATTCTACCTGGTCTTAGTTCTTTAATTTATCATATATTTTTTTCGCATCCTCACAAATTTTTATTAAACTTAAAATGCCTTGTAGTGAATCTTGGCAGGTTTCACAAATTAAAAGTCCTTGGGTATTATTTAAATTCTGAAATATAATAATGTGACGTACTTACAATAAACTTTCCAACAGATTTTTTAATTATCACATCTCTTTTTCTAAGTACATTTTCCAAATATTTTTTTTATATATAGCCAATGCTATTACATTTTATAGTCTTAAAATAAAAAGTAGGTTTACTTGAACAATAAAGCAGTTGTAGTGACATTACAAAACAGAAAGAAATAAAATGGTGCATGTTATTTTAGTTTAACTGGTGGCAATTATAAATTATGAAATTACATAATTATTTTTTTGATGTGTTGAAAACTTTAAAATGGCAACCACGTACAGATATTGATTATACAATGCAGAATCATACAGATACATCTTAAAAAAATCCAAATTTCAATACAGTAAGAATTCCCCATTAAATTGGATTACTTTTAAAATGGTCAGGTTGGCTGCACATCTTTTTAGCAAAAACCAATATTGTCGATCACTCAGAATAACATGATCATAACAGTACTATAGTTGTATATTAACGGTAATGGTATCCTCCTGTCATTTTGTGATGGTCAACATTTTTAAGTTATGCAGAAATAGAATAGCTCTAGCCCCAATTTTAACACATATTAACAATAAATGACAATTGTCTATATATATACATAAAAATTAATAGGTATAATTATTTACCAATTCCCGAATATATTTCTCCAGCATATTCACTAAAAATATATTCTCCTTTGATTCATCTAACAATGTAAAGTCCCCTGTTCCAGCAGTTTTTGTACAAAGGCAGCATTTCACCTGATCTCTTGATTCATCCATTGATTTGGCATTACCTGTATTTTCAAACTCTTCTAGATTCCAACTGACACAGTCTTTCGTAATGTTCCTCAAAGAAATACAAGTTGATATAAAATACAAGGACACGTTTAGGTGTTCCATACATTCATAACACAGAATCGCTTTCATTATATATCTCCAAATCCTAAAAAAAATTTTAAGAACAGGACAGTGACGACGGATCATTAAACATATTTACAATATGTCCATGGCACTAAACAATTCCTGAATTTAATGTTTGGTATAAAATTAATGATATAATATTCCATTTTATCGCTTTTTGAAAACTTACCAGTTTGCGTAATACTTTATATGAATTGTTGTCCACAGCTTTCAATCTCTGGAAACCATCACATTTCGTTTTAAGACAAATTTTGCAGATTTTTTCACTCATGCCCATAGATAAGGTATATAAACTCGTACCGATACGATACTCTTTGGTAATATAACCACATTTTTCTTCTTCCAACATTAGTAGTATTTTATTTGCACTGTGGATCAGGTCACTTTTGATCTGGATCAATTAAGTAAACTATTTACATGTTTTATTTACAACTGATCTGAAATCAAGTGACCAAGTCAGTTCCCCCCTTGCCGATGCTACTCCGGCAATGTGTAGAGAATCACATGTGATCTTTAGATCAGTAATGTAGTGGGGTAAGAAAAACAGCAAACGGTTGACCGTATAAACAGGATTTCATGTCGCAACAATAAATATGCATATTTTTCATAAAAAAATATCGTTTTACAATTACTATATTTCATAACATAAAAATAATCGAGGTCTTAGGAAAAGAAAATGACAAGTTGGTTTCTAAATTATCTGTTTTCATTTTTTTTTAGGATTTTTTATAGATTTTTTTTAAGAACCTACGTAAAACCAGTGATGCATATTACACTTATATACGTCTCTGGTAAAACCAATAAAACATAAACATATAAAATAAATATGTGCCTCCCAAATATGCATGCGCGCCCAACATCCGAGGCTGCTGCACCTTTTATTTGCGTAATATGCAAGTCACTTCGAACCAGATTCGCAATTAAATTTATATACCTATGTCACAGACTAAATAATTCTGTGCCTAAGTACCTCACCTCTATACTCACAAGATTACTTACTGTGCTGGTCTGCGTGGTTCTTCGGTCAGCAGCCAGACCAACTTCATAAATGTACCTTAATGATTACAAAGTACGATTACTATCCGTAGAAGTAACGAATACATACGAGTATTCAAAAGTAACGAGTATTCCCAACACTACTAGACGGAAACTGATTTGTTTGTTTCCAGTCTCGGGTCCTTCACGGTGGGGCGGGTACAGGAGTGCCGGGGACAATATGCGCGATTCGCGTTTCGCGATTTACGTAGTCTGCAGCTCGGCATATTTGGAATGTTTATACAAACGGATCAATACTACCTATCTTATAATTAACAATTATACTATTATTAATGAGCAACTGACAATACCACTATTAAGGGCGCAGTACTACAATGTTTAAAATATCTTTTGACTCAGGCAAATAGCACCTAGTTACATATTTTAATTCTATAAAATAATCACTTCGTTACACCATAACCGTCCAAATTTTGTGTTCATCACGCTAGTTATTTACCATCACGTTCGTATTAACAATTAATATCAAAAACACTATTCACAGTATCACATATTTTGTTCGGTTTTGCTTAAGTACAAAATCAAAATGCATATTATAAAAATAAGTTTTAAACTCTAGTTCTAATAAGGACTAGTTAAAAATATAACAAGCAACTAAATAATAATAATAAAAAAAATACTGTTAATAAAATATATAAATAAATTAACTTCTTATATAACTGAAGTCTTCGTAATTCTTTTTGAAGAATCAGCTTATTTTTTCCAATATGCTTTCAGTGTCTGGGATCCCCTGGTGGAAATAGTTTCTGCCAATAATCTAATTTAGTCTTGCAGTGTTCTGAAAAACAATTCCAGAAGAATGAGTAAGTCTAAAAATTCTGAAACATTCTGAAAAAGTATGAAAAGATCTATGTAAAACTTACTAATCATTTTAAAGACTGCATTTTTACAAGTTTTTGGACTCTTCTAGAATACTTTTTCAGAATTAATCAGATCTTTCATGAAAATTTAGCTAAAGTAAAAGTAACTTTTTCAGAGTTAATCAGTAAAATTTAAAACATTTCAGATTTTCGAAAAATTATTTACTGTAGGTTTTATCATATTTATTACTTCTCGTAAGGAATATCAAAACTTGATAGGAGGAGGGTTATTAGTAAAAAAATATTAATGTTTATATTCTATACATTTTTAAATTTTATTTACAGATTTTTTTTTGATAATTAATTATATACGGTTAAAATATACAAACTGTTTTTATTAAATAATTACAAGACGATAATTATTATTATTATAATATATATAATACAAAGTATTTCAGATAAAGTTGGATCGTTTGGATCATGATGCACAGAGCATTCTTGATTTCTATCATTAGTAGCAGCATTCATTTCATTTCCAAAAATTCCAAATCTTGCACCGCCAAAGCCGTTGCTGGTAAAACAAGTGGGCATGCATTATTATTAATGTACACATAACTCCAGATATATCTGTACTTTTTACAATATTTTCGATTGGACATACGTGCTTTTGTTTATACGATATAATCCTAACAATCAACACTACACTATTATTTTATAAACGAACACAAAAGGCACCTCTTCTACATTAGCTGTTGTCATCATAGATAAAGTTGGCATCATACGTGGAACGTAGAAGTGAAATTGAAAGTGGGGTGATGGCATGCGCAACAATGCATCATTCGATTTAGGATGGCCAATCAGAACCCCTGATTATGACTGACTAGACGCCACAGAGAACCTCTGTGTAGTCTGTGCTAGACGCGATAGACTTATGGTTTTAGAATAAATTGTGTATTAATATTGTATGTTTTATTACGTGTATTTCTTAAATGTTTTTGAAATATTTTTGTACTATATATATTTATTATTAGTATTAATTAAATATTCTCGAAATAGTTTATATTATATTTATCTTAAAAGTATTTCGTTAATATTTCTTAAAATCACTTGTATTATATAACATTTTATTAAGTGTATTCCTTAAATGTTTCTGAAATAATTTGAATTATATGTATTATATTAAGTATTTCCTAAATGTTTTTGAAATATTTTGTATTATATATTTATTTGTAAGTATTTCTTTGTATTATATATATTATAATAATAATAATTATCGCCTTGTAATTATTTAATAAAAACAGTTTGTATATTTTAACCGTATATAATTAATTATCAAAAAAAATCTGTAAATAAAATTTAAAAATGTATAGAATATAAACATTAATATTTTTTTTACAAATAACCCTCCTCCTATCAAGTTTTTTATATTCCTTACGAGAAGTAATAAATATGATAAAACCTACAGTAAATAATTTTTCGAAAATCTGAAATGTTTTAAATTTTACTGATTAACTTTGAAAAAGTCTTACTTTTACTTTAGCTAAATTTTCATGAAAGATATGATTAATTCTGAAAAAGTATTCTAGAAGAGTCCAAAAACTTGTAAAAATGCAGTCTTTAAAATGATTAGTAAGTTTTACATAGATCTTTTCATACTTTTTCAGAATGTTTCAGAATTTTTTAGACTTACTCATTCTTCTGGAATTGTTTTTCAGAACACTGCAAGACTAAATTAGATTATTGGCAGAAACTATTTCCACCAGGGTCATGTTATTTCTGTGTTAATAATCATGAAGCTCTCTAATTATGTTTCTTAAAACTTTGATCTAAGGCGGTTTTTTATTATTTTTAACTTAAGGAATACTTTTTTCTCTAGCAAAAGAACAAAGAGCACTTTTTGGGATCGAGTAGGGGCATTTCGGACCGGGCACCACAACGTCACCATGGTTAGTCCGCCACTGTTTGCAATATTGCCAAATTTGGCAGTAGTTGCTACTTTGAAGATAAATTAACAGAATTTACATTTTATTGAGAATAATAACTAAGATTTACTCAAATTATCCGCCTTTTGGATAATTATTCACCAATATTGGCAAAATTGTCCGAAATTATCCTCTTGATTATAATATTACATTACTATCCCAATCAATCCAAATTATCCTCAATTTGGATAATTATCTGCAAATTGGCAGCGCTGAACTGTATGGAGTAAATAAATTGGTCAACTTGACTTTTTTAGATTCGACCATTTATGACTAGACTATCTTCCCGCCCTTATTATTACACAAGTAACCAAAAACAACATGGAGGGAGAAATAATAGTCCTTCGATCATGTTTATGAACGAAGTGATATCCTGTTGGCTGTCCGACATCGTTCGTGCAAAACCTTGCATAAAATGTAGCGGTAGTATTTTTGATAACTTTTTGACTAATCTGTGGAAGTATCTTAAATGACGTAGACGCTAGCTCATTATAAGTAAGCCACGTACCGATTAGAAGCGTAAATATACGATTCATGAAGGCTAATGTAGGTTCCCTGTAAAAAATCACTAATTGAACATAATTAAAATACCATTGAAAAGTAATGAGAAATGTTCGTTTTTTATTTGAATTACCTGATTTAACCTATTTTAGTTTTAAATAAGTAAGTATGAATATTATTTAATTCCTTTATACAATTTCTTTAGATCACATTTGTTTTTGCCAATAGATATTATAATTTAAATGGATTTCAATTATTCCTGCTCAAATTTTGCTTATATTGCAATCGCAGAAAAATTGTCAACTGTTATTACTATCAATTTGTGTCTATTGTACATAATGTGAATAACGATAGCTAATTTCTTGACTTTTATGGAAATGAATACTTTACAAATTTTTATATTTTTCAATTGCATATTCTAGTAAAATATTTGATATGTTCGAAATGGCATTAACATGCGATATTTTAATAGTATTGAATTTGTATATACCCAGTAAAATCTGCTCTTGACAATATGTATTTAAATAATTTAAATTGGAATCAATTTTTCTGGTCTAAATTATCTTTTTTATTGCAATTGCACAAAAAATGTAAATTGTTATTAATTTGAGTAAACATGTGTTAATATAAATTTGTTTTAATTATAGAATGTGAATAGCGAGGTGAATAGTATAATAACTCCCAGACAGCAAAAAGACCTTTTAAAATATTTCATAAATATATTTCGTTAAATAGGTATTTCATTATTTTAAATACATTTTGTAAAATATTTTAAATATTGTTACAATATTATGAAAATATTTTGACGGACCACTTTTTTGTTATTAACAAAATGTTAAATAAACATTTACGGAAATGCTATTGAAATATTTTAAAAATGTGTTGTAAATAATACTTTTATATGTACATAAAATAATTTCAATTTAATGGCTATGCTGATGTCATACCTATCAAATGCCGCCAACTGCGGGCATTGAATCTGCTACTTTTCAACCTGTTAAGCAAGTACTAAATCAATTTTAAATTAAACTTGCTTGAAAAATCCTCTACCTCGGTGGGTCTCGAACCTGCATGTAATACACCTCTTGCTTGCAAAGTCAACACCTTACTCACTCAGCAACTTGTTATGGTACATTTACAATCAATTCGGTACGGGCACATTCTGCTGGTGGATTGTAAATTGGCTTTTAAGCATATCTGGTTGAATGTATTTGTTTACAATAAAATTTTAAGTCAGCACGACCTTGAATTGCACTTTAGATTTGAATTGGATGCTTGCAAACAGCAACTTAATTCAATGCGGCACAAATTTCAAATTGCGCATGCGTACTACGACACAAATTTATTGTTTATATTTAAAGTCGGTTTCTGATTTGAAATTGGAAGATTAGATCTTTTAGTATTAGAAAATATTATGTTTTTAGAAGTTATGTTACATAATTGTAATTATTTAATCAAACTAAATTTACACACACGTAATATTAAAAAATTTCAACAGATGGCAGCTTCTGACTCATTATAAATGACCTAAGTCTTATCTCGGCACAATTCACAATCCGTTAGTAAATTGTGCCTGTAACGAATTGATTGTAAATGTACCTTTACTCGTTAAAGGTTGCTCAAATATCAAGCTAGTATGTTGGTTATATTATATCTAATATTTATAAATCATTTTAATGAAATTTACTGATCAGTTAAATTCGATATTTGCAAGTTCATACGTTAGGTGTTAGCTGAGATTAAATTATTAACGTTATGTAAATGTATTTAAATTAATTTGACATTAAATGTAAAAAAAGGATAGAAAATCTTTTAATAATATAATAAATAATATGTATTAAAAAACGTTGTAAGACTTACAGTATATACTGTGTGTGCGTAAAAGTTGGAATAAATGGAAATTTACAATGATATTTGATAGTAATATTTCTTTGTGCATTGAAACTATATTATTTTTTATAAACAATGACGAAGTGTTATGCCAGTAGTGGAAGAAATATATTTAAAAACATTTTCTTAATTATGCATAAAAGGTTAAATTAAACATATACTTTAATACTTTAATATTTTATATACAGTTTAAAATATTGTTACGCCACTGGACTGTGTAAATTGGTTAGATGAGACTGGAATTGTACGATAACGGCCGGGAATATTCTGGACTGCTCTAGATCGTGTGAATGGATGTATAAATAAGACACACGGTGGGCCGAATCTTAATCTTAAGTTAAACGTGAGCGAGTAAAGAAGAAATGAGAAAGAGACTTATAAGTAGAGCTGTCCGAGGTCACCTGGCCGCCAGAGCCGTCATATGACTCATATGTTTACATCATATCATAATACTTGAATAAGTATATTAAGTGGAAATAAATTTTAACAATTAATGTTACATTTTATAAAAATTTGTATAAAACTTACCCTTTTAAACAGATTTATGAAGTAGTTTGGTTGTCGTCATCACAAAGTGGGGAAGATCTATAGTATAATAGCATCAAGTATGTTTCTACAGCTGTCTTTGTCAGCGATGTTCGCTTTGGTGAAAAAATATGTTTGTATTTTGAAAATGACCGTTCGACATTGTGAGAAAATACAACTATCGCCATCTGTTGGATGAGGTTGTCATTGTAAAGTTGTGAAAGTTAATAGCGTGCGCGCCATCTGTCAGTCGAGGACGTAACTAATAATAATAATTTCTGTAATATGGCAGTAGGAGGTAGTTGTCTGTAGGCTATATTAGATGGTAATGACTGTTTCTGGTAGATGGAAAAGGGGAATCGAAGAAAAGCTCGATGGGATTTTTGAGTGCGGTCGGGGGGTTTTGGGCTACTCAGCAAAAAAAAGAAACAATAAGTGCGGAGGACGAAAAAAGTAGAGGCGTTGTTTCGAAGTTTTAGGTTGAAAAAAGTTGGGAAGAAATAGTTAAGTGTTTAGTTTTATAGTGTTAATTAACAGGTAATCATTCTTTATGTATAGTGTGTATTAATTTCTCTATGTAACATCATGATTATGTTATTTAAAGTTGAACATATAAATAATCCTTTGTCTTAACGATACGCCATAGCCTCATGTCCACAAATTTTCTTGATTAAAAGTTCTTACAATGTTTATTCAATGTTTCACTTGTTCAACAGTAATTTTATCATTCACTGAATGTAAATTTGTTAGATTGTCGTGACTACCTTTAATATTTTGGTGTCTGTCTTTGTTCTACATAACTTCATAAAAGTAATCTCGGAATTGAAGTAAATATTATTAAATATTAGTTGTGCCTACTTAATGTCAGTCAAGTGATAGAGCCTTGTTGATTAAACTAATATTTTCTCCCGTGAAGGATTGAATCTATTAAAAAAAAAACATAAATAAAATAAGCAATAAATTTATATGTATAAAAAAAAAAACACATACAGATCTTTCCGACCTTCAACTCATAGCTGGGATGCCTCCTGTATAGGACCCCAGTACCTTTGCCAAACTAACACCAAAACTCTTCAGTTTTGTTTGAAAAACGATGTATGTTGTTTGTATGAGGTGACACGTAGTAGGAACACATATTTAATTTAAGTTTTTGTTGTTATAATCAAAATGTTAGATTTTTATCATTTCCGCGTTAAGTTGGTTGCATACAATATTTTGGGTAGTCGAGAGCAAAGATTGTGGGTTTCTCTGCCATGCTCTTTCCCCACAGGAGCTCTAGGTGAGCCTGGCACTCTCAATGTCATTGATATTTTTATTTCTTTTAACTGTCATATCTTTATTGTGTAATGGAACCGTAAGTATGAATATAATAAAGTTAGGTGTATTTATGATATGTCTTTTATTGAATAAAAACATCCCCTACTTAAAACGTTAGTAGCCCGTGCTATCGTTCCTTTGTTTACATGTAGAGGTCTCTACTCACACAGCTTGGGTTCCGCTAAATTTAAAATTTGAAAAGGCCGTGTATGTTATACTACAACATCTACGGATGTAATACAGGCATAAGTAAAACAATCTGTGAACTCACTTAACGAAGTTGTAGATGCACCATCACAAATTTGTCTTAATTTGCTATAGTCAGGATCTTTCTGTAATACACTCTCGAATTTTTCACTAACGCGATTATTTTTTGCGTCATTTATAGCCTGTAGCTGTGTTTTTACGTCGTCCACTATTTGCAGCGATTCCACTAACGACAACGAACTATTTTGCAATTTTTCTATTGCGTCGTGTAGTCCCTATAATTGTTATTAATACTTTTTAAATCTGTTTCAAGGGGAAACGCCTTGAAAGCTTGTCTGGCTTTCCCTAATAGCTGCAGCCTCGTTAGGGTTGAACTGTAGTATCACAGCTTTTATTTGTTGAAAATATTCAGCATAATAAAAAGCCGTGGAAATGTTGGTTTAAGAGGGTCCAGTACACGTACTGTAATATTTAAAATAGAATTTTTTTTACAATCTGTCGTCTCGTCAATACATAACCAGAGCCGTGTATTTTTTAATCCACATTTAATCCTATTTACAATGTCTTCACGAACAGCTGAAATATATCTACATAACGATGTACGACTTGGTAAGTTCACCTGGGGATTGTATTTATTCCAAAACTCCCGAAATGGTTGTTTATCCAGTATGTGTAGTGGAATATTACAGGCTATTAACATTAACAATAAATCAAACATAAACTGAGTTGTCAAAGGCATGCCATTTTTTTATTTTGATGTTGCACGGTATTGATATGACGACGACAATCTGTTTTGTGCCAGCACATTAAGTCTTGATTGCAAACTTTACAAATTATTTTGCATCCGTCATAGAATAAATCCGGAAATTCACCGATAAATTTATTCACTGTGTCCGCGTACGGTCGTTTTTTACCCTTTGGAGCGTTTGACATTATATATAATTTATAGGTACAACCTCACGCATTAACCTTTCAAATAAGACTGCAGCGTAAATCACTTCTAAATCGGCACGTCTGACGACAGCGCAAGACCGTGGCTGTACTCCAGCCACATCGGACAGCTCTACTTGTAAGTGTTCAAGTGTAATTATAGTTAAGACAGTAATTAATCTATTGTTGTTAATTGTTAATTAGTAAATAAAGTTAGTGAGTAAGTGTTACCTGGACTTTCAATCAACGAATCTACGAGTATAGGTGTTTGGGTGGATAGCAAACACGTAACAATATTTTGAATATGTTCCTACGAAGATGAATATAAAATATTTACACTGAATATTTTCAAAATGTTTTTATAACTTTCAAAATATTTCATCAATATTGAAAAACCATTATAAAATATTAAAAAAATATTCTGTGCTGTTAGGGAATTTATTAGTGTTTTTATATTTGGATGTTTGCACTTTTAATTGTCTAAAATACTTAATATGTTCGAAATGTCATAAATAGGTAATAACATGTAATTATTTTAATAGTATTGAATTTATATACATTTTAAGATAAAAAGGTTTCTTTAATTATTACAATTAAGAAATAATACTCAAGCTTAATTCGTTTTATTTACAATTTCTCGACATTTAAATATGCAACCAACATAATCGCTCATAAAACTGATTTAAAACATATTAATATTTTATTAGGTACATACAAACAGCATCATATTAAAACAAATTCAGTAAGTACATTCAATATAATTAATAAACTTGATTTTTAAATTTAAATTTACATAATAAATCTAATTAGATTTAATTAGCAATTTTTTTACAGTTTCTACACTGAGCCGAGACTACTTATGAGGTTCAACCAGTGCGTTTAAAGTAATAAAAAAACCACAAATTCTTAGAACGTCGTAATTGCTTTTGGACGAAAATGTAACTTACAGGAGTTAAAAACTAACAGTTGAAAACCAGAAGCTAAAAACTAGAAGCTGAAAGCTGGAAAAAATACAAAATTTAGCCAAACAAAATCACTAGGTCACCTATATACCTACCTAGAGCAACAAAGCACTAATTACAATTAAAATGTTATTTAATATAATTAAGGAAAACCCACAGGGTTGCTAAACGTTTTGACCTCAACTTTGAACCAGCCAAAAAAACCGAATTCAAAAAACGCGGTAAGAAACTAAGCAAAACGCCCAGCAAAACGTTAGCAAGAATAAAGGATGCAGAACAAGGTTGACTGCCTATCCCTAGGGTCCAAATCAACTAAACCGGGTGCGCTAAAGGCGCCGTCCAGTTCAACCCATAAATGAGGAAAAATCGTAGACATTTAAACATTGTCATAGATTGCTTGGCAAAAATGTACTAATTTCACGTTGATTGGGCTTAAAATCCACTTATTTACTATGATAACAAAAATGTACTACATTACAATTGTACTAAAACGGCAGCACTGTCTGTAGTTAAGTAGTTCGGTAATTCTCGGATGTGTAATAAAAATAAATTGCTCACACTAATGATCATGTTCGCCACTTTGTGGTTTTATCTAATAAATTTATCATAAAATTTAAATACCTAAAAAACTGTTGCACAATATCTCATTATAAAAACCCAAATTATATCAAAAAACTTAAACCATGGATAACCGAGGGTATTGTTACATCTATGAAAGAAAGGGATAGATTAAAACAGCTTTTATTAAAACAGCCAAATAATATGCAACTAAAAAATAGATATAAAACTTATAGAAACACCTTTACAAAGTTAATAAAGCAAACTAAAAATAACTACTACAGACAAAAAATGGGAGAGGCAAAAAATGATATGAAAAAAGTATGGAATAGTAAAAGAATCTACTAATGAAACACGATCACAAAGAAACATAACACAAATAAAAAATTAAAATGGTAATATAATATCATCATAATATGACATACAAATATGTAATCGTTTTAGTGATCATTTCTCTGAGATTGGATGTAAAATGACACAAGATATCATAAATACAAATAAAAATGCAGAAATAAAAAATGATCAGTATGAAGGGAGCAGACAAGAACTTTCAAATTCCCTATTCTTATATCCAGTTTCAGAAAATGAAATACTGAACAGTATTAATAGTTTAAAAAATCACATTGCTCCTGGACTGGATAATATTAATGTTAATGATATAAAAAAACTAGTAATTTTTTAATTGACCCTCTACAACATATTATTAACTTAATATTTCAAAGTGGTAAATTCCCACAGTCTAAAAAGGAGTAAAATTAAACCAATTTATAAATCTGGTGACGTACTTGACGTAACAAATTACCGTCCTATTTCTCTTATCAGTAACGTTGCTAAAATAATCGAAAAATGACTAAAAATCAGACTTCTAGATCACCTAAAGAAATATGACATTATCATGCCAACCCAATTTGGATTTAGAAAAAATTTTTTCCACAACAGACGCTACTTATTGTTTAACACATGATATTCAAGGTGCCTGTGGTTAGAGACCTTTAGTAGTCTTTCTTGACCTTGCAAAGGCTTTTGATACAGTATCTCACCCTAAATTACTGGAAAAGCTTAACAGCTATGACATTCGAGGTATAAGTAATGAGTTAATATTTAAGAATTATTCGTCAAATAGATATCAAATTGTAACAAATAATGATAAAATTAGTGAGGAAAAACTGATTAAATACGGAATTCCTCAAGGAACAGTAATAGGACCAATTCTATTTCAAATATATATAAACGAAATGCTAAAATTAAAAATTCCTGAAAAATTCATTGCATATGCTGATGACACAGCTTTATTTTTTCTCTGATTCAAATTGAAATGAAGTTACAAAGAAGGCTGAGATAGGCTTACATTTAGTAAAAAAATGGCTTAACTTAAATTTATTAACTCTAAATAAAAGTAAAACTAAATTTTTAACATTTTCTTTAAATACAACGAATAGAGCCAATATAAGGAAGCTGATTTATCATGAATGTCATAATATAGATAATTGTATATGCACTGATTTCATAGAATCGGTAGAACACATAAAATATTTAGGGTTGTACATCGATGAGTATTTGAAATGGGATGTGCATGTTGAAAAAAATGACCGCTAAGCTGAGAACACTACTTCATAAATTTTACAGGCTTAAACACATACTATATTTAAAAAGCATTGTGAATATACAAGTCTCTAGTTGAATCAATTATTAATTATGGAATTGAGCTTTGGGGGGTACATATAAAACTAATTTAAATAGTCTGGAAATTGTACAAAAATATATAATCAAAATAATATTTAAAAAACCAAAATTATGTCCTACGCGCTTACTTTTTTATGGAATCAAATTTATTAGATATCGCAGGGTTATATATAATATCTGTACTCGGATTTATAAAAAAAATATTAAAATTAAAAATACACTCTATCATAGTTATAACACTCGATCAGTAATAAATGAAAATTGCACAATTCCAAAACCAAACAATACACTATTTCTAAAATTTATAGACTATACTGGCATTAAATTATTTAACCTACTACCAAATACTATTAAGCAAAACCAAAATTTAAAAAAATATAAAAACAAAGTTCAATATACGTATATCAAAATATAGATTTATTTAAAAAGGTTTTAAAGTAGTATCTTTCTATATTATTGTTATCTCTCCTCCTTTATTGCATTTAAAATTGGTGGAACAGCATATTACTTAACTCAATTATTATCCATGTAGGATTGTTTGAAGGTAACTATTAAAAAAAGAAAAAATAAATAAATAAAATAAAATATACAAATATGTAAATTCAATAGTTGCATACAACAAGTTCTCTATGAACTTAAGTGTATTATTCACTTTTTTTGTAGAATCTTTGTATATATATTTTCCAAAATAAACATTATTAAACATTATTATTATTATCTGTATAATTTTCGTCAATCACTGTGGGTTTTACATGCAAAAGATTTAATGTGTAAGTAAAAAAAAACTGTCAGAAAATACCACTTATTTTATTACATCGCGCGTTTTTCGTAATATAGTATTAGATTTTGACCCCTTCTCTGGGATGCCATTTCTTATCCCAGAATAATTGACCAAAATTGCACGGTACTCGTAGTTTATGTGCAGCACCGCAGAAGCAGAGTCGGATCTAGACAATACGTATACCGTGCTTTCATCTCTAAACACTGCATAGGGAAGCATTCGGTGAAGCTCGTGCATTCGCCGGGTCCTCTGGATACAGAACGTGACTGGAATTTGCCACAGTGCATGTTAATCCAGGCTCTCCCCTCTATTAGGAATGTACGAGTTTGAACGACGCTGCTTCCCTATGCAGTGTGGAAACATAAAAACATGGTATAAAATACTCCATTTGAGATAAATTGTTTGCATACATGGACAGGTTGTTTCCTTTCACTAGATTAATTTAAAAAAAGTCATTACTGGATTTTTTTATTTACAGATTTCTGTATTATCTACAGCGTGCCTCACTTAAGACTATAACACACCTATAATTTTCTTAGTATTTATCCGATTTAAACCTAATTGGTCTCAAAAGATAGAGGTCATTAAGATCTACTTATGGCCACAAAATTATTTACCCTCTTCAAATGCGAACTCACCTATGATGCAAGATTAAATGGAAAAAATGCAAAAAACATATTAAAAAACATATTAAGCATATTTTTATGAAAAAAAAATGTATTAAGTTGTTCAAAATCATCCCGAAAGGCCAAACACAAAATTTGGCAAAAGAAATTAAAAATTTCACCAAAACGATTGAAAAAAAATTTTTTTTTTCATCAGTTTTAGAAATTGATATATTAGGGCAATTTTCAATATATTTTCTTAATAAAATTTTTTAACTTTATCAAAAAATAAAAAAATATATATTAATGTTTACAACTGATTTGGCGAAATTTCTTATTTTTTGTTCTTAACCAAATTATGGATTTGACCTTTCGGATGATCCTGAACTTTGCTTACTAAATTTTTTTCATAACAAAAAATGCTTTTTGCATTTTTTGTTTTTTGCTTTTTTCCATTCAATCTTATCGGTGGTTTTGCATTTGAAGAGAGCAAATGATTTTGTAGTCATAAGTGGATCTTTATAACCTCTACCTTTTTGAGACTAATATGGTTTAAATCGGATAAAAACTAAAAAACTTAGTCTTAAGCGAGACACACTACACTGAGAAAAGCCCCAGCAAAGAATTCTTTGCTATGATTTTTTTAGCTAGCGTAGCAATAATTTTATTTAGATTAGAAATATCTGTTCACTATATCAGAAAAAATCACTTTACTGCGTGTTTTTATTAGCTCTTAAAAAGTACTTTTCAGCCTATATTATTTGCTTTACTAGAGCACTAAAGTATTTAGCTACCATTAAAAAGAAAAAAATATAAAGAAAAGATTACCGTGATAGATAAAAATTTTTCCAGAATAGCAAAGTTTTTTGCTGAGTTACGCCATCACAACACCAATCGGACAACTTCGATCTAGGTGTGCACATCGAAAGTTGGATTTGTTGCTTCTTTACATCCATTTTTCGCTAGGATTTAAAGGCTAAACCTTGTGGCGTCGTGCATTCAAATAGTGTGTATTATTTATGTTATTATACGAAGTGAAATTGAAAGACTTAGTGACTTACAGACAACATAATCTAACCATTATTTTTTGTGTTATAAATAAACCGCAGATAACTTTGGTAAAGTCGTTTTTTTGCTACTGGTTTTTTAAACCGCGACGTCAATTCAATCTATATATCGGCGCTTTCATACTAACAAAATTAATATTCAATCTCAACTTACATAAGGACCTAAGATTACGCAGATGCATGTATGGCTTAGCGAGATTAACTTTTTTGTTTACAAAACGATCTTGGTCTCTCCTTTGCATTTTTTTTAGTGGTGTATGATTAATGATTATTGATTATAATTAAAAATAATTCTACTTTAAAACAAACAATTTGACGTCTCATCTACTGCTTTCTAATCTGTTGTCATTGTTTTACACTGGATTCATTAGTCTGACAGTTTTTTTCTCAATATACCTACAATATGTCCACGAATGGACAGTCAATCTATATAAAAATGTTTGCTTCCTCAGAAAATATGACTCACGTTGACAACATTTAAGTTAGAATTTTTAATAATAAACTATATTTTTTATTTTGGCGTGAAATGTTAAATCAAAAAGTTGTTTCAAACATGATATGAGCGATCAAAATTCAAGATTTCAAATAAATATTATATTGTTTTTTGTAAATTGACAATTAAATCACATTAAAGTTTTTAAACATATTAGCGCGGATGTATTTAATCTTTTCTGGCTATTCCTTTCTTACCGGATTACATATTATATATTTTTCTTGAAAAGGGGGTGGGCGCAACTGACATTGAATCTAGCTTTTTACTTATCATTATTTTTTTATTTTAATGTACATATGTATAGGGGGCAGCACTTTTTTTTCAGGAGAATTTTTTTAAATAATTTTCGTGGCCACTTATCTTATATAAGTAGTCATCAATAAAAAAATTATAATGTCCAATTTTTTTTTATTCCAAAATACCTACTCACTTATCTGGAGTAGCGGAGTGACGAATCTGGCGGTTTAAGAATACGATAAAAATGATAACGCTCTTATTACCTCTAGTTTTTCAAATATTCAACGAAAAAATTTTATTTACATAGGTAGGGTGCTTACCAAATATTAAACAACTTTTATTTTTTATTGTATATTTTCCTCTAAAAATTAGAGAAGTTTACTCTTCATACTTCTAATTTCATGTTTTTGTAATTTTTAAGCACCCTTTATAAAAAACTAAAATTTCTCAACGTAAATGAAATTTTTTTAAGAAGCAAATTTTTTTATAAAGAATGACTTTTTTTAGAAAAGTTAAAAATGTTAGTAGGTACCTATTTTGTCCTTTCGTAAACCCCATCCATGCGGAGGTATACCGTACTGGTTTGTTTTTATTGGCATAAATAAATCTAGTTAAGGTACATATTTTCTGCGATGGATATAGAAGCACTGACAACTGCAATTTAGGAACTTATTTATATTTGGTGACAATCAGCCGATCTTATAAGAAAATAGTTAAACCGAGTTAAATTCAAATAAAAATACTAAACTAATTTAAAAGCACTGAAAATCAACAAAAAACAAAGAAAGGAAGTACTGAAATGTAAAAAATTAGATAAAAAATTTTTTGAAATAAAGTGTTTTGACTAGTTCTGTTAAAAATTTTGAATGTAATGTTTCCTGGAGGCCAGTTGTAGCTGTGATTGCTTCTTCTTCCTGTGAAAATACTAGCTTATTCGCAAAAATCAGACAAATGCATGATTATGAAAATTACAAAACCAATAGACTATAAGTGATGACAGAAAATATAGGCAAAAGTGTTAACTTGGACCAATCGCCACACATGAATTTTTATGCATTTGTTTGATTTTTTGCAAATAGCTGATGAGATTTCAAAGCAGTTTTAAAAATTGCCAGGGCAAAAAGACGACTGATTTTAAATTCAGTTTATTATTATTTTTTTTTTTGCAAAAGGTTCCTTTAGATTTAAGAAGTTATAGGATGAATGCAATATTGTATTACCTAACGTTTTATATGTTTCCTAAATTTTTAATTTTAAAGAGGTCTGTTAATTTATTATCAGAATAAATGTTTATTTTTTTTAAATTGGTTTTATTCATTATGCAAATCCTTGACCATTGTTATCAGTGCCTTCCAGGATAAACCAGTTTTTTGCTTGCAGTTACATGTTTAGGAAATTTTATTTTCATTATTCATTTATATCGTCTTGTTTGTAAAAAAAATGTTTTCTTAAAAAGAAAGTTCTTCCCAGTGAGGGACATACAAAATTCACCGATGGTGAGAATGATGACAGACAAAGTGTCAACTGGAAGTAGTTGAAGTTTTTTGCAATACGTGACTTTGCTGGTATCTAAGGTAACCCCTCACTGGGTTTATTTGTTTGATTTGCTCAAATACATAAAAATCTTTAAAGCCTAATTTAAATTACAAACAAAAATTCGTACACCTGTAGTAAAATATTGGTCTGTTACAGAAATTTATTGTGTCTGAGAGTTTGAGATCACTAATAGTAGATTTTTCTAATTAGACAAGAATGTGCATTTTAATGTTATTTTAGGAATAAATATTTTTTGCTGAAAACTATACAAGAGGTGGCTCATAAATGTTATGAAATTTTCTCGAATACAATTATATTTAAATAGTTTTGTTATAAAGTAACTTTATTATCAATTAGTATTAATTTGTAATTGCCAGTTTTCATAATTATGATATACAAGCAATTTTTTTTAATAAAAAAATAATTTTTTCTCGAAAAATGTAAAAATTTAGAAAAACATGAATATATTCTGGAGGAAATTTTTTAAAGAGAGAAAGCATTTTGTGCCATCGTGCATGATGGCATTAAAAATTGCTCTAGAAATAATGCATATTTTCGTAAATTTTGAAATTTTTTTGAGGAAAAATATTTTTCATAAAAAAATTGCGTGGATGATAATTAAGAAAACTGGCAAAGACAAACACAAATTGATAAAAAGTAAATAACTTTATAACAAAATTATTTTCCTTAAAACATGAAATATAGATGTATTTCTATCCGAGAAAATTTCCTAAATAGACAAACATTTTTCAGCAAAAATGTTTATTCCCATAGCAGATATACTTTTTAATAATAGTAAAATGACCTTTCTTTTCTAATTAAGAAATTCTACTGTACTGATCTAAAACTTTTTGACATGACAGATTCTCTTTTCTGGGACAGGCTAATTTTTTACTAAATTAGGAAAGTATATATGCTGCAATAAAAAAAGTGAAAAACCTCCCTATGGTAGCAAAACTCTTTGCTACAATACCAGGAAAATTATGGAGCGGTAATAAAAAATGTTGCTGTAAGTGAAAAGAATTAACTCTATCGTAGCCAGATACTTTACTTTAGCTAATAAATATATTTACTGCCACACTAATATGACTTTACTATAACAGTAATGTTTATTTTCGGTGGCTAGATAAAAAATATTTTATAAAGTAACTTTACTGTAGCAGTAAAGTAACTTTAGCAAAACGAATTTTACTGCCCTAGCAAAATTCTTGGCTGGCGCCTATTCAAATAGAGTTTTTTGCTGCTGTAGCTTGATTTTTGGCTGTCACTGCAAAAAACTTCCCTCAGTGTATATATATATAAAAAAATTTATATTACAAGTTGATCTAAAATTTTTAAACAATTATTTTGTATTTTTGTTTCAAAATATATTATTACATTCAGTACGACAAAAATTAATTATTGCACTTAGCTTAGGGGGGCGCACAAAAATTCCCGGAGGCGCCTAGCACCAGCACCCCCTTGGCCATAACTTTGCACTGAGGGAAGTTTTTTTGCAGTGACAGCCAAAAATCAAGCTACAGCAGCAAAAAACTCTATTTGAATAGGCGCCAGCCAAGAATTTTGCTAGGGCAGTAAAATTCGTTTTGCTAAAGTTACTTTACTGCTACAGTAAAGTTACTTTTATAAAATATTTTTTATCTAGCCACCGAAAATAAACATTACTGTTATAGTAAAGTCATATTAGTGTGGCAGTAAATATATTTATTAGCTAAAGTAAAGTATCTGGCTACGATAGAGTTAATTCTTTTCACTTACAGCAACATTTTTTATTACCGCTCCATAATTTTCCTGGTATTGTAGCAAAGAGTTTTGCTACCATAGGGAGGTTTTTCTTACTTTTTTTATTGCAGCATATATACTTTCCTAATTTAGTAAAAAATTAGTCTGTCCCAGAAAAGAGAATCTGTCATGTCAAAAAGTTTTAGATCAGTGCAGTAGAATTTCTTAATTAGAAAAGAAAGGTCATTTTACTATTATTAAAAAGTATATCTGTTGTGGGAATAAACATTTTTTGCTGAAAAATGTTTGTCTATTTAGAAAATTTTCTCGGATAGAAATACATCTATATTTCATGTTTTAAGGAAAATAATTTTGTTATAAAGTTATTTACTTTTTATCAATTTGTGTTTGTCTTTGCCAGTTTTCTTAATTATCATCCACGCAATTTTTTTTATGAAAAATATTTTTCCCTCAAAAAAATTTCAAAATTTACGAAAATATGCATTATTTCTAAAGCAATTTTTAATGCCATCATGCACGATGGCACAAAATGCTTCTCTCTTTAAAAAATTTCCTCCAGAATATATTCATGTTTTTCTAAATTTTTACATTTTTCGAGTAGAAATAATTTTTTTATTAAAAAAATTGCTTGTATATCATAATTATGAAAACTGGCAATTACAAATTAATACTAATTGATAATAAAGTTACTTTATAACAAAACTATTTAAATATAATTGTATTCGAGAAAATTTCATAACATTTATGAGCCACCTCTTGTATAGTTTTCAGCAAAAAATATTTATTCCTAAAATAACATTAAAATGCACATTCTTGTCTAATTAGAAAAATCTACTATTAGTGATCTCAAACTCTCAGACACAATAAATTTCTGTAACAGACCAATATTTTACTACAGGTGTACGAATTTTTGTTTGTAATTTAAATTAGGCTTTAAAGATTTTTATGTATTTGAGCAAATCAAACAAATAAACCCAGTGAGGGGTTACCTTAGATACCAGCAAAGTCACGTATTGCAAAAACTTCAACTACTTCCAGTTGACACTTTGTCTGTCATCATTCTCATCATCGGTGAATTTTGTATGTCCCTCACTGGGAAGAACTTTCTTTTTTTAAGAAAACATTTTTTTTACAAACAAGACGATATAAATGAATAATGAAAATAAAATTTCCTAAACATGTAACTGCAAGCAAAAACTGGTTTATCCTGGAAGGCACTGATAACAATGGTCAAGGATTTGCATAATGAATAAAACCAATTTAAAAAAATAAACATTTATTCTGATAATAAATTAACAGACCTCTCTTTAAAATTAAAAATTTAGGAAACATATAAAACGTTAGGTAATACAATACTTATATTGCATTCATCCTATAACTTCTTAAAACTAAAAGAACCTTTTGCAAAAAAAAATAATAATAATAAACTGAATTTAAAATCAGTCGTCTTTTTGCCCTGGCAATTTTTAAAACTGCTTTGAAATCTCATCAGCCATTTGCAAAAATCAAACAAATGCATAAAAATTCATGTGTGGCGATTGGTCCAAGTTAACACTTTTGCCTATATTTTCTGTCATCACTTATAGTATATTGGTTTTGTAATTTTCATAATCATGCATTTGTCTGATTTTTGCGAATAAGCTAGTATTTTCACAGGAAGAAGAAGCAATCACAGCTACAACTGGCCTCCAGGAAACATTACATTCAAAATTTTTAACAGAACTAGTCAAAACAATTAGTTTAGTATTTTTATTTGAATTTAACTCGGTTTAACTATTTTCTTATAAGATCGGCTGATTGTCACCAAATATAAATTAGTTCCTAAATTGCAGTTGTCAGTTGCTCTATATCCATTGCAGAAAATATGTACCTTAAGTAGATTTACTTATGCCAATAAAAACAAACCAGTACGGTATATCTCCGCATGGATGGGGTTTACGAAAGGACAAAATAGGTACCTACTAACATTTTTAACTTTTCTAAAAAAAGTCATTCTTTATAAAAAAAATTTGCTTCTTAAAAAAAAATTTCATTTACGTTGAGAAATTTTAGTTTTTTATAAAGGGTGCTCAAAAATTACAAAAACATGAAATTAGAAGTATTAAGAGTAAACTTCTCTAATTTTTAGAGGAAAATATACAATAAAAAATAAAAGTTGTTTAATATTTGGTAAGCACCCTACCTATGTAAATAAAATTTTTTCGTTGAATATTTGAAAAACTAGAGGTAATAAGAGCGTTATCATTTTTATCGTATTCTTAATTCGCCAGCTTCGTCACTCCGCTACTCCAGATAAGTGAGTAAGTATTTTGGAATAAAAAAAAATTGGACATTATAATTTTTTTATTGATGACTACTTATATAAAATAAGTGGCCACGAAAATTATATAAAAAAATTCTCCTGAAAAAAGTGCTGCCCCCTATACATACGTACATTAAAATAAAAAAAATAATGATAAGTAAAAAGCTAGATTCGATGTCAGTTGCGCCCGCCCCCTTTTCAAGAAAAATATATAATATGTAATCCGGTAAGAAAGGAATAGCCAGAAAAGATAAAATACATCCGCGCTAATACGTTTAAAAACTTTAATGTGATTTAATTGTCAATTTACAAAAAAAACAATATAATATTTATTTGAAATCTTGAATTTTGATCGCTCATCATGTTTGAAACAACTTTTTGATTTAACATTTCACGCCAAAATAAAAAATATAGTTTATTATTAAAAATTCTAACTTAAATGTTGTCAACGTGAGTCATATTTTCTGATGAAGCAAACATTTTTATATAGATTGACTATCCATTCGTGGACATATTGTAGGTATATTGAGAAAAAACTGTCAGACTAATGAATCCAGTGTAAAACAATGACCGAACAGATTAGAAAGCAGTAGATGAGACGTCAAATTGTTTGTTTTAAAGTAGAATTATTTTTAATTATAATCAATAATCATTAATCATACACCACTAAAAAAATGCAAAGGAGAGACCAAGATCGTTTTGTAAACAAAAAAGTTAATCTCGCTAAGCCATACATGCATCTGCGTAATCTTAGGTCCTTATGTAAGTTGAGATTGAATATTAATTTCGTTAGTATGAAAGCGCCGATATATAGATTGAATTGACGTCGCGGTTTAAAAAAACCAGTAGCAAAAAAACGACTTACCAAAGTTATCTGCGGTTTATTTATAACACAAAAAATAATGGTTAGATTATGTTGTCTGTAAGTCACTAAGTCTTTCAATTTCACTTCGTATAATAACATAAATAATACACACTATTTGAATGCACGACGCCACAAGGTTTAGCCTTTAAATCCTAGCGAAAAATGGATGCAAAGAAGCAACAAATCGAACTTTCGATGTGCACACCTAGATCGAAGTTGTCCGATTGGTGTTGTGATGGCGTAACTCAGCAAAAAACTTTGCTATTCTGGAAAAATTTTTATCTATCACGGTAATCTTTTCTTTATATTTTTTTCTTTTTAATGGTAGCTAAATACTTTAGTGCTCTAGTAAAGCAAATAATATAGGCTGAAAAGTACTTTTTTAAGAGCTAATAAAAACACGCAGTAAAGTGATTTTTTCTGATATAGTGAACAGATATTTCTAATCTAAATAAAATTATTACTACGCTAGCTAAAAAAATCATAGCAAAGAATTCTTTGCTGGGGCTTTTCTCAGTGTGAACTTACACAATCACCTGCAAACAACACCATAACAGCAATTTTTAAGTTTAAATTTAATACAAATAATATATAAAGATGTAAAGTGACAAAAAATAATGGTAGATAAAGCACACTTGGCTGAGTTCAAGACACCCCCAAACTTACCCTTAAATGTTAACTGTTTTTGGGATACAGAGTATTTTATGGTTTATGACTAAAACTGTAGTCGGTCATATTTCTGGAAGGGCTTTAAATATTGATTAAAATTTGCTACAAATATTATACTCTTTTGCCAAAATCTAAAATTCACTTTGGAAAAATTCCAGGACCGGATTCAATTTTTATAATGTTGCCCTCAGTGCCGGTTACATAGCCCTGTGTATTTTTGGGTAAATATTAGTAAATGTTTAAAAAGTCAATGGATCAGTATATAAAATAATGGTATAATATTTGATGGCACGTTTAAGGTTATTCTGCAATAAATTTTCAAAAATATTGTTTGAGCAAATTTCAAAACTATAAATTAGGCGATCTACATATTAACTAATGTCACTATTTTATTAATTTGACTTAAATATCCTAGACTAATTGAGCATCTTCATTATTTTGGACAAGAAATATACATTTATTGAAAAATTAATGGTTCGTGCAGAGCTGGATTCGCTTAAAATTCCATGATTAAGTGTATTTTACTTAAATTTGTGATTCACATTATGTAAATCATTTTTGAAATTCAATAATCCTGAGACTAAAAAGTTAATATTAATAAGAAGAGCTTTTTATTTGTTTGTTTTTTATATGCAAAGTTAATAATGAGACTTGTATTAACAAGCACAATTAAAATTATCTATGAAACACCTACAGAGAATAATAATAAAATATTAAACATAAAGGTTGGCAATTTTATTTTGACAAAATAAAGTTAAAATGGAATTTATTAACAACTTACAACACATAACTAAAAAAAAAAAAATTAACAGGACGATACAATCAATTAAAATTACAATAGCGTCGATATATTTTTGAGAACGATTTAAAAGGTTTTTTACTGATCTATCAATCATTTCCAGGTTATTTCTAATGTTATCATATACAAATATTTTTTTTCTAGTAAATAAATGTTTCTGTGTATCGAATTTCTCATTGTACATCTCTGACCCGAGTTGGCCCTATAAAAAATAGTCCAGAGATGTAAGATCAGGTGGCCAGTTAACCGGAACTCTTTTACCGATCAATCTGTTGGATTAATGCTGAATCAGATGATCTCCGACTGGTACAGAAAAACAGGGTACAGCACCAACATGCTGAAACCACATGCTCCTAGAATTGATGCCTTGTAATAAATCTGGCAAAATTAAGGGAATTTAAATAAACTTCCTTACAGTCCTCATATGTGGTTGAGATAATATTACTGTGTAGGGTTTTTTGCAAACAAAATGGGAAAGTTGCAAAAAGAGTGTAGACGTTTTTCAAATCGCCGTATAAAAATCAATACATTTTCAAAGATATTCCAATATAATATTGAACATGGAAAATTTCGTAGTAATGTATTTCAAAAATGATATAAAAAATGTGAGCAAATTGAAGTGAAATGTATATAACCATGTAATTTTAAGATAATCCAACCCTGCACGAACCATTAATTTTTTAATAGATACATATTTCCTGCTCAAAAATTAATATCCTTAATTATTGTAGGGTATTTAAGCAAAATTAATAAAATAGTGATGTTAGTTGATTGCCTAATTTTTAGAATTAAAAATTAGGTCAATCAATATTCTCTTTATACGTTTACTAATATTTAACAAAGAAATGATACACAGGGTGATGTTATCGGTACTGAGCAAAAATGAGTTGTCTGGAATATTTGCAAAGTGAATTATAGTATTCATGGACTAAAAGAGTATAATATTGGTACCAAACTTTATTCAAATATTTAAAGCCGTTCGAGAAATATGGCCAACTAGAGTTTCAGTCAAAAACCATTAAACGGTTAACATTCAAGGAAAAGTTTGGGAGTTTTGAACTCAGCTAAGTGCACTCTATTTCCCATTACTCTATGTTACTTTGAATCTGGGACATCCTACATACCAAGGCAGAAAAAAAAACACATGGCACAATAGAAATAAAATTTATTTTCAATGATTTCGTTTATGGGTAATTAGATGTTTTGCAAGGACTCTCCTATGTTTTGTCTCATAATTACACATATCACACTTGTGCATTTTAACCTCTGTAGCATTTTTATGTATCAACATGTGCTTTTTAAGATATCTCTTATGCCTTGCCTCATATTTACACATTTCACACTTATACATGGCAATTTCTGACGGATCTTTATGCGTCACCATGTGCTCCATAAGATGATACTTATGCTTCGTCACAAACCCACACACTTGACAATTGTATGTTGTTACATCTGAAGGGTTATGGATCAACACGTGCAATTTAAGATAACTCTTATGCATTGTCGCATATTTACATATTTCACACTTGTACTTTGTTTTTTTCAGAAATATTTTTATGACTCAAGATGTGGCGGTTAAGAGCACTTTTATATTTTGACTCAAATATACACATTTCACATTTATACATTGTTAATTCTGAGGAATTTTTATGAGTCAAAACGTGACTTTTTAGTTGACACTTACGTTTTGTCTCATATGGACACTTGTCACACTTGTACATTTTTACCTCTGCTGGACCTTTATGAATCAATATGTGCATTTTAAGTTGATAAATAAATCTTGTCTCATATGTACATATTCCACATTTGTACATTGTTACTTCTGAGGGATTTTTATGAACTGACATGTGCCGATTAAGAGATCTTTTATGTTCTGTCTCAAATGAACACACTTCACATTTGTAAAGGTTTGTTTGTTTGTCATTTGTATGTACATACATGTGCTGTTGAAGATATCCTTTGTGTTTTGTCCCATATTTACATACTTTACATTTGTAAATCTCTGAGGGATTTTTATGGATCTTAAGGTGCCTCGTAAGAGCAGTTTTAAATTTTGTCTCATAGGCACATATTTTACATTTGTACACTCTTACGTCTGAAGTACCTTCAAGAACCAACATATTTTGCTTAACATATTTTTCTTCTTTTGTTTCATATACACACGTTCCACGTCTATGTCGGTCAAAATTTTTCTTATATGTTGTACTAAATGTACACATTTCACACTTGTAATCTGGTTTTACAGAAGAGGTCTTATGAGCGAAACCATGGTTTCCAAGTTCAATTTCACAGTCTGTGCTAAATGAACACTTGGTATGATGGAACGAAGATGTTTTAGCATGGTCGTTTATAACTTCTTGAAACCTGAAAAGTTCTATTAATAAATTTTTTTGCAGTCGGTATTATTAAATCTTAATGTTCTACTATCCACAAGTTTACTGTAGACTTTCCAATACAATTGCTATTAGTAAAATTCTTAGTCTGATTTATTAATTATGGCATAGTGACGTTACACTAACTTAATAATCCTAATACTGATGCAGTTTCTACAAGCAATAAAACACTGGGTAATATACTCGAAGCGCGATTCCTCAACAAAATTGGCATCATCTGGAGATAAAAGTTTAAATCACCTCCAGATGATTAGATGGTGAAACGCGGGTCGAATATAGGAGCCCTAAGAAATTATTGTTCGAACGAAACACAGTTTCAAAATAAAACTAATCGATTTATTTCTTTTTAATGGTATTTATTTCTGCGATTGTAATTTAATACCATGAAAACTATTTTATTTTGACAACTTAAAGTTCAGACATTTAGATTGAATGGATCTCTAAGATACACACATAGCTTTATTGTCGTTTTTATGAAGTAGGCAGTGACTATCACATTTCATTTATCATCTGTCAACAATTATGGTTCGTGGTGCAGCAACTAATTTAAAAGTTCGACTAATTATTATTAAACAACATCATGAAGATAAAACGATGAGAAAAATCAGTAAAGATTTACAAATCGCAAGATCTACAATTGGCGAAATTATAAAATTGTATGGAGGAACAGCTATTGTTAATGTAAGATGCAAAAATTCTGTCACTAAGAGAGCAGTGCATTAGTACCAATTTGCAAAAGTAATAGGAAGAGATATTTTATGTGAAATTACAGCTCGGTGGAATGAATATTATGGGTTAAAAGTATTACAATTGTTGTAATCTTTGAATAAACTGAAAAAATAATACAATTTAATTACTTATAATTTAGGCTAAAGAGAAGTCACATCAAAAAGGAACAGATTCATTTAGGCTAAATCCAAATTGGCATGGACTATTCAAGATTGGGCTACAGTTAGAGAGTTATTCGAATTAAGGATAAGATATTTCATAAAGATTGTTTGAAACGCACCGTGAAATTTCCTCAGATCGTTATGATCTGGGGATGTATGTCCGGAAAAGGTGTTGGCAAGTTAAAGTTCATCAGTGGAACAATAAACGCTCAAAAATATCAACACATTCTCCAAGAAAATTTATTACCGGCGCCTCAAAAACTATATCCAATTGGAGATTTTTACATTCCAGTTTCATGCCATACAGCCAAAATCTACAAAAAATTGGATTGCAAATAATTGAATGAAAGTTTCGTCGTGGCCTGCAAACAGTCCCGATTTCAATATAATCGAGAATTTGTGGCATGTAATGAAACAAAAACTGAGGAACAAGCCTCAAAGAACTGTTGCGGGCTTAAGACAAAAAATTCAAGTAATATGGGATGGTTTCATCGAGGATTTTTGTCTAATGCACATTAGTATAATGCCTAACAGAATCAAAGCTGTTAATCAAGCAAAAGGGGATGTAATTTCCTTTCGATTCATTGTTTGATATTTTATTTTTAAATGTCCGAACTTTAAGTTAGCAGAATAAAATGGTTTTCTTGTTGGTGTTAAATTAAAATTGCAGCCAAAAAAAATGGTTATGTTTTATTGCAAACTATAGCATAGGTAAATTAAAAAAGATAAACAATATCAAAAGTAAATGTTTACATTAAAAAAAAATAAATAGATACAATTTATAGTTCACTGGATTGAGTAAGTGGTCGGTTCCTTGTGAAACATCTTGTAAATAATTCTTAAAAAGAAATACACTGCTTTTAGATGAATCAAATAAACTGTATTTAGATACACTCATGAATCAAATAAACTGTATCTAAATACAGTTTATTTGATTCATCTAAAAGCAGTGTATTTCTTTTTAAGAACAATTTATAGTTGTTTTATTTTGAAACTGTGTTTCGTCCGAACATTAAGTTGTTAGTGCTCGTAGTACCCAGTGTTTACGGAAACTACTTTAGTTTTAGAGTCGCTTCTGAACTTAACAATTTGTCTGTTTGCTGATACCTTTAAATATAACAGTTATAGTGATTCTTATTGAGAACAGTAATAGAGGGTGAGTCAAGACGATGGGCCGTTAGCCGTTTGTGGAAAAGTAATCCTAAGTTAAATCTGATAATTTGTGTACAATTGTTTGTCGAAATGGTCTATCCAACGAAAATATTGCCAACTTCCGGTTATACCGAGTAGTTGTTTTAATAGTTTCTATGATAAAATGTACTGGAAGTGTTGTTTTTGATTTTTTTTTCATATTGATGGATATAGTATGTTATATAATGAGGGCAAAATCATGGCGTAATAGTATTTACAAAAAAAAAACTTTGTCTTTTAAATACAAAATAATCAATATCGTGGAACTCAAGACACTGCAAATATGTGTCTCTAAAAATTAAAAAAATTGTTATTACTGCCATTTCAGATGTCCTTTTACGAATATACAGGATTTTAATAATAATTTAAATATTTATTGAAGGAATTTGCAAACCAATTTTGATTTCTATGTAGTAGTGGGGTATATTAATATTGATATTTTGTCCAATGATGTAATGGCACATGACTATTTAAATGTATTAAATAAAGTAGGATATATCTCAGCCATAAATGAACATACAAGGGTACAAGGTATGTCAAAAAGTTGTTTAAACCATATATGTATGAGAGACAAATAGCATTGTAACTTCTAAAAACCTGTGTAATTGATCATTATTCAAATATAGCACAAATAAGTATTCCCGAAAAAAGACAAAAAATATCATTAATCGCAAACAGGATATTTTTAGACAGAAATAAAATAATTATCAAACTAAATGAGGAATCTTGGATTGATATGTATACAACGAATAATGTAAGTGACGCAACAGAAATATTTATAAAGAAATTGCAAAATCACATAAATGACTACGAATATTATAAAAATAAATCCCAAAAGAAAATCATGGATAACAAGTGGTTTGTTAAATTCTATAAATAAAAAAAGTTCTCTCTATAATAAATTACAAAATTTTCCTAATAATGAAAACAAATATTGTAACAACCCGGGGTTGTTATGTAATTGTTTTCTTAACGTAGGATGGGTGTTAGTCGGTGGTTACTAATAGTTTGAATTGGACTATGAAAGGAAGTATTTGTTGAGTCCACCCTGTATAGTGTAGGCCTAGTATTAAAGAAAATTATTAATTACCGTTTTTATTTTGGGTAGATATAAGGGAAATAAAAATTTGGGAATATCAGGATAAAACTGACCGAGTAGAAAGGTTTTTATTTTAAAGTCATAAAAAAGATTTTTAATGGAAAATTAATTTAAATAACTGTTAAGGTTTTGTTAGACAGGCCGGGCGGCGGACTTGAAAGAGATAATTTACAACGAAAGTAAAGGATGTTTATATTTGCTTAAGACGTTTGGCGACGCTGATAAGTTCAGGAAAAATTCGCAGCAAGATTTCTGTGAAATCCGAGATAACAAAAGCGCTGAGTCAATGTGAACCACAGAGCTAAACGGCGAAAAACATGGTTGCCACATACCATTTGGCTGAGAGTCCGAACAAAGAACGATAATGACGGCCTCGTGGGATATGGCAACTTCGGGCAGCTAGTAATAAAATTTAAAAACGGGACTAGGAACGCCACCTAGCGGGAATCGCGAGCGCACTGTTCCGCGATTGGTTCTTTTAAAATAAGAACTGGGGGAGTAGGGATTTAGGAGGAAAAAAAGAAATTGAGGAACAGAAATTAAAAAAAGTAGGAGATTCCTGTTAGCGACGCGGTCGAAGCCGGTCACAGGAAAAGTCGGCGCGAAATAAAGTTTGTAGCGTAATAAGTTATAGAATTTTGTAGAATTTTGGGATACGTTTTTTTGAACGAAGAAAACTGAGATTAAAGGCGATTCCTGTTCGAGAGACGGGCGAAGCCGGATACAGGGAAAAGTCGTTGCACGCGAAAATAAAGAGTTTCGAGTTATAGGTGATCACGTTGTTTTTTTTTTGCAGTGATTTTTGAAAGAAAATTACGAGAGTCCGGGACTCCGGTGCGTTAGGCAGTGTGTTTAAAGGAATTTCGGGTGCGAAATAAGTGAACGGGTGGTGTGAGCCCGGGGTGGACGTATTAAAGGATTTTATGGAGTTTTGGTAAGTGGAAATTATATTTTGTCATAACCAGATTCACTAACCCTAAGTATAAGTAACGAGTGGCTCAGGTAGGAGCTTGGTAGCTAAATTTAAATATTGCCTTGTTCTGGGCATTTGATCATAAGAACACATAAGGATTGGGTGATGCGCCTGTAGGGCCCGTCTACTCCAATTTAGGGTAGCGATAAATAAACATACCTCTAAAGTTAGACCGGTCCCAAGTATTTACTATAGAAAGGTAGATAGAAAAGCTTTATATGTAAAGGCTAATGAAGATAGGCACCTATCTAATTGTTTGGTTTTGCTAATTTATATTTTTGTATTAAATTTGTTAAATTTTTCTTCTCTAAATTTAAATGAAGTTTTATATGTTCTAGTAACAGGGGTAATGATGGTTTAAATTTATGAAATGTTTTTTTTATTTGTTTTGTTTGTTTCAAATTTGTATTAGGCCTGGGTAAAGTTAGTATTTTGACTTTATATATATTATCCTTTTTATCACGTATGTAATATATGTAATTTTGTTCTTTAAGAATAGCGTTTTTCTGGCTTGCCACCCTCCAACTATCATCCCCTTAATTTATACTAGGCATTTGTGAAGCCCTAGGGGCCCACGTCAACGAGGAATTGGTGATAAATCTAAAACCAGAGGCTACCCAGGTATAGGTTTGTAGAAAAGGTGGTAATTGGTTGGTAAAGCGAAAAAATAATTCCAAATTTTTCCGTCTGACGTAACTTAGTTACTGACGTCGGTGGTGGCAGCGGGAAACCTACCCTTCATTCAGTTTTGTTAACCGACCAGTTATTACACGGATCTATACCTATTTAAACCCTATATACATACATATAGATAAATAGAAATAAAAATACACCAGCGAGGGCATACCACCCCCAAACAACCAGCTGTTGTTACAATATGAATATAAAAAATATCGAAACAAATTAAATGATTTAATAAATAAAACAAAAAATAAATATTATCAAGACAAAATAAGAGAAAATAAAAATGATTTACATAACCTATGGAACTATGTAAAAGAAATAACTAGCGGAAGTAATGAAACATATAAACTATTAAAAATTGTAAGTCAGGAAGGTATTTCAATAACTGATAAAAAAAGAGATAGCTAATACGTTTTGTAAATATTTTACCGAAGTTGGAAAAAACATAGCAGAAAAGATACAGTACAACAATTTACCTCAAAACCAGCCGGCTACACCTAATTCTTTTTTTCTTGGCAGATACAAGCGAGGAAGAGGTTATTTAAACTATACACACCTTAAAAAATAAAACAACTCCTAGGTTAGATAACTTGAGACCTGAAACCCTAAAATATATCGCTAATATAATTGCTAAACCTCTCACATATTTAATAAATATATGTTTTCATATGGGGGTATGTCCTCCCTCCTTCAAGGTAGCAGTTATTAGACCAGTATATAAAAAAGGCGATAAACTAAGTGTGGAAAACTATAGACCAATTTCTCTTATCTCAAATTTGGCGAAAATATTTGAAAAAAATTAAAAAAAAAAGGATAGACGACTATTTGAAAAAATATAAAATATTATCAGATAAGCAGTTTGGGTTTAGGAAGAACAGATCGACACAGGATGCAGTTGCACAACTAACCGCAAAAATCAACAAATCAATTGATGAAAAGAAACCGGTCATATACATCTTTGTCGATCTGGCGAAAGCATTACACACGGTTGACCACACTCAGTTGCTTAAAGTGTTGTATAGCATTGGCTTTAGAGGAACACCATATAAACTAATGCATAATTATTTATATGACAGAAAACAGTGTACAAACATTGATGATATATTAAGTAACACAGAAACGATAAAATATGGAGTTCTTCAAGGAACAGTGTTGGGACCTATACTTTTTTAATATTTATTTAAATTACTTATTTACTCAAATATAATAACTTTTGCTGATGATACCTGCATAATGTATACTGACAAAGACTGGACAGATTTAAAAAGTAAAGCAGAAAAAGGCCTACCACGCATCATGGGCTGGTTTAAAAATAGTTAACCATTAATTACAGCAAAACGTATTATATGGCTTTTACATCCTATAACAAATTTCCATCAAGCTGTGATACCTTAAATATAAAAGTAGACAATTTAGATATTAAAATAAGATCCGTTTCAAATCTGAAGTATCTAGGAATATTTATAAATAACAATTTAAAATGGGATATCCATATTAATTATGTGACAAGGAACCTAAGATCATTGTTATATAGATTTAAACATTTACAACATATTTTCCAGACTGAATAGATGAAAGTATTATATCATGCACTTGTAAAATATCATTTAACCTATGGTATGACAGCTTGGGGAGGTGCCATTAATAATCATTTAAATAATCTACAGATCATTCAGAACACGAATGCTGGAGAACACGAGCGAAGTATTGAAAATCTATTGGCAGTTCTTCTTTGCTAAGGGAGATGTTTACTATTTCCTAAAAATTGTTTTTCAAAAAAGTCGTAGTGTTGTTCATTTTGTAAATATTGAAAATCCAAAAACTGTAACGAAGTGATTTTTCCGTAGACTGTTTTCTGTAATAAGACCAAATTAGTTCTTACAATAATTGTTTCAATCCGATTTTTTTTCTTGGTTTTTCCAGGGTAACATTAGTTGTTTTATTTTTGTGTTTATGTGCGCCAAGTAAGAGGAAAGAATATTTAGTTTAAGGTAATCCATTTGAGAGCCAAGCTTAATATTAGAAATTTGGTTAATATAATTATCTGGACTATGGACAACCGTTATTTTGCATTCACCCGGTATATTTGCAAATATGCAAGAGGGTGAGAATGATAGTACTAGAAAGGACGGCATTTGTTAAAAACAAATCCATTTTTATTTTTAAAATAATTTACAATAAGAGAAATTCAGTAATTTAGTTTGAGTAGTAATTCACGACCGTTTTGAATATTTTCTTTTTGGAACCATAGTTTTAAATTATGAGAAAGCGATTCCCAGCCTCAGAATATTTTATAAACATTTGTTTATATTAGATAACGCAGGGAATTTGTTTAACCGTATTTCGCTAAATCTGCTTAAAGAATTTTTGCTCCTCCACATCAACAGCAAATCGGCTGTCCTATGCAAAAACACAGTAATTGACAATTTTTTAAAAAATGAGTTAAGCACAAATTTGCACATACTGTGTCTTATCCCACCTATTTAAACATAATTATTTAGGATCTGGAGCTTCTATATACAAATTTTTCACTGTCATGAACACAGTAACTGACAAAGCCCATAGAGTTTAACCAGTCAAAAACACAGTAGATGACATATTCCAAAGAAAAACAGAGTATCTGCATTGAAGATACTGTGTTACTGCCTGGTATATGCAATTGCTGTGTTTTTAATTGGTATATTACCTTCCATCTCCATATCATTACCACCACTCTCATATAATAAATGTATACATTCGGTCGACTTAGCTCGTATTACTTCAGTATAAACTGAGGATTCAAATAAGCCACGTCGTCTTCATTTTGTTTATTATGGAGGTCTTTAAATCTAGAACAAAGCTGATAATAAATGAGGCCCTAAAAAATAATGTATCGAACAAAATGGTAAGATATAATGTTTTGATTCTTTTTAAAAATAATTATTTCTTAATATTGTTTTCAGATTATTAATGAACTTCCACTTTGTCCATTAATTAATAATGAATCTAGGTTAGAAAACAACTACGACGACAATGATGAGGTGCACAGTACATTTGACGATAGCGACGCTGATAAAAATTATGAAACCTTCGCTAGTCTCAATAAAAATAGCTCTAAGAAAAGCTACTGTGTTCTATGGCATGAGGCTCTATCTGGCAGAAAAACAGAAGCGTTAGTTGATTCAATATTACGTGTCATTTTTGAGGAACGGGATGTGTCAGAGTTTATATTCTGGGCAGATAACTGTACTGGTCAAAATAAAAATTGGGTACTATACACAGCACTCATTACTGAAGTAAATCGTCCCACAGGTCCTAAAGAAATTAGGATTAAGTACCTCACCAAGGGAGACACCCATATGAGTGCCGATGGCATTCATGGTAATATAGAACAGAAACTTGGAAGAAAGCGAAATGTGTATGATTTTCAAGAATTGGTTGAAGTCATTGAAAATTGTAGAAAGAACGTGAATGTGCTCAAATTAAATCAGTTTCATTCCTGGAAGAATAAAAAAAGGGCCGTAACAAAAAAGGTTGACGACCCTCTCAAAGGTGTTACTTTAAATCCTCTAGTTGAAGTTAAATTTAATAGTGGGTGTAGATTCATGAAATATGAAACAGACTTTGATGAAGAATATAAAGAAATCGATTTCTTACAAAAAAAACATACTATACCACACCTTCCAGAATTAATAAATACACGTGGAGTTAAAGCACAAAAAAAACAAATAATTCTTAACGACCTTGTCCCTTTAATGCCATTAAATAGACAAATATTTTGGGAATCCCTTCCAGATTCAGAAGCTTCTGCTGACTTGGTGAATAGTGAACAGATGGAAAATGATGATGAGTGATTAAGAATTTCTAGTTTCCTAAGATTTAGCATTTAGCATTTGTTTTGTTGTTTGAGTTATACATAAGTAAATAAATTTATCGTTGCAACAGGTCGTTGATTAATTTTATTTTTTAAAACAAAAAAGTAGTACTGTGTGTTCCAGATGATCTTACTTGCGATCTAAGAATATTACCATTTTCTAACAAAGTATGATATTATCAAGTAGTTAATAACACGGTTTATGTTCATTATCATATTACCATTTTAATACACAGTATCAGCTTTTACTGTGGTTTTGTTGGTGACCTCATTTATATTCATAATTATATTACCATTCAAGAACACAGTATTGGCTCTTCATGTGTTTTTGTTTATAAGATAAATAAAATACTTGCACAAATTACCATTTTAAAACAAAGTATGTGCCGCCGACCATCAAATTTTTTTGCAAAACGATCTGGGGATATTATACAAAGAAAACTAACGTAATGACAGATATGCCAGCAAAAATTGATAAGCCGATCTCATTTACTTTTGAACGGCTGATGTATTTTAGAAATTCTTTATTTCTGACAAATGAGCCTAATAGCAATTACTGTGTTTTTGCATAGGACAGCCGAAATTCTGTTGCTTGCGCAGAGAGTCACGTGACACCTCGCTTCATCCGTGGGAACTGTAATGGTTCGTTTTTGGGAGATAAATAATTTGGACCACATTCATTATAAATTAGATAGAATGGTTCAAGTTCCACATTAAATTCCAGATTCGATTAAAATAATTACGTTAAACATTATTGTATTACCCCTGTAGCGTGTCGCTACTGAGTAAACTGTATGCCTAAGACATTTCAACGCGTGTGCGCGCGGAATAGGTGACTTTTGGAGTAGTGTTCAAGTAAGTGTGGAGACAGACGCGCTGTGGCCACGGTCCAGTGAGGATGTGTGGCGTTGTCTGGAATTTGTTATGTTTTCCTTGCTTGCAGTTGGTGGTTGTCTGGAGTTTGTTACGTTTTCCTTGCCTGCAGTTGATGGTTGTCTAAACTTCAAAGGGTGATGCCAAAGGTTTAACAGTTTTGTGAGTACGAGTATGTGGTAGACGGCCCAGGCCGTTTATATTCTGCAGAGAAAATGAGTAAGAAATTACAGTTACACTGCTGGAAGTAGTTACACGTTTGTCACCTTTTTAACAGTGGGTTTTAATTAGCAAGAAACTTCGGTAAAAACATATTTAAAAAGGGGGTGGCGCCTAACAAAATTAATTAAGTTAAGACATTTTTTATAGTTAAGTTGGCGATTGTCGTCTATGTTTCTGATTTTGTTTAGTTTTAAGCTTAATTTACATTATTCTAGTTGACCGCTCGTTTTCCAGCCCGGAGAAGAGTATCAATTTGTTTTTACTTAATAAATGTAGTGGTCTATTAAATTTTCTTTATTTTACAAGCAAATTTCTTGGTTTTATTATTCTAATGACAAGGCGAATAAGCCGATCGTTTCAGAACAAAACTGCTAACAGAGCTTCAAAGAATCACTTTTCAAGTGAGAATTCCCAGTGTGAAGTTTGGCCAGAAAGCAGCCCCAGTGTCCGCCGCAACCAAGTAGTGGTAAGAATCGTTTTGACCTTTTTACTTTGCATTTATCGTTTGTTTTACCATTCTGCTGTGTTAATTGCATTTACCGTTTATACCATTTTACTGTTTTTATTTTCATTTATTGTTTGTATCCGAATGCCTGTTAATCCGATTCGCTGGAGATATTCGGGAAAATTGGGGATTCATTAAGTAAAGTGAAGGCCCCGATCCCTAGTATTTGGATAGGTACTTCAGCAGGATAACACGAAGAAACACGAAATATAATTTGTAATAAAGTATTCTCGAAGTTGATGTGATAACCTCTAACCATAACTTGTATTTTAGCTGCCGTCTGTTAACGTCATACCAAATCACCATATCTCTAGCTTAATCAATTTAGGGGACAGTTTGCATTTCAATCCGAGTTAATAAAACTGTTTCAAACGTACTATACCGGTTGACCACGAGCCAATGTACGCCCCCAATATTTTGGTTGTTTTTGAATTTAAAAATTTGGTTTTTGGTACACATAAATTAGACAATAATGGGCTACTTTTAGACTAACAGGAATGAAGATATCACTTCCGGTTGAACCAGAAGTGACATCAACTTTTTTTCTTAAATGGAATGACTATATTTTTTTTATGGTTTCTCATTAAGCATAAATTTCTAAGTGCAACAGTTTTTTCAGATTATAAAAATTCCAAAAAATAAGTGAGATACGAACAATTTCTTAATTTTTTTCAAAATGGCCGCGTCAGATGAATGCGATGTAAGAAAATTACTAAGTAGGCTATGGAAATTATTAGTGAGGTTGTAGACTTGTCTGTAAAGAAGAAAATAGTTGTTTGAATTACTGATGGGTACCAGTATTTTTAGATTTTTTTTCAAAAAAACGGAATTTAATTTTCATTTTCATTTCCATAGGGGTCCTATGGAAATTTTTTTAATGGAACTATTTTTTTTATTAACCAGAAATAATGATTCATAAACTATAATTTTTTCGCCATTAATCATTTCTTAACGATATCCTTCGTAATAATAAAAATATTTTTAAAAGGTAACCGCCAACAAATCATTTTAATAAGGTACCTATCTACATTTAAATCCAAAATTGCAGATAGCCATGAAAATGACAGACATTCGCAACAATCGAATTATTCTCGACTTACTCACTAATTTTCTGAAGCAAGTGTATTAAATTTGTTATAAACAAGAAAATTAATATAAAATGGCTGAAAAATATTCAAGAGATGAAAAAGTTGACATGTTGATTATTTATGGAGAGACCCAACGTAATGCAACTAGAGCACAAACTCTGTATGGAGAGAGATATCCAGAAAGAAGACAACCTCGGAGAAACTATTTCGCCCGGTTGGAGCATCAATTTAGAACTGAACTTGATATAGAAATTGAAGAAAGATTTATTGTGGATGAAGAAACGGAAATTAATGTATTAGCTTTAGTGCATGTTGACCCAACCATTTCGGGAAGACAAATTGAACATGAATTACCAGTTTCCAAAGAATCAGCCAGGAAAATTTGAAAGAAATACGGCTATCGTTCTTATAAATATTAATTATCAATTTTTGTATGAGAATGATTATCAACGAAGAATAACTTTTTGTAATTGGTTACAGTTACGCCAATTAAGAAATGAGAATTTTATCAAAAACATTTTGTTCACTGATGAATCGAGATTTACAAACCTTGGGTTATTTAACCGAAACAACACTCGATATTGAGCAATTGAAAATCCTCACATTATGAGACAGAGGCGGTTTCAGGAGCGGTTTGGCTTCAATGTTTGATTAGGCGTACTGGGCGACCATATCATAGGTCCAATAATTTTTGACGGAACTCTAACTGGACCAAGATATCTAGAATTTCTTCAAAATATAATAGTTCCACAGATTAATCAAATTCCCAATACCAATATTGACGAGGTTTACTTCCAACAAGACGGGGCCGGACCACACAATGCTATTATCGTTAGGGATTACTTAAATCAATTGTTCCAGATCGTTGGATTGGGACCCATGGTCCAGCCAGATGGCCTGCAAGGTTGCCTGACTTAACCCCACTCGATTTTTTTATTTGGGCGCATTTGAAAAATAGAGTCTACATGACTGTTCCAACCACAAGGCAAGATCTGGAAGAAAGAGTTCGATACGAAATTGCACAAATAACACCTCAACAATTATAGAATGTTAGACGTGCAACAATAAGTCGCGCTACTCTGTGTATTAATCAAAACGGTGAACAGTCTGAACAATTTTTATAATGGTTTATTATAATTTAGGTTTTAAATAGTTTTGTTATTCTATTTATTCATGGTTATAACGTTTTATTAAAATTATTTCTTGTTTAATTTGTGTTTACCTTTTAAAAATACTTTTATTATTACGAAGGATATCGTTAAGAAATGATTAATGGCGAAAAAATTATAGTTTATGAATCATTATTTCTGATTAATAAAAAAAAAAATAGCACAGTTCCATTAAAAAAATTTCCATAGGACCCCTACGGAAATGAAAATGAAAACTAAATTCCGTTTTTTGAAAAAAAAGAAAACCTAAAAATACTGGTACCTATCAGTAACTCAAACTATTTTTTTCTTTACAGACAAATCTACAACCTTACTAATAATTTCCATAGCCTACTTAGTAATTTTCTTACATCGCATTCATCTGACGCGGCCATTTTGAAAAAATTTAGAAATTATCGTATCTCACTTATTGTTTGGAATTTTTAAAATCTGAAAAGACTGTTACATTTAGAAATTCACGATTAATGATAAACCATCAAAAAAATATAGTCATTCCATTTAAGAAAAAAAAGTTGATGTCACTTCCGGTTCAACCGGAAGTGATATTTTCATTCCTGTCAGTCCAAAAGTAGCCCATTATTGTCTAATTTATGTGTACCAAAAACCAAATTTTAAATTCAAAAAAAAAAAGGGGGGGGGGGGGGGAGCGGGGGGGGGGGGGGGGGGGGGAGGGAACTCCCGGGGAGGATAATTTTTTTTTTTTTGGGGGGTATGGGGGGGGGGGGGGGCGCCCCCGGGTGGGGGGGGGGGGGCCCTCAGAAAAAAGGAAAGGGCAAGGGGGGGGTTTTGCAACAAAAGATTTTTGGGGGGGGTTCAAAGTTCCGGGGTTTGGGTTAAGGGGGGCCAATTGGCCCAAGGAAGGGGGGAAGGGGGAAATCTAAAGTAAAGCACCTCCGCGCAGACGTACAGTAGAACCACCTGTCCCTAGGTTGACATCCTACCGTAGTGTCACGCTAGTAAACCGTAACCACTTATTACCTGGATATAGATACACCGACCACTTGCCATAATACCGTTTTAGGAACTAGCTGCTTGATGTAGATAACAGTTGTAATAGATACCGCAACTTAGCTTGTCTTGAATCACCGCTTATTTGCTTGCGTATCTGCTTGCAGTAAACATTTAAAACATTTCCTGCTGAGAGTAATACCGTAGAGTAGTTTCCGTAACTTAACTGTGCTTGATATAACTGATCACGCTTTATCATAACATCTTGCTTGGTTTCTTTAGTTGCTTATCTGTAGAATAAGAAAATGCATTTTAGGGTGTTTAAACGCATTTTCGAAAAAAATCTTTATAGGAAAAAGTTGTAGTTTTTGAAGGCGAATCGATTGCTGTGGTGTAAAATTCCAAATATGCACTTAAAACATATTTTGTATTAATTTTTTTTTTTTTTTTTTTTTGCAAAAAAATCATAATACAGAATGAAAAATGTACTTTATTTTTTGAAAAAAAAAATGTATAGGAAAAAAGTTGTTTAGTTTTTGACGGCGAATCGATTGCTGTGTAAAAATGAAAATATTTAGTACGAAGATGCTCTTGAGAAATTTTTTTATTTTTTCTAAAATATTTCTGAACATAAAAAATGTCATTTTAGGGGGCAAAAATTTTATAGAGAAAAATTGTGTACTTTTGACAACCAATCGATTGCCGAAGTGTAAATATAAAAATGATCACGAAAAACATAATACCTCGCAATAATTGGAAAAATTTTTCCCTAAGTACTCGAATTCAGGCCTGGTTTATGGCCACCCGTATCAATATGTCAATTTTTGCCAGAACGATTTCGAAAGAAGCGGTAAAAGCTACATTTTTTTTGCGGTGAAACATTTTTCTAGAGCCACACATTTTGCGCCGGACGCAGTGGATCTGTCGGAGAATGTCTAATATATACTTTTGTTGTGTATTTTTTTTTATTCTACAGTGAACCTAGTCTTGAATAAAATAGAGTAAGTAAAGTTGATATTCTGATTTTTATTTAACACAAAGGTATAAGTAACAAATCTGGTTGTATACCAAAACACAATTTAGGCAGGTAAAAATAGAGTTGTCCATTTCTACGAAACTGACAACCAGACACATCGAGAGTAGTTGAAAAATTGTAAAATTAAAAAAATATGTCAAAAAAATTTACCTCATTTATTTTGTAGCAATGCGCCGCTATAGATTAATCCAATTTGATACACACTCAACTAATGTCGCAAAGAGACTGATTGAGAACGGAAGGGAGCGGTCAAGAGTAGAGGGGTGGATCAACTCAGGCGGCCCACTGCTTAGCGTGATGCACTTACATGTTACACTGTTTACGTACTTGTCTGCTGTTTTAAAATCGCGACTCAGTGGTGTATCATTGCAGGTTTCACCACAAAAAAATATAATAAATTACCTCAGATTGCTCTAAAATTTTGCAGGGGATTTCCCACTTGGTAGAATAGTACACCCTTTTATTTTCCGCATGTTAAGGTAAATCACCCTATATGTTATCGACGATAAGGCAGAAATATGTTTACTGTTCTTTGACTACCATCGTATCAGTGCAAAATTAAACTGATAGAATTAGCGTGGGCCCAAGTGAAAAATTGCGACAAAAACAAAAAACGGTATATTATTCAAACTGGAAAATGTTCGGGGTAATTCTGAGGAGGCTTTGAGAATAATAGGTGCAAAGAACTGGCGTTAAGCGTATACTGTATGTAATGAAATAAGAATAGAAAATGTGGATGATTGACAATATCATCGATCAAACAATGGAACTAAGTCATATTATATATAATATTTTTATAAGTATAACCTGTGTAACAGGATCATGGTACACCCTCCTTTTCTCCTTCCATTTTGAAGATAATTGATTGATATTTGGGATATCCTATATGCATAATAAGCGGCACTTTTTGACATACAAGTGATTTTTTTTCACTCCGGTATCGCCAGAAGGGACACTAACTTTCGATTTTTAAATGGAACACCTTGTATATTATTGCATTTTTAATTCTGCAATTTTCTGAATCCAACGATACCAAATAAGTGACATTTTAAACGTCAATATTTTTTACAATATAATTTTTAGTTTTCCATTTAAGTGTTCCGATTTATTCTAAATGACCCGCGTAATGTTAAAAAAAATTGAAATCCTGTCAAAAATACTAAATTACGTGATTTATGAGCAAATAAAATTCATTAAAATGGTTTTTGGGGAAAAACTAAATTTTTTCAAATGGAACCATATTGGTACCGTGGTACCATTTATTAGTACTATTAATAAGGAATTTACATGTCGTATTAAAATGTGCGATAAATACAAACAAAATTACAGCTAAAAAAATAAGAAAATACAATTTTGTTCTAATTACCTTGTTATATATAAGGTGGCTTTGGAATACAAAAAAATGAACACAAAACATTACAACAATTGTTCAAAATGCTGTCCATCAACGTCAATGCACTTCTGAACTCCCATAGCTGTTTCTCGAAGAACGTTTGCCAATTGCTGGGCCGTTATGCTATTAATTGTGCGTCTTACTCATAGACTTATAAAAATTAAAGACACCAATATACCATATCAATCTAACTATGACTGTGTCCGGACAACCAGCAAAATGCCGTTTTTGGTTCTTCTCCTTTCGTGTCATTTGTTTCGTATTTACCTCACTCTCTCTCGATTCAGGGTCGATGAACTTCTTGAACTTGCTCATAAGAAATTTTAGCGTATGTCGTCTCTCGCTTCGTAATCGTCGCCACTCGCCTGCCGCCGCCATTAAATTTGTTTGATTGTTTACAGTTACGCGACGGCTTACGTGGGCGGTACCGCGTGGCACGCCCGGAGCGGCAGAGCCGGCAACATCAAACCGTGGAATACAATTCATGTGTCCTACGTGCCCTTATAAGGCGGCACTGGTAGAGCTGCCGGTTTTCGAGCGGCGGACGCGGTCAAATAATTTGATATTCGCCGCTAGTGCCGCCCGTACCGCCTTGGCTTGAAACTGAATGTTTGGGATCCACCTCTTAATTAATAATAATAATAATAAAAAAAATTTTGAGATAAACCTTTCCCTAGTAAAACATTCTTTTTTGATCTAGACATGTCACATTACGAATTGCACGGTACTGTCCGGACTTAAGACACGTAAGACTCTCTTCTCTCAGGGTTCTTGGGGTTGCGTTGCGTTAGAGTGTTTATAAGAGAATCGAGTTTTTAAATATAATTTTTGTGATTTTATGTAATTAATATCTTTTCACGTTAGTTATAGATTTAAAAGACAATTGTGGTATATATTGTGTGCCAAGGACCAATTTTATTCTTCGTCATGACTCATACATATTATCTATTTTTCTATTTTTTTTATCATTATTATGGTGCCTTTTTTATTATAAACAATTTAAGTTTATAAACTCTTTTATTACCCACGCACAAATATTAATTTTTGATATTTACAGTGGTATATTTATGTTTATAATAAACAGTTATAAATGTATTGTATTTTTTTTTTATTAAAATAAACGTTATTATAATGTAACATGTAACCCGCCCCTTCCCTGGTTCTCCATTTTTTTGATAATTTTTTTCATATCTTAAACCATGGGAGATACGATAAAAGTTTATACGAATAATTTTGTAGGGAATTAAATTCCTATAGTAATCAAATGCCAAAACTTTGCGCCTCAGAAACTGCAATTTTCCTTATTGGAATCTGATATTAAATGTATAAAAAGCAAAAGTAAAAAAAAAAAAGTGGCTGGATTGAGGAACTGAACCCGAGACCTTGAATCCAAAAACAAAAACTCTAGCACATAATCCATCAGCTCCTACTTGTTAGAAATAAACTTGTTACATATAATAAAGTTTTATTTCTTCCAGTGCATTGACTGAGAATCGAGAGAGAGATAAAGCTAACCCTGAAGAAATACAATAAAAAGAGATCAGCAAAATAAATGTGTCGTGGATATGTTTCGGTTACCATTAATCCATTGTCACTTGGTCTATATATCCGAGGTCTGTGGTCTTACCCGTAGCTCCAGGACGTCACGGGTTGTAACGGTGGTTGCGTAAACAATATTTTTTAAAAGACCCCAAACAAAGAAATCAAGGGGTGTTAAATCAGGTGACTTTGGAGGCCACCTCACAGGACCATTCGTCGAAATTACGTTTTCTCCGAATCTCCGTTGAAGGTAATCAATTACTATCCTTGAATTATGGGGAGGAGCGCCATCTCGTTGGAAATATATTCCCTGTAGTAAATGGAAAGGTAATTCAGCTAAACCGTCCTCCATTTCATTTTGCAGAAATCCCAAGTAGCTGGCACCAATCAGGGGTCCTTCAAATATTATTGGACCAATGATTCTACTACCGATTATTCCAAGCTAAACATTGAAACCGAACCGCACTTGAAAGTTACCCTCCCGTAATAAATTTTGATTTTCTTGTGACCAATATTTTGTATTTTGTCCGTTAAATAATCCCAAATTTGTAAACCTAGACTCGTCCGAAAATAAAATCATTCCCAAAAAATCATTGTTTGGCTGCACGTTATTCTGCAAAATCCATTTGCAATATTCCATCCTACGTTCATAATCATTTTCGTACAAGTGCTGGTGCAATTGGTATTTAAAAGATTTATAATGATATTTGTGCAAAATTCGGCTTACTGTTTGGTGGCTGATTTCCAATTCAAAGCCAATTTGCCTTAAAGAAACAGTCTTATCGACTTCTACTCGAGCCAAAACATTAATTTCCATTCCTTTGTCAAGAATGAAATTTTCTTCGGGATCATTGTTGGGCTCACTTGGAATTGATTTTCAAGACGATTAAAATAATTTCTCGCTGGACATTGTCTATCAGGATATCGTTCGGCATAAAGATGTCTAGCCGCAATGGCATTTTTTCTACATTCCCCATAAATAATTAACATGTCCACATTTTCATCTCTTGTATAAATTTGCGGCATTTTGAACACAATTAACAAGAATTTTAAAAAAATTTTAAAGGCGCAATAAAAACACCGGTAAACCAACAAATGTTTGACAAGCTAAATATTTCATTGTTTTCAAAGCCACCTTAGTTAGTTAACATTTAATTAGAACTAAATTGTATTTTCTTATTTTCCTTTAGCTGTAATTTTGTTTGTATTTATCGTGCATTTTAATACGACACAAGAATAAATTCCTTATTAATAGTACTAATAAATGGTACCACAGTACCAATATGGTTCCATTTGAAAAAATTGAGTTTTGTCCTAAAAACCATTTTGATGAACTTTATTTGCTCATATATCACGTAATTTAGTATTTTTGACGGGATTTCAATTTTTCTAGCATTACACGGGTCATTTAGAATAAATCAGAACCGCCATGGCACACTTAAATGGAAAACTAAAAATTATATTATAAAAAATATTGACGTTTGAAATGTCATTTATTAGGTTTCGTTGGATTCAGAAAATTATGCAAAATTCAAAAATGCAATAATACACAGGGTGTTCCATTTAAAAATCACTTGTATGTCAAAAAGTGCTGCTTATTATGTATATACGATATCCCAAATTTCAATCATCTTCAAAACTACAGGAGAAAAGGGGAGTGTACCATGATCCTGTTACACCCGGTTTCCCTCCTAATAATTTTTCTCATTTGATTTTCTTAATTGGGCATATTATATATTCATATACATATAATACAAAAAGAAAAAATTGCCGCCGCTAGTGTGGTTGGTTTGGATGAACAGAGCAAAGAACGTGAAATAAATCAAGGAACATAATATTGTGTAACAAAAGAGTGTCCAGTTAAAGTGTATATAAATTGTTGCTCAGTTTACCATAAACGCTGTGCAGAAAGAATTGCAAATTTAAAAATAGTAAATAGAAACAAGGTTATCTGCTGTGAAAAAAATGTTTCACAAAAAATTGTAAAGATACAAAAACAATAATGATCAATCAAGGACGAAAATAATTTACAACTAGAAAATAAATACCTTAAAAAATCATTAGAAGAAATGGAAGAAAAAATAATGTTTTAAAGGAAAATAATTCCTTATTAATGGAAAAGATGACGTATCTATATTATGAGAAACTTGAAAATACAAATCAGAATGAGCATGATAGAAATATTTTCAAGTAGGGAGAAAAAACTGTCACAAATAAAGGTTTCCATGCAAAAATTCAAATTGTACACTTTTCAATTATAACACCGACTAAACAAATACATAAAAGTTATTTAAATACATAGCAAAATAAACAAATTCAAATAAATCCATCTAAATCATTGACTAAACAAATACAAACAAGTAATTCAACCAAATTGAAATAATGCAGGAAATTATAAATTTAGAACAATCAACTTTTAACCATAACCACCCCTGCTGCTATCCAGTCTGGTCAAAAAATTAGTGTAATTAACGATTCTCCAAATAATGATTTACCAAGCTCTTATACTTACCGACAGGCACTGATTCATGAAAAAAATTGAAAATAAAAACCAAACTAATGACAAATCCCCAGGAAATATCAAACCAAAAAATAAACGAAGGACTATAAATATCGAAACAGCGGATATTCAAGATGCAGAGAATGACTTTACAGGTAAAGAAGACAACAAAAAAATATGGCCCTTTGTATCCAGAGCGAAGGATCATGTCACCAAAGAAAAAATAAAAAAGTACAAAAAGGACAAAACAAATGTTAATCCCCAAGCAGCACAATGAAATCTTCTAGATATCTCAGGGATAAAATATTATTAAATGGCCGATATCTTTTAGAGGTCTACAAGTACTCCCTAGGATAGGCAAATGTCCGCAAAAGTCGAATATCTAATGGAAATCTTATAGAAATCAATAATAGGATGTCAGTTTCTGAGCTCCGTGGGAGTTCTCTATTGAACTTCCTACAGAATCCCGTGAGAAGCCATTGTACATCTATATTAATCATATAGTAATCTCTAGGATATCTTTAATAGCAGTCGTATAGTAATCTCTAGGATATCTTACCTTTTACTCAGCGGCGGCTTGTGAATTAGGTTATGCCATATCTAACAATTGGAGCATGGGACCCATGTCACATTTTAAGATATAACTACTAAGACTAAATGAATAAGTTTTGCAAAAAAAAAATACGATTAAAGTTTGCGAAAAAAATTGCAAAAATGGCCTGCCGACTCAGATATTCTGTAAACAATTTGTAAAATATTAGCAAAACATTTTTTTCAGAATCAGGTGGACAATATATCGAAAAGCTTTTAATATATTCAAAAAATGTTGTTTTTTTATAAAGCTACACCTCTGAAATTTTATTTTAAATTAATTTTTCCTTGGTCGGCAGGTCACTTTTGCAATTTTTTTTTTCACAAACTTCAATCGTAATTTTTTTTTGCAAAATTTAATCATTTATTCTTAGTAGTTATATCTTAAAATATGGCATGGGTCCCATGCTCCAATTGTTAAATATGGCATAACCAATAATTCACCAGCCGCCGCTGCTTTTGCTCATAAATATTGTACAGATTACATCCAAGTGTTCCATAGGGATATCTTCTAGATCCATAACACGTACATCTTGTAGAAGTGCAACGGATTTCAACAAAACCGCAGCCCAACTGAGAGAATGCTCCTTGTTGTAGTGACAGCTGTTTTCTTTCAAACTGATTCAAGTGAACAAACTGAAAGCAATGAACCTTATTGTAATTTGTAATAAGGTTCACTACTTTCATTTTCTTCACCTAAATCAGTTCGAAAGACAACAACTAATATTAGATAGGTCCATTGAATACTTTTTGGATGACATCAATAAATACTGAAGCACTCAAATGATGATAAGGTGAATCCTTATCCAAAGTTCAATTTTGCAAATTAATTAAAAGAATTAATTCTGGTCTTTTCTCCTGTAAGTAATTGCAATTAAATTCAACCGATTTAAACATCGTTTTAGAAATATTTAATAAATAAAAAAAAAATTACATTTATCTTCACCAACAATAAAGCCGGCTGCACTTTATTTCATACACTGGCATTAAATAATAAAATAGTTTTTTATATTTTTACCATGCTTGGTAGCGCAGTGGGCTAGAGTGTTAAGTGACAAACATATCTGGTTTTACTGCCTGCCGACTCCCAAAATCAATTCCTGGCTTCGACCCTGGCAAAGTCGTGGAAGTAGTCGTGTGTCGTCTGTGATTTTTCATATACTACCTGTCCATGCAGCTCCATCTTTGGATTTGAGGATTGTCTAATTTATGAGGTGTTTACGTTATATGACATACATTTTTATATAGTATTATTTTCATATAGGTAATACATTTTTTTTTGGAACATGTATTCCTGCACGTGTTGGTTTCTACAAATTCCATGCATATGAAATTCATTTTAAAAATGTGAAGATAAAACCCTTTATACAGTCTCTCAAATTTGAGATTCAATATTGTTATTGTAGAGATACGGAATCAGTTAAGTTGGGAAAGTTTTGAGGAATTTAATGACAAAATCAGAACCACAAAAAAAATTTTCACCTGCCAACGATTTTGAGAAAAAATTGAAAAACTTTTTTCCTCATCTTTTTTATTTTTAATTAATTTTTAAATCAGACATTTACTACCTAATATAATGTTATGCTATTGTTTTACCGTTGTTGGTTATTCTGAGTTGTGGAAGTAATCCTACCTGTTTGAAAACACAAAACCAGCAATTCTTTAATGTCTTAAAAATAGTGTATTTAGCACAACTGTACCTCAACTACCCCATATCACTGCAAAATTAAACCGATAGAATTAATGTGGGCCCAAGTGAAAGACTATGTGGCAGAAAAAACTATTATATTATTCAAATTGGAAAATTTTCGGGATCATTTTGAAAAGGCTTTGACAGAAATAAGTGCAAATAAGTGTATATAGCATATGATGATATAATAACAGAAAATGTGGAGGCTTGACAATATCATCGATCAAAGAGTAGAACTAATAGTATTTAATCAGGAGTGGATGAATTCATACAGATTTTTAGGAAGACAAACTGTTCGATACACTGTGACATGAATTTTTATATGCATATATTATAATAAAGATTTAGTTTCCGTCCTAATAATTTTTCTCATTTGATTTTCTTAATTGGCCATATTATATATTCATATATATTATTTGTGTATGCATTTTATGTGATTATTTATTATTTTATGATATTCACAATCTCACGCCTATTTCAACACTTTAACTGCTGGACCACTCATAAACCTATTGAGTTTTTGCAAATACTGCAATTGTGCAGTCCCCTATAATACAATTTAGGTTTACTCTTCGCATAAATTTAGTTTAAAATTTTAGACATATTTTTATTGCCTCTCACTCTCAAAACCAGACGTTTTGCATTATTTATTAGGATCTATTACTCTTTCTCAATAAGAAATAGACTATAACAAGGGCAAATACTAAACCAGGAGTATAAATATTCTGAGAAAAAAAGTAGCATTCATATGAATAAAAATGAACGACTAACAATATCCCTAATAGTTAATTTCACTATATAGGTACCCAAAAGTAACATACCCATGCTCCCTAATTTTAAACGACACTTACATTTCAGAATTATGCTCATGTTTAATATGTATTTCTTCAGTTTTAATATCAAACTCTTGGTTGTCTATATCTTCTTTATCTTTTAAATCATCAATTTCAACCTTAATCATAAATCCATCCAAAATTTGATTACCTAGTTGCTCTGTTTTCATTGCATCGCAACCGTCCATATCATATTTTCTTAATGTAGGTTCCATTGCAAATTCTTTTACAGTATTTAATTCTACCTGGTCTTCGTTCTTTAATTCACCATATATTTTTTTCGCATCCTCACAAATTTTTATTAAACTTAAAATGCCTTGTAGTGAATCTTCGCAGGTTTCGCAAATTAAAAGTCCTTGGGTATTATTTAAATTCTGAAATATAATAATGTCATGTACTTGCAATAAACTTTCCAAGAGATTTTTTTAATAATTATCACATCTCTTTTTCTAAGTACATACATTTTCCAAAATATTTTTTTTTATATATAGCCAATGCTATTACATTTTATTGTCTTAAAATAAAAAGTAAGTTTACTTGAACAATAAAGCAGTTGTAGTGACTACAAAATAGATGGAAATAAAATGGTGCATTATTTTATTGTTTAACTGGTGGCAATTATAAATTATGAAATTACATAATTATTTTTTTGATATGGCAACCAACCACTTACAGATATTGATTATACAATGCAGAATCATAGATACATCTTAAAAAAATCCAGATTTCAATACAGTAAGAATTCCCCATTAGTGGATTACTTTTAAAATGGTCAGGTTGGCTGCACATCTTTTTACCAAAAACCAATATTGTCGGTCACTCAGAATAACATGATCATAACAGTACTATAGTTGTATATTAATGGTAATGGTATCCTCCTGTCATTTTGTGAGGGTCAACATTTTTAAATTTATGCAGAAATAGAATAGCTCTAGCCCCAATTTTAACACATATTAACAATAAATTACAATTGTCTATGTATAAACACAAAAATTAATATAATACAATTATTTACCAATTCCGGAATATATTTCTCCAGCATATTCACTAAAAAATATATTCTCCTTTGATTCATCTAACAATGTAAAGTCCCCTGTTACAGCAGTTTTTGTACAAAGGCAGCATTTCACCTGATCTCTTGATTCATCCATTGATTTTGCATTACCTGTATTTTCAAACTCTTCTAGATTCCAACTGACACAGTCTTTCGTAATGTTCCTCAAAGAAATACAAGTTGATATAAAATACAAGGACACTTTTAGGTGTTCCATACATTCATAACACAGAATCGTTTCATTATATATCTCCAAATCCTAAAAAAATTTTTTAAGAACAGGACAGTGACGACGGATCATTAAACATATTTCCAATATGTTCATGGCACTAAACAATTACTGAATTTAATGTTTGGTATAAAATTAATGATATAATATTCCATTCTATCGCTTGTTGAAAACTTACCAGTTTGCGTAATACTTTATATGAATTGTTGTCCACAGCTTTCAATCTCTGGAAACCATCACATTTCGTTTTAAGACAAATTTTGCAGATTTTTTCACTCATGCCCATAGATAAGGTATATAAACTCGTACCGATACGATTCTCTTTGGTAACATAACCACATTTTTCTTCTTCCAACATTGTTAGTATTTTATTTGCACTGTGGATTAGGTCACTTTTGATCTAGATCAATTAAGTAAGCTATTTACATGTTTAATTTACAACCGATCTGAAATCAAAAGTGACTAAGTCAGTTCCCCCCTTGCCGATATCAGTAATGTAGTGGGGTAAGAAAAACAGCAAACGGTTGACCGTATAAACAGGATTTCATGTCTCAACAATAAATTTGCATATTTTTCATAAAAAATATCGTTTTACAATTACTGTATTTCATAACATAAAAATAATCGAGGTCTTGGGAAAAGAAAATGTCAAGTTGGTTTCTAGATTATCTGTTCTCATTTTTTCTTAGAATTTTTTTAAGAACCTACGTAAAACCAGTGATGCCAATTACACTTATATACGTCTCTGGTAAAACCAATAAAACATAAACAAAATAAACGTGTGCCTCCCAAATACGCATGCGCGCCCAACATCCGAGGCTGCTGCACGTTTTATTTGCGTAATATGCAGGTCACTTCTAACCAGATCAAATGTGATTAATCGAACTGACCATCGGTGCAAATAAAATACTAATTATACTGGGCCTGAAAAAATGTCTGAACTTTTCTGTCTCTAATTAATAGGTCCACTAGTGTGCGCAAAAATCCTAATAATAATTTTTTTTAAAAATTTTTGATTGTAAAGAATAACAAAGTATAATTTATTGTTCTTGGGATATCATGCATGGCATAAACTGTAGGTATGTTCGTCGATGATACTACCTGTTGTGATTTTTAATCTAAGTATGACGTCAACAAGCAATATTGTTCAACATTAATCTCGCTGGAAATGGCAACTAGCGAACAGCTTTCCTTCTTTATATTTACTCCTCGTCTGGAGCAAGAGTAAAAATGTTTAGTTCTGAGTAATATATGATGACGTTGTTTTCCACTAGAGAACAAAAATCAGGTAAAAATGTCTTATTTAGAGTAAAAATAACTTATTTAGAGTAAAAATGTCTCATTTAGAGTAAATTTTGGCCACCGACAAACAGACCTTATCTTATAACGAAAAAACAACATACTTTCGGGAAATCACTGAAGTGCAATTATCCATAATTCCCACAAATAATGAATTATGAGCGATATGACGTAAATAACAAAAGAGAACAAGCGGTATAATTGCAAGTTTTCATTTACAAAATTTTTAATTTATAACGGACCGTATATAATTTATTTCAATTTATACTCTTACAGGACACACATCCTATTTTGTGCATATGGACGTCTAATAGATATCATAAACAATTGTATTTGTCTATGATGGATAATCATTAAACATTCATTATCCATGGGTATCATTACTTCGTTGTTTGGATCTTCGCACGTACCTCATAACCACACACCACACGAGGCGCTAGTATAGGGTGAGCTTAATGTCACTGAAAGTTAATGTTTATTGTGGATTCTTAACGAGGGTGTTTAGCGATTTTTATAAAAATTAGCTGAAAAACATATAACACAATGATGACAGAAAGGGAAAGTAGTAATTTACTTGCTCAGTAGGGAAATTATTTTACCTATCAGACTTGTCTTATGTCATTAAAGTTAGATTATACAAGCATGAGCATGATGGAAAAAATGAATGTGCATGATTATTACTTACGATTTTCTATAGTAGGATCTTCTGGTAACGCATAATCGTCAGGATTAAAATGTTTCTTACAAACCCACGATTGTTTCGAAGGAATAAAGTTATCCTTGAGAATCGTTACCAATTACTGTTTTAGGCGAGTTTTGTCTCTCGGAAACACATGTCATAGATTATTTACCAAAAATGTACTAAATTTGAGTTGATTGGGCTTAAAATCCAGTTATTTACTATGATAACAAAAATGTACTACATTTATTACAATTGTACAATAACGGCAGCACTGTCTGTAGTTAAGTAGTTCGGTAATTCTCGGATGTATAATACACCATCGGCCGATACTCAACAGATAAAAATAAATTGCGCATACTAATGATCGTGATCGCCACTTTGTGGTTTTATCTGTATAATTCTCGTCAATCACTGCGAGTTTTACATGCAAAGGTTAAATGTGTAAGTAAAAAAACTGTCAGAAAATACCACTTATTTTATATCGCGCGTTTTTTGGAATATAGTATTAGATTTTGACCCTTCTCTGGTATGCCATTTCTTTTCCCAGAATAATAGACCAAGATTGCACGGTACTCGTAGTTTATGTGCAGGACCCGAGAAGCAGAGGCGGATCTAGACAATACGTATACTGTGTTTGCAACTCAAAACACTACATAGGGAAGCATTCGGTCAAGCTCGTGCATTCCCAGGGGCCTCTGGATACAAAACGTGACTGGAATTTGCCACAGTACATGTTAATCCATATTCTCCCCTCTACTAGGAATGTACGAGTTTGAACAACGCTGCTTCCCTATGCAGTGTAGAAACATGAAAACATGGTATAACTCCATTTGGGATAAATTGTTTGCATACATGGACAGGTTGTTTCCTTTCACTAATTGATTTAAAAAAAGTCATTACTGGATTTTTTTATTTACAGATTTCTGTATTATCTACCAGCGTGCCTCACTTAAGACTGTAACACCCCTATAATTAAGTAGTAGTATTTATCCGATTTAAACCTAATTAGTCTCAAAAGATAGATGAGGTCATTAAGATCTACTTATGGCCACAAAATTATTGCGAACCCACCTATGATGCAAGATTAAATGGAAAAAATGCAAAAAAACCTATTAGGCATATTTTTTATGAAAAAAAAAAATGTATTAAGTTTTTCAAAATCATCCCGAAAGGCCAAACGCAAAGTTTGCCAAAAAAATATTAAAAATTTCACCAAAATGATTGAAAAAAAGTTTTGTTTTTCAAGTTTTAGAAATTGATATACTAGGGCAATTTTCAATATATTTTCTTATAAGATTTTTTAATTTTATCAAAAAATAAAAAAAATTAATTTATTTTTTCAACTGCTTTGGCGAAATCTTTTTTTTTGTTCTTCACCAAATTTTGGATCTGACCTTTCGGATGATCCTGTACTTTACTTACTAAATTTTTTTTCATAACAAAAATGCTTTTTGCATTTTTCGTTTTTTGCTTTTTTTCCTTTCAATCTTATCGGTGGTTTTGCATTTGAAGAGGGCAAATGATTTTGTGGTCATAAGTGGATCTTAATAACTTCTACCTTTTTGAGACTAATATGGTTTAAATTGGATAAAAACTAAAGAACTTACAATCTTAAGCCAGGAAAAAATTTATATTACAAGTTTATCTAAAATTTGTAAACAATTATTTTGTATTTTTGTTCCAAAATATATTATTACAGTCAGTACGACAAAAAATAATTATTGCAGTTAGCTTAGGGGGCGCACAAAAATTCCCGGAGGTGCCTTGCACCAGCACCCCTTAGCCATGACTTTGAACTTACACAGCAGTCACCTGTAAACAACATCATAACAGCAATTTTTAAGTTTAAATTTAATACAAATAATATATACAGGGTGTCCCAGATGTAAAATGACAAAAAGTAATGGGAAATAGAGAACACTTGGCTTAGTTCAAAACACCCCTAAACTTACCCTTAAATGTTAACCGTTTTTGGGATACAGAGTTTATGGTTTATGACTAAAACTGTAGTCGGTCATATTTCTGGAATGGCTTTAAATATTTGTTTAAAATTTGGTACAAATATTATACTCTTTATTCAAAATCTTAATTCACCTTGGAAAAATTCCAGGACCGGATTCAATTTTTATAATGTTACCCTCAGTGCTGGTTACATCGCCCTGTGTATTATTTTTAGGTAAATATTAGTAAATGTTTAAAAAGTCAATGGATGAGTATATAAAATAATGGTATAATATTTGATGGCACGTTTAAGGTTATTCTGCAATAAATTTTCAACAATATTGTTTGAGCAAATTTCAAAGCTATAAATTAGACGATCTATGAACTAATGTCACTATTTTATTAATTTGACTTAAATACCCTGGACTAATTAAGCATCTTCATTATTTTGGACAAGAAATATACATTTATTGAAAAATTAATGGTTCGTGCAGGGCTGGATTCGCTTAAAATTCCATGATTCAGTGTATTTTACTTAAATTTGTGATTCACATTATACAAACCATTTTTGAAATTCAATAATCCTGAGACTAAAAAGTTAAAGAAGAGCTTTTTATTTGTTTGTTTTTTATATGCAAAGTTAATAATGAGACTTGTATTAACAAGTACAATTAAAAGTAGTTATGAAATACCTACAGAGAATAATAATAAAATATTAAACATGAAGGTTGGCAATTTTAATTTGACAAAATAAAGTTAAAATGGAATTTATTAAAAACTTACAACACATACCCAAAAAAAAAAAAGAAAAAAATTAACAGACCGATACAATCAATTAAAATTACAATAGCGTCGATATATTTTTAAGAACGATTTAAAAGGTGTTTCACTGATCTGTCAATCATTTCCAGGTTATTTCTAATGTTATAGAGAAATGGGGTCCAGCCAGGGGCGTGCGGTGAGTTTTGATACAGAGGAAGCAGTTTGTGATATAGAGTGATGGGTAGCGCAAGGCCCCGAGCGAAGCGAGGCAAAAATTATTTTAAGAAAAGGGGCGTGGCTTCCGTATACTCATTTTAAAGCAAATGTCGAAAGCTGCAAAGTTATGATACTAGAAAAAAGTACATTTGTAGGACCGCAAACATAAAACATAAAAACACCACAAAAAATTAGACAACCCCCATTCCAAAGCCGAAGCTGCACGGGCGAGGGTTACACTTATGAAAAAAACGCAGACACACAACCATATCCACCGACATTGCCAGCGCCGGTGCGAGGTTGAACCCGCAGCGAAATAGGAGTTGTTCAGTCACACTAGCCATCGTGACTCTTTAGCCAACTATAAATTGAGCCAGCTAGTTAAGTAGTTAACATGCAATACCTACCTATTTAAATGTATTAATCCGCCTCTTTTTTTGCGGTGTCGGAAATAACTTCGTCGTAAAAGTTTGAATTTTGGGAGGTCTCCTTCACAAAGTACTTCTCAACAGGGACAATTTTGAAAGCGCTCTTCACTGTTTAATTTTTTGAAAAAGTTTTATCCGTGTCCGTTTGTGATTTGAAAAAAAGGAGCCATTCCACTAATACTTGAAAAAATATTTTGCACTCTTTAAGACACGCTGAGATTGAGCTAGAACTAAATTTAATCGATCCAAAACAATGTACAAATATTCATTTGAAAAGTCTTTTTACTTTGGCCTGAGGCCCCCAATTCACCCTCTTTTGCATAAGTTTAGTACCAACTGTAATCAGATATCTGACAAACTATAGTATATAACTCCTTAGCTTTTACTCTAAAACTAAAGCCTTTGATTTCCATTGTTATATATAAATATAAACTAATCTTATAAAACAAAGCTTTATTAACAAATACTAATAAATTAATATTACAATAAAACTACTAAAATTAATCTAAACTATAAAAATTCCCCACCATTTCAATTCTTAAATCCAAAAATTACAAATTTCAACCCGTTAACCACTATTAGACTAACTTAATATTAAAGTACCTAACATATTTAACTTTGTTTTAGTTTTAAATCAGGTGTTGGTTTTAAAATTATGAAACAAAGTTGAAATCCCTTCAAAAATAAAAAACAAATAATTTTCCACGTTAGAACTTCAAATTTAATAAGAATCTAAATCTCTTACGCGTAATTAGTTTTAAAAATTGCACAAGGTTAGAAACATCAAAAAGTTTTAAAAATAGACAGTAGAAAGGAAGAAATTAAAATAAAACGATATTAAAACAAAAATACGAAATAGAATAAAGGGACCATTCAACAGCCTAGTAAAGTCGGGGCAGGCCAATGAATAAATAAAAAAAAATAGGTTCTAATTGTGTCCAGCACCAACATACTGAAACCACATGCTCCTAGAATTGATGCCTTGTAATAAATCTGGCAAAACTAAGGGAATTTAAATAAACTTCCCTTACGGTTCTCATATGTGGTTGAGATAATATTACTGTTAGGGATTTTGCAAACAAAATGGGAAAGTTGCCAAAAGAGTGTAGACGTTTTTCAAATCGTCGCGTCGTATAAAAATCAATACATTTTCAAAGATATTCCAATATAGTAACGAAACATGGAAAATTTCGTAGTAATGTATTTCAAAAATGATGTAAATAATGTGAATAACAAATTTAAATAAAATGTACATAACCATGGAATTTTAAGATTGTCCAACCCTGCACTAACCATTAATTTTTTAATAGATACATATTTCCTGCTCAAAAATTAATATGCTTAATTATTGTAGGGTATTTAAGCAAAATTAATAAAATTGTGATGTTAGTTGATTGCATAATTTATAGAATTAAAAATTAGGTCATCAATATTTTTGAAATTTTTTTTGAGAATAACCATAAACATGCCGTCAAATATTATGACATTACAATATACAGTGATCCATTGACTCTTTATACGTTTACTAATATTTACCAAGAAATGATACACAGGGTGATGTTATCGGTACTGAGCAAAAATGAGTTGTCTGGAATATTTGCAAAGTGAATTATGGTATTCATGGGCTAAAATAGTATAATATTGGTACCAGACTTTATTCAAATATTTAAAGCCGTTAAAAAAATGGCCCCCAAGGAGGTTCAGGCCAAAGCCCGTTGAGAAATATGACCGACTAGAGTTTCAGTCAAAAACCATTAAACATTCAAGGAAAAGTTTGGGGGTGTTTTGAACTCAGCTAAGTACACTTTATGTCCCATTACTCTATGTTACTTTAAATCTGGGACATCCTACATACCAAGGCAGAAAAAAAACACATGACATAATGGAAATTAAATTTATTTTCAATGATTTCGTTTATGGGTAATCAGATGTTTTGCAAGGACTCTCCTATGTTTTGTCTCATAATTACACATATCACACTTGTGCATTTTAACCTCTGTAGCATTTTTATGTATCAACATGTGCTGTTTAAGATATCTCTTATGCCTTGCCTCATATTTACACATTTCACACTTATACATGGTAATTTCTGACGGATCTTTATGAGTCACCATGTGCTCCATAAGATGATACTTATGTTTCGTCACAAACCCACACACTTGACAATTGTATGTTGTTACATTTGAAGGGTTATGGATCAACATGTGCAATTTAAGATAACTCTTATGCATTGTCGCATATTTACATATTTCACACTTATACTTTGTTTTTTCAGAAATATTTTTATGACTCAAGATGTGGCGGTTAAGAGCACTTTTATATTTTGACTCAAATATACACATTTCACATTTATACATTGTTAATTCTGAGGAATTTTTATGAGTCAAAACGTGCTTTTTTAGTTGACCCTTACGTTTTGTCTCATATGGACACTTGTCACACTTGTACATTGTTACCTCTGCCGGACCTTTATGAATCAATATGTGCATTTTAAGTTGATAAATAAATCTTGTCTCATATGTACATATTCCACATTTGTACATTGTTACTTCTGAGGAATTTTTATGAACTGACATGTGCTGACTAAGAGATCTTTTATGTTCTGTCTCAAATGAACACACCTCACATTTGTAAAGGTTTGTTCCTAAATCATTTGCATGGACATACATGTGCTGTTGAAGACATCCTTTGTGTTTTGTCCCATATTTACATACTTTACATTTGTAAATCTCTGAGGGATTTTTATGGATCTTAAGGTGCCTCGTAAGAGCAGTTTTAAATTTTGTCTCATAGGCACATATTTTACATTTGTACACTCTTACGTCTGAAGAACCTTCAAGAACCAACATATTTTGCTTAACATATCTTTCTTCTTTTGTTTCATATACACACGTTTCACGCCTGTGTCGGTCAAAATTTTTCTTATGTGTTGTACTAAATGTACACATTTCACACTTGTAATCTGGTTTTACACAAGAGGTTTTATGAGCCAAACCATGGTTTCCAAGTTCGATTTCACAGTCTGTGCTAAATGAACACTTGGTATGATGGAACGAAGATGTTTTAGCATGGTCGTTTATAACTTCTTGAAACCTGAAAAGTTCTATTAATAAATTTTTTTGCAGTCGGTATTATTAAATCTTAATGTTCTACTATGCACAAGTTTGCTGTAGACTTTCCAATACAATTGCTATTAGTAAAATTCTTAGTTTGATTTATTAATTATAGACACCGTGACGTTACACTAACTTAATAATCCTAATACTGATGCAGTTTCTACAAGCAATAAAACACTGGGTAATATACTCGAAACGCGATTCCTCAACAAAATTGGCATCATCTGGAGATAAAAGTTTAAATCACCTTCAGATGATTAGATGGTGAAACGCGGGTCGAATATAGAAGCCCTAAGAACTTAACGTTCGAACAAAACACAGTTTCAAAATAAAACTAATCTATTTATTTCTTTTTAATGGTATTTATTTCTGCGATTGTAATTTAATACCATGAAAACTATTTTATTTTGGCAACTTAAAGTTCGAACATTTAGATTGAATGGATCTCTAATATACACACATAGCTTTATTGTTGTTTTTATGAATTAGGCAATGATTATCACATGCCACTTACTATCTTACTACTGTCAACAATAATGGTTCGTGGTGCAGCAACTAATTTAAAAGTTCGACAAATTATTATTAAACAACATCATGAAGATAAAACGATGAGAAAAAATCAGTAAAGATTTACAAATCGCAAGATCTACAATTGGCGTAATTATAAAATTGTATGGAGGAACAGCTATTGTTAATGTAAGACGCAAGATTTATGGGAAACCAAAACTTCTGTCACTAAGAGAGCAGCGTATTAGTACCAATTTGCAAAAGTAATAGGAAGAGCTATTTTATGTGAAATTACAGCTCGGTGGAATGAATATTATGGGTTAAAAGTATTACAATTGTTGATCTTTGAATAAACTGAAAAAATAATACAATTTAATTACTTATAATTTAGGCTAACGAGAAATCACGTCAAGAAAGGAACAGATTCATTTAGGCTAAATCCAAATTGGCATGGACTATTCAAGATTGGGCTAAAGTTAGAGAGTTATTCGAATTAAGGATAAGATATTTCATAAAGATTGTTTGAAACGCACCGTGAAATTTCCTCAGATCGGTATGATCTGGGGATGTATGTCCGGAAAAGGTGTTGGCAAGTTGAAGTTCATCAGTGGAACAATAAACGCTCAAAAATATTAACACATTCTCCAAGAAAATTTATTACCGGCGCTTCAAAAACTATATCCAATTGGAGATTTTTACATTCCAGTTTCATGCCATACGGCCAAAATCTACAAAAAAATTGGTTTGCAAATAATTGAATGAAAGTTTCGTCGTGGCCTTCAAACAGCCCCGATTTCAATATAATCGAGAATTTGTGGCATGTAATGAAACAAAAATTGAGGAACATGCCTCAAAAAACTGTTGCGGGCTGAAGACAAACAATTCAATAAATATGGGATGGTTTCATCGAGGATTTTTGTCTAATGCTCGTTAGTACAATGCCTAAGCGAATCAAAGCTGTTAATCGAGCAAAAGGAGATGTAATTTCCTTTCGATTCATTGTTTGATATTTTATTTTTAAATGTCTGAACTTTAAGTTAGCAGAATAAAATGGTTTTCTTGTTGGTGTTAAATTACAATTGCAGCCAAAAAAAATTCATTATGTTTTATGCAAATTATAGCATAATTAAAATAAAAAAAGATAAACAACATCAAAAGTAAATGTTTACATTAAAAAAAATAAATAGATGAAATTTATAGTTGTTTAATTTTGAAACTGTGTTTTGTCCGAACATTAAGTTGTTAGGGCTCGTAGTACCCAGTGTTTACGGAAACTACTTTAGTTTTAGAGTCGCTACTGAACCTAACCATTTGTCTGTTTGCTGATACCTTTAAATATAACAGTTGTAGTGATTCTTATTGAGAACAGTAAAAGAGGGTGAGTCAAGACGATGGGCCGTTAGCCGTTTGTGGAAAAGTAATCCGAATTTAAATCTAATAATTTGTGTACAATTGTTTGTCGAAAAGGTCTATTCAACGAAAATATTGCCAACTTCCGGTTATACTGAGTAGTTGTTTTAATAGTTTCTATGATAAAATGTACTGGAAGTGTTGTTTTTGATTTTTTTTTTCATATTGATGGATATAGTATATAATGAGAGCAATATTAACCAAAATGATGGCGTAATAGTATTTATAAAAAAAAACTTTGTCTTTTAAATATTAAATAACTCAAGACACTGCAACTTATTCTAAAAATTAAAAAATTGTTATTACTGCCATTTACAGATGTCCTTCTACGAATATACAGGATTTTAATAATAATTTAAATATTTATTTAAGGAATATGCAAAACAATTTTGATTTCTATGTAGTAGTGGGGGATATTAATATTGATATTTTGTCCAATGATGTAATGGCACATGACTATTTAAATGTATTAAATAAAGTAGGATATATCTCAGCCATAAATGAACATACAAGGGTACAAGGTATGTCAAAAAGTTATTTAAACCATATATTTATGAGAGACAAATAGCACTGTAACTTCTAAAAACCTGTGTAATTGACCATTATTCAATTATAGCACAAATAAGTATTCCCGAAAAAAAGAGAACAAAAAAATCATTAATCGCAAACATAGGATATTTTTAGACAGAAATAAAATAATTATCAAACTAAATGAGGAATCTTGGATTGATATGTATACAACGAATAATGTAAGTGACGCAACAGAAACATTTATAAAGAAATTGCAAAATCACATAAATGACTACGAATATTGTAAAAATAAATCCCAAAAATGTTAAAAGAAAATCATGGATAACAAGTGCTTTGTTAAATTCTATAAATAAAAAAAACTACCTCTATAATAAATTACAAAATTTTTCTAATAATGAAAACGAATATGAATATAAAAAATATCGAAATAAATTAAAAAATTTAATAAATAAAACAAAAAATAAATATTATCCAGACAAAATAAGTCAAAATAAAAATGATTTACTTAACCTATGGAAATGTGTAAAAGAAATAACTAGCGGAAGTAATGAAAAATATGAACTATTAAAAATTGTAAGTCAGGAAGATATTTCAATAACTGATAAAAAAAGAGATAGCTAATACGCTTTGTACATATTTTAGCGAAGTTGGAAAAAACATAGCAGAAAAGATACAGTGCGACAATTTACCTCAGAACCAGCCGGCTACACCTAGATCTTTTTTCTTGGCAGATACAAGCGAGGAAGAGGTTATTAAAACTATACACACCTTAAAAAATAAAAAAGCTCCTGGGTTAGATAACTTGAGACCTGAAACCCTAAAATATATCGCTAATATAATTGCTAAACCTCTCACATATTTAATAAATATATGTTTTCATATGGGGGTATGTCCTCCCTCCTTCAAGGTAGCAGTTATTAGACCAGTATATAAAAAAGGCGATAAATTAAATGTGGAAAACTATAGACCAATTTCTCATCTCAAATTTGGCGAAAATATTTGAAAAAATTTAAAAAAAAAGGATAGACGACTATTTGAAAAAAATATAAAATATTGTCAGATAAGCAGTTTGGGTTTAGGGAGAACACATCGACACAGGATACAGTTGCACAACTAACCGCAAAAATCAACAAATCAATTGATGAAAAGAAACCGGCCCTATGCATCTTTGTCGATCTGGCGAAAGCATTAGACATGGTTGACCACACTCAGTTGCTTAAAGTGTTGTATAGTATTGGTTTTAGAGGAACACCATATAAACTAATGCACAATTATTTATATGACAGAAAACAGTGTACCAACATTGATAATATATTAAGTAACATAGAAACAGTAAAATATGGATTACTCCAGGAACAGTGTTGGGACCTTTACTTTTTTAATATTTACTTAAATGACTTATTTACTCAAATAACTTTTGCTGATGATACCTGCATAATATATAATGACAAAAACTGGAAACTTTTAAAAAGTAAAGTAGACAAAGACCTACCACGCATCATGGGCTGGTTTAAAAATAGGCTATTAACCATTAATTACGTATTATATGGTTGTTACATCCTATAACAAATTTCTACCAAGCTGTGATACCTTAAATATAAAAGTAGACAATTTAGATATTAAAATAAGATCTGTTTCAAATCTGAAGTATCTAGGAATATTTATCAATAACAATTTAAAATGGGATATCCATATTAATTATGTAGCAAGGAAACTAAGATCGTTGTTATATAGATTTACACATTTACAACATATTTTCCAGACTGAACAGATGAAAGTATTATATCATGCACTTGTAGAATATCATAACCTATGGTATGATAGCTTGGGGAGGTGCCACTAATAATCATTTAAATAATCTACAGATCATACAAAAATTAATATTAAAAATAGTCTACAAAAAACGTTGGACTTATTCTACACAAAATTTATTCGAAGAAACAAAATTACTTGATTTATGACCACAATACCAGGTACAGAAACGATGCCACAGTTATACCAAATGTCGAAAAAACAATAGCCCAGAGATACTTCACCCACCTTGGACCTAAAATACATAACATGTTACCATCCACAATAAAAAAACACAAATTCAGAGGGTCTATATAAAAAGACAGTTAAAGAATGGATTAAAAATACACCTAGATTAGAAATACACCAAATCATAGACATGAAAAATATTTATTACGACATTAATTTATACAATATAAAAATAATACTAAATAACTTAATTATTATCCTAGTAAAAAAAGAACTACATTAATTAACGTCGTATTTAATATAGTATGTTTTAAAGTAAATTATTGTCTTAAAATGAAAAAAAAGTGTTAACTACCTAATTTTTACTAGACAATATAATTACCAGGAGGAAAAAAAATAACACGTTTAAAAACTAAAATATATGAATCATGCAAGCTGTACGACCATCTACAATAATAATTATAATCAAATAAACATACAAGCTCAAGGATTACCTTTTATTTAGGCTTTCTGTGTTTATTTACCTATGAAATACTTTTTGTGATGATATTGTAATCTGATTGGTGAATAAATTATTATTAGGTATTATATTATTATTATTCATTAGATGTCTAAAACATTTATACTATGATAAAATATAAAAATCTATAGGTATTTATTATTATCATGTTAGGTTTGAGAGAATGCTTTTATAATACCCATTAATTATTTTATTATTTTTTTTAGAAATACATTGAAAATTAAGCATTTTCGAGATATAATTAATTTATTAAAAATTATGTCACATGCAGGTTATTATTCAGAACACGAACACGAATGCTGGAGAACACGAGCGAAGTATTGAAAATCTATTGGCAGTTCTTCTTTGCTAAGGGAGATGTTCACTATTTCCTAAAAATTGTTTTTCAAAAAGTTATACGGGGTGGACGTAGTGTTGTTCATTTTATAAATATAAAAACTCCAAAAACTGTAACGAAGTGATTTTTCCGTAGACTGTGTTCTGTAATAATAAGACCAAATTGGGTCGCTCTTTCATTTTGATACACCCTGTATCCTGTAACTTGTATTAATGTATATTTCAGAAACAGCTTTGAACAAAGAATTAATTTAGTTTATGTCAAATACTCGGAAGAACAATTAGTTCTTACAATAATTGTTTCAATCCTATTTATTTCCTTGTTTTTCCAGGGTAACATTAATTGTTTTATTATTGTGTTTATGTGCGCTAAGTAAGAGGAAAGAATATTTAGTTTAAGGTAATCCATTTAACAGCCAAGCTTAATATTAGAAATTTGATTAATATAATTATCTTGACTACAGCAAATTCTGTTACTTGCGCAGAGAGTCACGTGACACCTCGCGTCATCCGTGGGAACTGTATCGGTCCGTTTTTGGGAGATAAATAATTTAGACCACATTCATTATAAATTAGATAGAATGGTTCTAGTTATACATTAAATTCTAGATTCGATTAAAATAATTTCGTTAAACATAATTGTATTACCCCTGTAGCGTGGCGCTACTGAGTAAACTGTGTGCCTAAGACATTTCAACGCGTGTGGGCGCGGAACAGTCGACTTTTGGAGTAGTGTTCAATTGTGGAGACATACGCGCTGTAGCCACAGTCCAGTGTGGATGTGTGGCGTTGTCTGGAGTTTGTTACGTTTTCCTTGACTGCAGTTGGTGGTTGCCTGAACCTCAAAGGGTGATGCCAAAGGTTTAACAGTTTTGTGAGTACAAGTATGTAGTAGACGGCCCATGCCGTTCCTATTCTGCAGAGGAAATGAGTAAGAAATTACAGTTATATTTACGTCGTGCACGACGACGAAACTCACGTGAATCCATCTTTTTTTTAAGTTATAAAACTAGGTACCTAGCAACGATGATACATTAACCTGTGTCAGCTGGAGGTGCTCGTTAGTGTAAAATAAAATTGTTTGACTTTAATGATGTGCAAATCTGTCCGTGTTTATGAACTTTAATTATAAAATATATTTGACCTTTTTGAAAGTAATGAGTAACGTAATGAGAGACTGTTGGAAGTAGTTACACGTTTTTCACCTTTTTAACGGTAACAGTGGGTTTTAATTAGCAAGAAACTTTGATAAAAACATATTTAAAAAGGGGGTGGCGCCTAACAAAATTAACTAAGTTGGACATTTTTTGTAGTTAAGTTGGCGAATGCCGTCTATGTTTCTGATTTTGTTTAGTTTTAAGCTTAATTTACATTATCCTAGTTGATCGCTCGCTTCCCAGCACGGAGAACAATATCAATTTGTTTTTACTTAATATGTAGTGGTCTATTAAATTTTGTTTATTTTACAAGTAAATTTCTTGGTTTTATTATTCTAATGACAAGGCGAATAAGCCGATCGTTTCAGAACAAAACTGCTAACAGAGCTTCAAAGAATCACTTCTCAAGTGAGAATTCCCAGTGTGAAGTTTGTCTAGAAAGCAGCCCCAGTGTCCACCGCAACCAGGTAGTGGTAAGGTCGTTTTGACCTATTTACATTGCATTTATCGTTGGTACCATTTTACAGTATTATTTGTATTTATCGATTGTACCATTCTGCTGTGTTATTTGCATTTACCGTTTATACCATTTTACTGTTTTCATTTTCATTTATTGTTTGTATCCGAATGTCTGTTAATCCGATTCGCTGGATATTCGGGAAAATTGGGGATTCTTTAAGTAAACCACGGATTATCTATTCAGAAACGTGCATCAGAAATACTAGGCTGTTAATATTTGATTTGATTTGAAAAAGCTTTATAGGAAAAAGTTGTACAGTTTTTGAAGGCGAATCGATTGCTGTGGTGTAAAATTCCAAATATTCACTTAAAACATGTTTTGTATTCGTTTTTTCGTGTTTTTTTTTGCAAAAAATAATATAGAATGAAAAATACATAAACGCATTTTTTGAAAAAAAAATTATAGGAAAAAAGTTCTTCAGTTTTTGACGGCGAATCGATTGCTGTGTAAAAATGAAAATTGTACAAAGATGCTTTTGAGACATAAAAAATGTCATTTTAGGGGGCAAAAATTTTATAGAGAAAAATTGTGTATTTTTTGACGACCAATCGATTGCCGAAGTGTAAATATAAAAATGATCACGAAAAACACACATTTTTTTTCCTAAGTACTCGAATTCAGGCCCGGTTTATGGCCACCCTATTTTTCTAGAGTCACACATTTTGCGCCGGACGCACTGGCCGATCTGTCGGAGAATGTCCCATATATATTTTTGTTGTGTATTTTATTTTATTTTTTTTTTATTCCACAGTGAACCCAGTCTTGAATAAAATAGAGTAAGTAAAGTTTATATTCTGATTTTTATTTAACGCAAAAGTGTAAGTAACAAATCTGGTTGTATACCAAAACACAATTTCGGCCGGTAAAAATATAGTTGTCCATTTCTACTAAACTGACAACCATACACATCGAGAGTAGTTGAAAAATTGTAAAATTAAAAAAATTTCAAAAAAATTTACCGTATTTATTTTGTAGTAATGCGCCGCTATGGATTAATCCAGTTTGACACACTCAACTAATGTCGCAAAGAGACTGACTGAGAACGGAAGGAAGCGGCCAAGAGTAGAGGGGTGGATCACCTCAGGCGGCCCACTGCTTAGCGCGATACAATTACATGTTACACTGTTTACGTACTTGTCTGCTGTTTTAAATTCGCGACTCAGTGGTGTATCATTGCAGATTTCACCACAAAAAAAATATAATAAATTACCTTAGATTGCTCTAAAATTTTGCAGGGGCTTTCCCACTTGGTAGAATAGTACACCTTTTTTATTTTCCGCATGTTAAGGTAAATCACCCTATATGTTATCGACGATATGGCAGAAAAATGTAGTATTACTGTTTTTCGACTACCATCGTATCAGTGCAAAATTAAACTGATAGAATTAGTGTGGGCCCAAGTGAAAAATTGTGACAAAAAACAAAAAACGCTATATTTTTCAAACTGGAAAATGTTCGGGGTAATTCTGAAGAGGCTTTGAGAATAGTAGGTGCAAAGAACTGGCGTTAAGCGTATACTGTATGTAATGAAATAAGAATAGAAAATGTGGATTGACAATATCATCGATCAAACAATGGAACTAAGTTATATTATTATATAATATTATATTTTTATAGGTATACCGGGTGTAACAGGATCATGGTACACCCTCCTTTTTCTCCTTTAGTTTTGAAGATAATTGATTTATATTTGGGATATCCTATATGCATAATAAGCGGCACTTTTTGACATACAAGTGATTTTTTTTTCACTTCCGGTATCGCCAGAAGGGACACTAACTTTCGATTTTTAAATGGAACACACTGTATATTATTGCATTTTTGAATTCTGCATAATTTTCTGAATCCAACGATACCAAATAAGTGACATTTTAAACGTCAATATTTTTTACAATATAATTTTTAGTTTTCCATTTAAGTGTGCCATGACTGTTCCGATTTATTCTAAATGACCCGCGTAATGCCAAAAAAAAATCGAATCCGGTCAAAAATACTAAATTACGTGATTTATGAGCAAATAAAATTCATTAAAATGGTTTTTGGGGAAAAACTCAAATTCTTCAAATGGAACCATATTGGTACCGTGGTACCATTTATTAGTACTATTAATAAGGAATTTATGTCGTATTAAAATGTGCGATAAATACAAATAAAATTACAGCTAAAAAAAAATATAAGAAAATACAATTTTGTTCTAATTACCTTGTTATACATAAGGTGGCTTTGGAATACAAAAAATGAACACAAAACATTACAACAATTGTTCAAAATGCTGTCCATCAACGTCAATGCACTTCTGAACTTCCATAGCTGTTTCTCGAAGAACGTTCGCCAATTGCTATTAATTGTGCGTCTTAACCCGTAGCTCCAGGACGTCACGGGTTGTAACGGTGGTTGCGTAAACAATATTTTTTAAATGACCCCAAACAAATAAATCAATGGGTGTTAAATCAGATGACTTTGGAGGCCACCTCACAGGACCATTCGTCGAAATTACGTTTTCTCCGAATCTCCGTTGAAGGTAATCAATTACTATCCTTGAATTATGGGGAGGAGCGCCATCTTGTTGGAAATATATTCCCTGTCGTAAATGCAAAAGGTAATTCAGCTAAACTGTCCTCCATTTCATTTTGCAGAAATCCCAAGTATCTGGCACCAATCAGGGGTCCTTCAAATATTATTCGACCAATAATTCTACTACCGATTATTCCAAACCAAACATTGAAACCGAACCGCGCTTGAAAGTTACCCTCCCGTAATAAATTTTGATTTTCTTGTGACCAATATTTTGTATTTTGTCCGTTAAATAATCCCAAATTTGTAAACCTAGACTCGTCCGAAAATAAAATCATTTCCAGAAAGTCATTGTTTGGCTGCACGTTATTCTGCAAAATCCATTTGCAATATTCGATCCTACGTTCGTAATCATTTTCGTACAAGTGCTGGTGCAATTGGTATTTAAAAGATTTATAGTGATATTTGTGCAACATTCGGCTTACTGTTTGGTGGCTGATTTCCAATTCAAACCCAATTTGCCTTAAAGAAACAGTCTTATCGACTTCTACTCGAGCCAAAACATTAATTTTCATTCCTTTGTCAAGAATGAAATTTTCTTTAGGATCATTGTTAGGCTCACTTGGAATTGATTTTCAAGACGATTAAAACAATTTCTCGCTGGACATTGTCTATCAGGATATCGTCGGCATAAAGGTGTCTAACCGCAACGGCACTTTCTCTACATTCCCCACAAATAATTAACGTGTCCACATTTTCATCTCTTGTATAAATTTGCGGCATTTTGAACACAATTAACAAGAATTTTAAAAAATTTTTAAAGACGCAATAAAAACACTGGTAATACAACAAATGTTTGACAAGCTAAATATTTCATTGTTTTCAAAGCCACCTTAGTTAACATTTAATTAGAACAAAATTGTATTTTCTTATTTTCCTTTAGCTGTAATTTTGTTTGTATTTATCGCACATTTTAATACGACACAAGAATAAATTCCTTATTAATAGTACTAATAAATGGTACCACAGTACCAATATGGTTCCATTTGAAAAAATTGAGTTTTGTCCCAAAAACCATTTTGTTGAATTTTATTTGTTCATATATCACGTAATTTAGTATTTTTGACGGGATTTCAATTTTTTCTAGCATTACACGGGTCATTTAGAATAAATCGGAACCATCATGGCACACTTAAATGGAAAACTAAAAATTATATTACAAAAAATATTGACGTTTGAAATGTCACTTATTAGGTATCGTTGGATTCAGAAAATTATGCAAAATTCTAAAATGCAATAATATACAGGGTGTTCCATTTAAAAATCACTTGTATGTCAAAAAGTGCTGCTTATTATGTATATACGATATCCCAAATTTTAATCAACCGGGTGTACCATGATCCTGTTACACCCGGTTTCCATCCTAATAATTTCTCTCATTTGATTTTCTTAATTGGGCATATTATATATTCATATACATATAATACGAAACGAAAAAAATTGCCGCCGCTAGTGTTGTTGGTTTGGATGAACAGAGCAAAGAACGTGAAATAAATCAAGGAACATAATATTGTGTAACAAAAGGTGTCCAGTTAAAGTGTATATAAATTGTTGCTCAGTTTACCATAAACGCTGTGCAGAAAGAATTGCAAATTTAAAAATAGTAGATGGAAACAAGGTTATCTACTGTGAAAAAAATGTTTCACAAAAAACTGTAAACATACAAAAACAATAATGATCAATCAAGGACGAAAATAATTTACAACTAGAAAATAAACACCTTAAAAAATTATTAGAAGAAATGGAAAAAAAAATGTTTTAAAGGAAAATAATTCCTCATTAATGGAAAAAAATGACGTATCTATATGAGAAACTTGAAAATACAAATCAGAATGAGCATGATAGAAATATTTTCAAGTCGGGAGAAAAAACTGTCACAAATAAAGGTTTCCATGCAAAAACTCACAATTGTACACTTCTCAAGAGATAAATTCAATTATAACAACGCTTAAACAAATACATAAAAAGTTATTTAAATACACAGCAAAACAAACAAATTCAAATAAATCCATCTAAATCATTGACTAAACAAATACAAACAAGTAATTTAAATACACTGCAACACAAACAAACTGAAATAATGCAGGAAACTATAAATTTAGAACAATCAACTTTTAGCCATCAAGTAACCCCTGCTGCTATCCGGTCTGGTTAAAAAATTAGTGTAATTAACGATTCTCCAAATAATGATTTACCAAACTCTTATACTTACGACAGACATTGATTCATGGAAAAATTGAAAATAAAAACCATACTAATGACAAATCCCCAGGAAATATCAAACCAAAAAATAAACGAAGGACTATAAATACCGAAACAGCGGATATTCAAGATGAAGAGAATGACTTTACAGGTAAAGAAGACAACAAAAAAATATGGCCCTTTTGTATCCACAGCGAAGGATCATGTCACCAAAGAAAAAAATAAAAAGTACATAAAGGACAAAACAAATGTTAATCAGGACAATGACGTAGTGGTGGAACACATCAAAACAAAATATGACATCAGAAACAATTCTACATGCTTTAAAGTGGGTATTAATTTTGTACCTAAAGACACGGTCTATAGTCAACATTTTTTGTCAAAAAAAGTCATATATAGGTTTGACTTTAACTTAAACACTTGTGTAGAAAATGAAAATGATTTTTGAAGGGAAATAAAATGACAAAATCACCAGTTAAACAGTTAGCACAAAACAAGCTGTCTTATTCATTGTATTAATATTTAAATTTTTCTTTTTTCAGTTGTGTATTACAATGTAGTTAATCTATATGTTTTATTTAAATGTTTGCCTTAACGTCCTTAGCATGTTTTGATGTATGTAAATACTTTGTATATTAACATCAATAAATCATTAATATTATTACTTATTTGTGTTCATGCATTTTATCTGTTTATTTACTATTTTATGAAATTCACAATCTCGCGCATATTTCATGGGTATATAACTGCTGAAGCACTTGTAAACCTATTGTTTTTTATGCAAATATGCAATAGTGCAGTCCCTTACAATAAAATTTCGGTTTGCTTGTGTAAAATTCGTTTATTTGACATATATATATATATATATATATATATATATATATATATATATATATATATATATATATATATATATATATATATATATATATATATATATATATATATATATATATATATATATATATATATATATATATATATATATATATATATATATATATATGATTAAATATGATTTGAAGGAAACAACTACTCAGCGGGCAAATACCTGACCTGCATTGAATTACACCTTCAAATCATGATAGATCGATAGCCAATATCATTTGTCAATTCCTAACCAGACATAGATCGATTTCGAACTTATTTGTTCTCTTCAGTATGCCATAGGTTATGGAACAGACAAATGATAGTGGCCAACCTGCTAGTTATATACTAACTATGGTGAAGTGAATAGTGTTGAGAGGTATGAAACTTCTCATATGGTCTGAATGCTACTATCCGACCGACATCCTCGATGTCTCTGTGGCGGATAGCGACTTGCATCACAGCAAGTACCGAGAGCCGAGATATATATATATATATATATATATATATATATATATATATATATATATATATATATATATATATATATATATATATATATATATATATATAGTGAGAGGTAATATATATATATATATATATTACCTCTCACTCTCACAACCAGATGTTTTGTATTATTTATGAGAATTTTCTCAATAAGAAATAGACTATAACGAGAACAAATACTAAGCCAGGAGTATTAGATATTCTGAAAAAAAAGCAGCATGCATATTAATAAAAATGAATTGCATATTAATAAAAATGAATGACTATAAAAATATTATTAATATTTCTAATAGTTAATTTCATTACTGCGTACACATATCCAAAAGTAACATATCCATGCTCCCCAATTTTAATGACACTTACATTTCAGATTTATGCTCATGTTTAATATGTATTTCTTCAGTTTTAATATGAACCTCTTGGTCGTCTATAACTTTTTCATTTCTTAAATCATCAGTTTCATCCTTAATCATGAATCTATCCACAATTCGATTACCTAGTTGCTCTGTTTCCATTCCATCACAACCATCAATGTCATATTTTAAAGTACCTTTTGTTGTAAATTCTTGTACTGTATTTAATTCCATCTGGCCTTCGTCTTCTATCTCACTATATTTGTTTTTAGCTTCCTCAGAAGTTTTTACTAAACTTAAAATGCCTTGTAGTGAATCATGGCAGGTTTCACAGGTTAAAAGTTCTTGGGTACTATTTAAATTCTGGAATATAATAATGTACATATACAATAAACCTTTTAATTCTTATCATACATTATACCGGTGGCAGCTGGTGAAATTTAGGTTGTCATATCAGTATTGAAACATGGGACCAAAGTGATACTTTAAGGCGTAACTATCAAGGCTTAATAAAGAAGTTTTAGAAAAAAATTTGCGAAAAAAGTTGGAAAAATTGTGAGCCTCCAAAGTAATTTTTTAATTACTCCTTAAAGCAGCCTAAATTTCACCGGCTGCCACTGCATCATACTTTTTTTTCTATATTTTTCAAAATATATTTCTAAAGAAGTAAATATTAAAATTTTTAAGTCTGAAATAAACAGCAAGTTTACTTCGACAATAAAGCAGTAGCAATGATACTGTCACAATATATAATCAGACCAAGCCAGAAATAGAGTTCGTTGTTTAACTGGCAGCAACTATAAATTATTCTGAAATAATCAGGCCTATGATGTGACCTCTTACGTTATTATAACAAGGTTGTTAAGAGTTATAGACAATCAGAAATAAAAAATTTTTCAAAAGGGCGATTTCTGATTGGATAAGAGTTTTAACAACCCTGTTATAATAACATGAGAGGATACATCATAAGCCTGAATGTCACAGAGACTTGGCTATCATCAATTATATCTTCAAATATAAATAAATGGTTACCAGATTATAAGGGAAGATCATCAGGGTAAAGGAGGAGGTATTGCTATTTATTACACAAATCACATTTTAGACCGGTCTGAAATCATCCACAGCCACATTTTCAGGTAGAACTATAATCCATCAAGTCGTGGCCATAAAATAAAATATTGCAAATACTTAAAATTTTTGTTAGTATTTCGAAGAACTTCACTTTATTTCTGTTTATAAATGTCTTTTGATTTCTTTCACCAACACTGCTTATCACAAATGAGGCAGGAAATTTAGAAATGGGGTAAAATAAAATAAGTTAAAATAAAACTAAATATTTCTTAAACATCTTTCATTTGCACAAATAATATATATGTAGACTTGTTAAAAAATCATAAACTCAAATGTTTACAATCACCATACTCAATGTTAGACTAGGCCATCTAGGGGATGAACGGGGTAAAACATAATAATCATATTTCTAACTACTTCTAAAAATGTATTGGTTGGACCTGCAAAAATTTCGATGTAAAATTGTTATAAACAATTAACTGAATTTAACCTAACCATTGAAATCATTTGTCAGCCCGTCTAAGGGGGTATAAAGGGGTTAAAATTATTAAAAACCATATTACCGTTAAATTATTCTTGCACTGTAAAAATTCCTATGCAGAATTATTTTTAATAATGAAATAAATTTAACGTAACCATTGAAATCATCTGGCAGTCCGTCTAAGGTGGTGTAAAGGGGTTAAAATCATTAAAAATCATATTCCCATTAATTATTCTTGAACTGTAAAAATTCCTATGCAGAATTATTCGTAACAATAAAATGAAGTAAACATAACCAGTAGAATCATTTTTTACCAGGTGGTGTGAGGGGGTAAAATGTGAGGGTAAATTATATTAAAATTCATATTTCCCTAAATAATTCTTGACCTGTGAAAATTTCTATGCAGAATTAATCGTAATAATGAAATTAATTAAATTTAACCATTAAAATCATATGTCAGGTGGTTTGAACGGGTAAAACGTGAGGGTAGATTATTTTAAAATTCATATTTACTTAAATAATCCTTGAACTGTGAAAATTCCCATGCAGAATTATTTCTGACAATGAAATAAATTCAATCTAAACATTGAAATCATTTGTCAGCCAGTCTAAGGGGGTGTAAAGGGGTTAAAATCATTAAAAATTATATTTCCATTAATAATTCTTAACCTGCAGAAATTCCTACCAGAATTAATAGTAACAATTAAATTAATTAAACGTAACCATAAGAATCATTTGTCAGGGGGTTTGAGGGGGTAAGACGTGAAGGTAAATTATATTAAAATTCATATTTCCCTAAATAATTCTTGACCTGTGAAAATTTCTGTGCAGAATTATTCATAATAATGAAATTAATTAAAAGTAATCATTAAAATCATTTGTCAAGTGGTTTGAAGGGGTAAAAAGTGAGAGTAAATTATGTTAAAATTAATATTTACATAAATAATTCGTGAACTGTGAAACCTTCCATGCAGAATCATTTCTAATGATGAAATAAATTCAATCTAAACATTGAAATCATTTGTCAGTTCGTCTAAGGGATGTGTAAAGAGGATAAAATCATTAAAAATCATATTTCCGTTAATTATTCTTGACCTGTAAAAATTCCTACACAGAATTATTCGTAACAAAAAAATGATGTAAACGTAATCATTAGATTCATTTGTCAGGTGGTTTGAGGGAGTAAAACGTGAGGGTAAATTATATTAAAATTCATATTTCCCTAAATAATTTACCTGTGAAAATTTCTATGCAGACTTAATCATAATAACGAAATTATTAAATGTAACCATTAAAATCATTTGTCAGATGGTTTGAGGGGGTAAAACGTGAGGGTAAATTATATTAAAATTCATATCTACACAAATAATCCTTGACCTGTGAAAATTTCCATGCAGAATTATTTCTAATAATGAAAAAAATTCAATCTAAACATTGAAATCATTTGTCAGCCGTCTAAGGGGGTGTAAATGGGTTAAAATCATTAAAAATCATATTTCCCTAAATAATTCTTGACCTGTGAAAATTTCTGTGCAGAATTATTCGTAATAATGAAATGAATTAAACGTAACCCTTAAAATCATTTGTCAGGTGGTTTGAAAGGGTAAAAAGTGAGGCTAAATTATATTAAAATTCATATTTACATAAATAAGCCTCGAACCGTGAAAATTTCCATGCGGAAATATTTCTAACAGAATCTAAGAATCATTTAACGAAATATGATTTTTGATGATTTTACCCCCTTTACACCCCCATAAACGGACTAATAAGTGATTTCAGTGATTACATTTAACTCATTTCATTATTGCGAATAATTCTGCAGAGGAATTTTTACCGGTCAAGAATTATTAATAATGTAAAATAAAATAAAATTTTTAATGATTTTAACCCCTTTACACCCCCTTAGACGAGCTGACAAATAATTTCAATGTTTAAATTGAATTTATTTCATTGTTAGAAATGATTCTGCATAGAAATTTTCCCAGTTCAAGGATTATGTAAATATGAATTCTAATATAATTTACCCTCACTTTTTATCCCTTCAAACCAACTGACAAATGATTTTAATGGTTACGTTTAATTCATTTCATTATTACGAATAATTCTGCACAGAAATTTTCACAGGTCAAGAAGTATTTACGGAAATATGATTTTTAATGATTTTAACCCCCTTAAATCCCCTTAGACGGGCTGACAAATGATTTCAATGTTTAGGTTGAATTTTTTTCATTGTTAGGAAATGATTTTGCATGGTAATTTTCACAGTTCAAGGATTATGAAGGTAAATATGAATTTTAATATAATTTACCCTCACGTTTTACCGCCTCAAACTACCTGAGAAATGATTCTAATGGTTATGTTTACTTCATTTCATTATTATGAATAATTCTGGGGAGGAATTTTTACAGTGCAAGAATAATTTAATGGAAATATTGTTTTTAATGGTTTTAACCCCTTTACACCCCTTTAGACGGGCTGACAAATGATTTCAATGTTTAGATTGAATCTATGTCATTGTTAGAAATGATTCTGCATGGAAATTTTCACAGGTCAAGGATTATTTATGTAAATATAAATTTTAATATAATTTACCTTCACATTTTACCCCTCAAACCAGTGTTGTGACGATTTAAATAAATTTGATTTAAATCGTGATTTAAATCAACTGATTTTTTTAATTTAAATCATGATTTAAATCAAGTTGTGTAAAGCCAGTAAATCAAACTCGGAAAATTCAAATAAAAAGTATAGTTCATTTAAAAGCTAGATACAAATTAAACTGAAAAAAAAATTCAAATAAAAAGAAGAAAAGAACAATTAGGTTACACATATAAAACAAAAGTTACCTTCTTAAATGTACATCATAAATTAGGTGCCTACTTAAAAGCAGAAACATAAAGTAAACAAATCAAAAAGAACCAACTCTAAAAGAAAATAAAACATGATTTACTCCAAAACAAAAATTTTAAATTAGGTTAATTATTGTAAAGTTTGTACAAAAAAATAATTTAGCTGCTTTTTCAGTCCCTAAACGATTTCGAATCTTAGAATGAATCAAACCAAATGTCGAAAATATTCTCTCAACCGAGGCTGAACTAGCTGCAGCAGAAAAAGTTGCTTGATAATCGAGAATAATTTGTCAATAATATCAATATTTCTTTGGGATTTCCACCAGTCCAAGGGTTTTGTGTTTTTAAGAATTTCTTCGTGAAACATAATATCAGCAAAAGGCTCAGATTTTGTCAGAAATTTAATAATCAGTGGTAGTAAACCACTTTCGGGATATAATTCATTAGCGGCTCCTAAAGCACGATTCTTTTAGCTTTCTGTTAATTTATGCTTTGTTTTCGTAGGGTCTAGAATGAAGGCTAGCAAATGGTATGAGGTGATACACTGACCATATCGGTATCTAAATGTTTGCATTTGCCTTAAGTTAATTTCAGTTTCGTCAAAATGCGACTTAAGAATTTTAAATTGTTCTACGACGTCTGATAAAATTGCATCATTTCTTTGAAGCCTATCAAGTGCAACAGATATAGGTTTTAGTAGTGATAAGTAATCTTCAGCAGTTTTTTTCAAATAAATGTTTGATATTTTCTGTCTTACTATGCTGTCAATTTCATTTTTATGTTCCTCACTAATTTTAAAAGTGTGGGCCATGATTTAATTAAACCCTCTAAGCAGTCGGCAAGTGAGTTCCATCTTATGTCAGAAGGTAAAGTAAGTTTTTTCCTTCTTCTTTTACGTATGTGGCAGAGGCAAAATGATTGCTTCGGAAGTATTTCACAACGAACGTAACGTGTTCCTTAATGTCACTAATTTCCAAATCCTTACATAACAAGTTTAAAATGTGTGGAGCACATCCGTAAGTAATAACATTTAGTTCTGTTGACTCTTTAATTTGCATTCATATTGGGCAGCATTATCCGTCACAAAACTGCTTACTGTACAGGTATGGTCAGTGTTTAGAATTTTAATTACGTTTCTTGCAAGTTCTGTTAAATATACAGATGTATATGGATTTCCAGATGTGTCTATCATGTCTACTACAAAGGAAGACCCATTTTCCGTAGTTACAGTTGCACATATTATTGGTTTATTGTGTATGTTGGACCATCCATCCAATGACAGACAAACTGAACTTCCTGATAAATCTTTGAAACATTTACTTTTTTCCTCATTATACACTTCATCGAGCATTCTGTTGGACACATCATGTCGAGATGGTGGTACATATCCAGGTCGTAAAAGAGTTATTGCTTTTTTTACTTCAGGTTGTTCAATACACATGAAACTGCTGTTTGTCGCATAAAGAGCTCTAGCAATTTATTTATCTATTTCTTCTTTATTAGACTTGGTCTACATACAACAAAAGATGATGAAGATCCCGCACTTGTGGGGCACCATCTTCCTCTGCATCTTGTTGTAACGTGTTCAATTGTATCTGTAATAAAAAAACAAGATTGTTATCTTGTTTAAATCCAGCTACACACAGACAGGCATAAATACTATACTTTGTTCTTAAAACTAGGAGTGAATGAAAGTCACATTTGCACAGGGAAAGTTACTAGAAATCTAGAAAATGCACTAGATCATTTTAACGCTAAATTTTAATCTAACACTGGCGTAGTTTTCCACATTTTGGTGTTTCGTGGAAAACTACATCAGCATTATCTTCGCATCAGAGGTTCCAACCCATTCCAGGTCGTAGAAATAGACCAATAAAAAAGTAAATTAAAAAAAAAAAAAAGGTTCTCTTAATATTTTGCCTTACTAAGAAGTTATAATTATAAATAAAATAGCACTATACTTACATTAGACACTGTTCCTGAAGTAGAGGGACCTTCATTATTTGTTTCTATACTTTCTACACATTACGCGAAGCACATTTTTTCCAGTGGACTTTCAGTCGGTCCACAAGCCCTTGCATTTCTACATTACACTTTTTACATGTAGCTCTACTACCACTTTTTCCATCAAGCTTACTTCATTTTTCATGAAAATATTGCCAAATAGGATCTTTTTTCCTTCCACTTCTATTAGAGGACATGTTAAAAAATTATTTAATATTTAAATATTATAAATATAATCACTCAGACTCGCTTTCTCACTTGTTACGCGTTACGCGGCAGATTAGCAAATAATGGCAGTTAGCATCATACCCGTGCATTATAAAGACAGGCGAATTTTCAAGTTCTGATAGGAATTTTCATGTATGCCCTAGCTTATTTTACAATTACAGATACAAGGTACACTATTTATTCCATTTGTAAGTTTAAACAAAAACTATTAATATAAGTACTAAATACATTGTTAATGTCAATTATTAGGATGTTTATGTAAAAAAATAAATAAAAAAAAATCGTGATTTTTTATTTTTTTTTTTTTAAATCATGTTTTTTATCAACCCTGCCTCAAACCACCTGACAAATGATTTTAATGGTTACATTTAATTAATTTCATTATTACGATTAATTCTGCATAGAAATTTTCACAGGTCAAGAATTATTTAGTGAAATATGATTTTTAATGATTTTACCCCCTTTACACCCTTATAGGCGGGCTGACAAATGATTTTAGTGGTTAGGTTAAATTTAGTTAATTGTTTATAACAATTATGCATCGAAATTTTTGCAGGTCAACCAATACATTTTTAGAAGTATTTAGAAATATGATTATGCTTTACCCCTTTCATCCCCTGGATGGCCTAGTCTAACTTGAGTTTATGATTTTTAACAAGTCTACACATATATTACTTGTGCAAATGAAAGATGTTTAAGAAATATTTTATTTTATTTTACCCCATTTCTAAATTTCCTGGCTCGTTTGTGATAAGCAGTGTTGGTAAAAAAAATCAAAAGATATTTATAAACAGAAATAAAGTGGAGTTCTTCGAAATACTAACAAGAATTTAAGTATTTGCAATATTTTATTTTATGATTACGACTTTATCGATTATAGTCCTACCTGATAATGTGGCTGTGGATGATTTCACACCGGTACATTTTAGAGGCAAAAATAAATATAGATAAGGATATTCCTTCACCACTTGAACACCTGTGGGTTAGTTTTAGATAAAAATGTAATGAATAAACACAGTAAAGTTAGCAGCCTCTATCTTAAGACATGTTAACAATAAATGGCAATGTCTATGTAATACACATAATAAAAAATTAATAGAAATAAATATAATGATTTACCAATTCTGGAATTCGTTTCTCCAGCATATTCACTAAAAACATATTCTCCTTTGATTCATTTACCAATATGAAGTCCTCCCTTCCAGCGGCTCTTGTACAAAAGCAGCATTTCACCTGATCTATTAAATTTGCATTACCTGTATTTTCAAACTCTTCTAGATTCCAACTGACACAGTCTTTCGTAATGTCCTTCATAGAAATACAAGTTGATATAAAATACAAGGACACTTTTAGGTATTCCATGCAATCATTACATATGACAGTTTCATTATGTACAACATCCAAATTCTGAAAAAGATTAAAATTTGAGTACAATTTTATTTTCGATTTGTTAAACATAGCAACTGAACGGGATGACGGATCGTATATTTTCAATAGCCCCATATAAACAGATACTGAATCTTGATATACAATTAATGGTCCATTTTTAACGCTTTTTTAAAACTTACCAATAGGTGTAACACCTTATATGCAATCAAGGCTTCCAATGTTTGGAAACCATCACATGTAGTCTTAAGACAAATTTTGCAGACTTTTTCGGTCATACCGATTTAAAAAAAATCCTATGTATAAAAGTAAAACACAAACTACGAATAACATGTAGTTCCAAAAACTGTCTTGTGCACATAACCACATTTTTTCTTCTCTGATGTAATTTCTAAACTCTTCGGTCTAGAAAATTAAAGGGTCTATGCACCAGCGTGAACAAAAACTTTCAATTCGGATTTGTTCGTTTATGGATGGACCATTACTCCGTAGAACTGAATTAAACAACTATGCATTCTTACCCAGTATCTTGATTTTTAGGTTTGTTATTTTGAGGTTAACCTGTTGAAATCAATATTGTCACATTAAAGATGTGCGATCAATAGTCGTTTTTTTCTTAGACAAGAGAATAGTAATTTCTCTAATCTAAGGTTTTTTTTATTTGCACTGCAGATCAGGGTGTTATGATCTAGTTCAGTTATTCTTATCTCTGAATCGTTTAGAAAGTGTCTTTTAAAATCCTAACCAATCAAAAACAAAAATTACCTGCTGATCTGAAACATAATGCAAATAAAAAACTACTATTACGTGTCGATTACTGTCGATCCGGATCGCATATAAGCATTCCTTACAGTCATACGGAAATGGCAGTATTTCTAGTAATTTTATTGGTCGTTTTAAGATAGCCTCAGGGCATGCGCAGTTACATGACAATTTAAAGTATTAAATCCTTTTGGAATAGTTTGTCAGCAAGAAACTCGCTAGACGATTGAGAAGATACTCGCTTGGCACGGGGTAGGTCCAGTGTTCGAATCACAAACTAGTTATTTTCTTTTTTTTTTAAATAAGTATTTTTTAGTTCGTTAGTAAGATTTATATGAAGATTACATTTTTTCCTTGCCCTTTATTACATTTTCTCCTTGCCCTTTAACTTATTATTTTTTTTTAAATAAGTATTTTTTAGTTCGTTAGTAAGATTTATATGAAGATTACATTTTTTCCTTGCCCATTATTATATTTTTTCCTTGTCCTTTATTATAGTTTGTTTATTTTCACGGTGCCGAATTCCCCTTTAAAAATGATATCTGATGAGCAGGCCATGCCGTGACCTTGAAATGGCCAATGAAATTGCTAGAAATACTGCCATTTCCGTATGACTGTAAGGAATGCTTATATGCATCCGGATCGTATTGTACAGTATTAAATCATATTGAAAAAAAGCCTTACATTATCTATTATAGATTTAATATTATCTTATACAGGCTTTCTATCATAAAAACCTCAACATCAAGTGTGAACTGGCACCGGCATAGATTAGCGTGAAAACTCCTAGTAAATTTATTTTTCGCCAGAGAGCAAGATACGCCAACAGACCAACAGATAAATGTATAGGACAATTCTACAGGAGTAAAACCGGATGTCTGTTTTCGACTTATCATATTAGTGTAGATCAAATGTATCTCGCCCCTTGTTCCTCTCATGTTATTAATAAAAGATAGAAATACATTCAGTTCAATAAATGATGCACAAATGACACAAACTGATGGACATGCATTTCATAAAGAATATGGATAGCACTCAATTATCATGTAAGACTTCAGTACTTGAGATGTAAAAATAAAGGAATGAAAATGTATTTTACTATGTACGATGCACCAGAAATATGATGATACTTTAGAAGAATTGATCATTATTCATTATAATTACTTTACTGAAAATTTCACAACACAAATCACAAATAAAATCACTGGTTCACATTTAACGTACGTGCTTTGCCCGGTCTGCAATATTGCGCATGTAATAAACTGATGAATAAATTTTGTAAAAGAAAAATTAAAAAAAATCCTTTACACACTGTTAAATTACATTTTGGGCATGGAACCTATTTCTCGCAAACCATTAGTTTAAATTTAAAAAGAAAGTATCGCTGTAAAGATAATTTAAAGAGCTTTAAAAAGATGTTCTCTGAATTATAATACCACTACTAAACCTTATAACCTGCTCCATTTATGGTTTACAATCGTAACAGAAATATTACCATTACTATTACATAATTTAAAGTTATTTATGCCTAGCGATGGCAAATTTACGGTTATTATACAACCAAAAATGTTTATTGGAAAATTACCAAAAACAGCTTTGGAATAACCTGTAAAGTACTAGAGATGTGACAATAATCTAAATCAATTTTTTCAAACACAAATCACAAAAAGTATAAGGTAAAAGTTAGGCAACAGTTCAGTTAAGGGAAAACTAAGGATTATTAAAATACAATGAAAATAAAATCCTGAAAGTAACTGAAACACGTATAAAACGCATAGTCTCGCAACATACAGGATCCGGCTACGACTGGCGTGACACAACCGTTTTATACACGGGCGTAACTTTGAACTTGAATATTTCTGTTATTACTTCCTCACCTCTTAAAGTGAGGAAGCTATGTATTCGTGAAAAGAATTTTGAAAATATTTATTGCATTTCTGGACGAATCTCGACGAATTATGACGATACACAAAATTTGAGACAGACAAAATTTTCTGTGTGTGTGGTTCGCGATAGCAGCTACAGTTTTTGAGATACAGCTTTCACATTTGGTACACACATTCTACAGATCAAGGAAGAGTTTGAGTTCGTTGATGAGCAAAATCGGTCCCAATGTCTAATAAAATATTAGCGACTTTCCACCAATGTGACTTTATTGAAACGTCAAAATGTGACGTTTTTTAAACGTCAAAAAATGTGACTTTTTTGAAATGTCAAAAATTACTTTTATTATAAACTCCACCACACGTCGAATTTTACTACGGTGAGGAAGTTCTGATCCCCAAATAATTAGCAGCGGTTTTTTCAACTTAAAAAATTATTACGTTTTAGAGTCCCACAATCTTCAAAAAAATGGACAAAACTACCGAAATTGTGATTTCACTAAATACTTAAAAAACATTTTACGGAAATTTTATATTTAATTATAATAAATATAATAATCAATTATAGACAACAGTCAATATGAAGTCTCAAATTACGTGCGTTATCACTAAATTATTGTTATTTTTACATTACCAATGTAATTTTTAATTTATCTGAACATTTTAACCGTAATTTCTTTGGTCCAAATAGTATGGTCGAGCTTTTTGAAGGGTTTACTGTTACACAAATATTTCCTGAGGCTCTAATAAGAAAGTCAAGGTCATTATTAATCATTAGGGAAGCGTTGTCTATATCGTTACATTAAAATGAACAATAAATTTGCGTATCGTCATCATAAAAGTGAACTTTACAGTGGAGCACATAGTTTTTTGAAATTGATGTACATAATAATAGTGGGCCTAATATCGAACCCTGTGGTACGCCACTGGTTATATTTAAAGGCTGGAAGTCTTTATTATTTATAACAACTTTTTTGCTGAAAATCGTACAGATAGCTCCTCATTTAAGCTTCATCATCTGCATCAAAACCATAATAGTTCAACGTTGCTAAAAGTAGACGATGATTTATTCTGTCAAAAGCTTTCGACTAATCTAAAAAAACTAACACTGTAAGTATGCTATCATCTGAAGCTGACAGTATACCATCAACTACTTCCAGCAATGCTGTGGCACAGCTGTGGCCAGGTCGAAGCCCTGATTGAGTTTCAGATATAATGTTAGATTTTGTAAGATAATTTCGAATTTGCACATTTATAACATTTTCAAAAATTTTGGATAAGGTAGGTAAGACACAAATATTACGTAAATTCTTCAGGTCACTCGGCTGAGCTACTTTAGGTAAAGATACGACTAGGGCAAATTTCCAACACGTTATGAATTTTATGATATACGCTAAGTATGAAATTTTGATATTTATTTTATCAATACAAATTGCTCTAGATTTAATTTTATTTAGAAAATTGTATACTTCCATATTATTTGTTATAGTAAACTATTCAATATTTTCTTTTACTTTATTCATTAAAATGCTATCCCAATTCCAAAAAATACCAATCCTATTAATGTGTCCTAATTTCGTCCCATCAATATACGGCATATGTCGAAAATCCTGTAAAAAATTGTTCAAGAATAATCAAGTAATTATTTATAGACTAACAATATTTTACCTTCACCTTCTACGCAATCTACTGGCTTTTGCCCCCATATCATAGCACAACAACAGCAATGTTACAAGTTACGGTCTACGGACGACATATTAAGAGCTTGCGATACAAATAAAAATAACATTCGAAATCTAAATTATAATACTTTATGTACCACAGTAAATTATTTTGGAGTTTCTGTCAGCTTCATCCTTTTTTCAAAATAATCTTTTTGGTACGTAGTTAAGAATAATTTTTCAGAACTTATTAATCTAAGCCAAGGAGGTTCACTAGGGAGTATTCTCGGATTACTCTTGTTTTCAAGACATACTGCTGATTTTAACAAATATTTAGAATATTGAAAGTCTCATCAATATGCCGATGATACCCAAATTTATTTTCCTTTTGCATTTAGAGAATTAAACCAAGCCGTCGTAAATATCAATACAGATTTATCAAAAACATCGTATGTATCTAAAGCTCATGAAGTACTAAACGAAACCAAAACTTGTCTTGTTATTTGGTAAAGATAGGGATCTTGACTAAAATATTTTTAACAATTCAATTTTTGAACCTATCGATACTTGTGTAGGGTTTGTGAATATTTAAATTTGAATTTGATGCGCTTGCTTGACGGTAGTGACAGTTGTTCAGGTGGGGAACATTTTTTAGGAATTACGATATCGATTGTCAAAAAAAGTGAGTAATGCATTTTTCATGCTCCTTAAATATATAGAAATTAAAAATGTAAGTCGGCGTTATTTTATTTTATTAAACCGCTCCGGCCATACCCCCCTTCCCTTGTAAAAATTTGGGAAATTTTTTGGATATACAGTTATGATTTTCTAAACATGTTTCCAATCTGTTTCAAAAAAATGTTTAGCAAGTTAAAAATTATTTCCATTCATAAGAATATTTTAAGTACTGAGAAAAAATTAAGATTATGCGATTTTCTAGTTCTTTCATATTTGGTTTATTGTGACATTGTCTATTGGCCTGCTTTATTACAAACAGATAAATATAGTCAACAGAAATTTCAAAATACCTGTATAAGATTTTGACAATCTGCGTAAGTTTGACCATATTAGAGACTAATTTAATGAATCTGAATGGCTAACACTTAATGAAAGATATCAAATGCATCTAGGGTATCTTATGCTTAAAATCAATTCTGTAATTCGTATTTACACGATAAACTTATTAAAGGCAGTGATATCCATAAATGCCCCACACGACATTGTGAACTGTTCACAGAGAAAAATGTTTATTTCTGGTAAATATAAATTTATGACTCCTTAATAAAAAATGTAACTAAATATGAGACAAGAGTCAAATCTATTAGTGGTTAATAAAAACAGGTTTATGATAATGTATATTTAGGACAAATATAAAAAGTTTGATCAATATTAGATATTACTGGTAAATAAACTGTTTAATCAACAAAATATTAACGAACAATGAACTAAACATTTGTCTCAAATATTCAAGTTATTAGTGATATAATTGTATATACTTGTGATCGCTACATTTTTTATTTCTGCTAAATAAGTAAACCAATAACACTAAAAATACTGTGTCTTCGTAACTATTGTTATTGGATAGCAGCCACTAATGCCCAATTTATTAGCAGCAATTATATAGAAATATTGGTACTATTTTTTAATATTTACTATTTATTATATTTGTTATGACAAGTAGATTTATTATTTATTATAAACATATTATTTATTTAGAAGAAAAATATAATTTTTCCATTTTTTTTTTTTAGTAAAACAGGATATATTTGTAGCAAATAAAAATAGCATTTAATAAAAAATATTTATTTTTTAAATAAAACTCATTCTATACATTAGAAAACCAAAAAAAATTAAATCCAAAAATACTCTAGGTAAGTACTTAGAAAAACATCACAACTTAAAATTCACTTTAAAACTATAAATTCATACACCACTACAATCCTATAATCTTGATACATGAGTACGATTCTGTATACAGGGTTATCCAAAGAAAAGGCCCACCCCTATATTTTGTTTATTTTTCAATAAAAAAAAATGTTTCAAATAAAAGTTACAGTGAATCAAATAATCTCTTTTGGAACTTCTACAAAAAAATATACAACTTGTCTTATAAAACAAACCAAACTCGCATTTTTTAAAATTTAATACCCTATATTTCTTTACATTTTTGAAATCTGTTTTTTGTGATTTCAAATATATGTATGTTGCATCTTATCATTTACTGTTTTTTATTTATTGCAAATTTTATACTACCAGCATCTGCATGCTGATCAGATTAGCCATGGATGAAGAACAATTAATTTGACACGTATGTCTTACAGAATAATTATTTAATAAATTTGAAAAGCAAACTCTGTGGCTTTGTGTGTCATATTTGTGAAAATGTTCACTTTGTCAAAGCGATATAATATGTTGTCACAATTTATAAAAAATAACAAGAACGCTTCAACAGGTAACATTTTATTCGGTATAGTAAGTATAATAGTAGTTAACAATAATTATTACGTAATTTGCTTTTGACTTTATTAAATTATTCTGTAAGGCATATGTGTCAAATTAATAAATTGTTTTTCAATCATGGCTAACTTGATAAACATGCAGATACTAATGGTATAAAATTTGCAATAAATAAAAAACAGTAAAAGATAAGATACAACATATACATATATTTGAAATCACAAAAAAAAAAACAGATTTGAAAAACGTAAAAAATATAGGCATTCCATTTAAAAAAAATACAAATTTCGTTTGTCCCGGTTTTACGAGACAACCTGTGTATTCTTTGCAGGGGTTTTAAGAGAGCCCATTTGATTCACCACAACTTTTATTTGAAATATTTTTTTCTAATTCGAAAAATTAAAAAAATATAGGAGCGAGTCTTTTCGTTGGATAACCCTGTACTTGACAATATTAATATGTATTTTTAATAATAACTAATAACAATATATAATGCCATAACAATCAATTCAGGATCGCACTGAAGTGCCGTAACGTCACGTAGTATATGAGACACAATTTTAGGTCAGCCGGCATGTGTTCATGTAAACGCCATTTTTGTAATTTCTATACTTTAAAAATTAATAGTTCGACACTATTTCAATAGAAATTATTTAATGACATCTAATTTTAAACAGGCAATCACTATATTTATAATTTAATCGCGCACCACACAAGAAGACACAACCATAAACTAATTTTCTTATTCTGACTACGCCATACAGCACAGCACTGCACCGAACATCGGAGTGAAATGAAGACTGAGGAGTCGAGGACCGACGTGCACTCCCTACTACCTCACCAAGTATAGCGGAAAACGCTTTTCGTTCGCGACGTAACCACACGAATATCAACGAGTTTTGCATTATTATAAACCAGTAATTTGCACTTAGATACTAACTATTAACTTTAAAAATCAATATATTAACCCCACAACCTCCGTTATTAGTTATTAATAAAATGGAATAGAAATGTATATTTGTCATTAATAATCATATCTTAACCATTAATACATTTTTTTAATCATAACATAACTGTTATTTGAACTAGAAAACTTGTGTTAAACGAAAGTTTTTATTTGGCATTATTAGTGGACTTTATTACTCAAAAAAAATTTTTTTGCTACTAATAAAAAAGCGTCAAAAAAAGTTTATTTGGGCCACTTTTCTGTGTTTAATGTACTTAAATACAATACCTCCTTATTTCGGCATTCACTTAGTTACGTCGTAAAAATTTATAACGATTTACCCCAAATGATTAAACTCCTTACTTGCTTGGTTAGCTTTAGAAATCAGATCAAGAACCATATACTAAATAAAAGATCTTAAATTTATTTTCTCTGCTTGTATTTATTTTAATACAAACTATACACAATGCATATTTATTACTTGCTATAAATTCATATCTCGTTTATTTAACAAACATGGTTATATCGAAGAGCGCCACAATAGGCCGTGATGGCAGTGGAGGGTCTACTGAGACCCACTCACAACAAACCTAACCTAACCTATATCGAAGATCAACGATGTTGAATATTGCCATCTCTTTTATTGTATTTTGTAAATCATTATTTTCATGTAAAAATAAAACATATTATTATTATTATTATTATTTGTGTGTCAACATGTGCAACTTAAGACTCCTCTTATACTTTGACTCAAATATACACATTTCACATTTATACATTGCTATTTCTGAGGAACTTTTATGGGTCAACATGTGACTTTTTAGTGAATTCTTATATTTCGTTTCATGCAGACATATTTCACACTTGTGCATTGTTAGCACTGCAGGATCTTTATGTTTCAACATGTGCCCTTCAACTCGATGCTTATATCTTGTCTCATATGGACACACTTCACATTTATACATTGCTATCTCTGAAGAACTTTTATGGGTCAACATGTGATTTTTTAATGAATTCTTATATTTCGTTTCATGTAGGCATATTTCACACTTGTACATTGTTAGCACTGCAGGATCTTTATGTTTCAACATGTGCCCTTCAATTCGATGCTTATATCTTGTCTCATATGGACACATTTCACATTTATACATTGCTATCTCTGAAGAACTTTTATGGGTCAACATGTGACTTTTTAGTGAATTCTTATATTTCGTTTCATGTAGACATATGTCACACTTGTACATTGTTATCACTGTAGAATCTTTATGTTTCAACATGTGCCTTTTAATCAGATACTTATGTTTTGCCTCATATGGACATATTTCACACCCGTACATTGTTGTCTCTGCGGGTTTTTTATGAGTAAATATGTGCTGCTTAAGATACCTTTTTTGTTTTGTCTCAAATGAACACATTCCACACTTGTAAAGATTTATATCTAAAGTATCTGCATGGACATACATGTGCCGCTGAAGATATTTCTTTTGTCTCGTCCCATAATTACATACTTCACATTTATAAATTGTTACCTCTGAGGGACTTTTATGGAATAAAAAGTGCCTTGTAAGATCAGTCCTATTCTTTGTCTCATATGCACATATTTTACATTTGAACAGTCTTGCGCCAGACGGACATTCAAGGATCAACATATGTTGTTTAACATATTTCTCTTCTTTTGTTTCATACACGCACTTTTCACGTCTATGTTGGTCAAAATGTTTCTTACGTGCTGTACTAAATGTACACATTTCACACTTGTAATCTGGTTTTATTGATGAGGCTTTATGAACCAAAACGTGGTTTCTACGTTTAATTTCACAGTCTGTGCTAAACGAACACTTGGTACAATGAAACATAGATATTTTAGCATTATCATTTGTATCTTCTTGAAACCTGAAAAAGTTCTATTAATAAATTTGTTTGACAGTTAGTATTACTATATCTTAATGTTAATACAAGCTTGCCGTAGAATATTCAAACAATCGACCTTTAAAAAATCCTAAATCTGATTTATTAATTATGACATATTAACAGGTAACTACTAAATTACATTACTACTGTATATGAGTCACACTGAACTTCAAAACAAGTTATAACATTAACACATGCAGCACATTTAGTAGTCTCTACGTAACAGCTACCATCAGTGGAACTTTAAAGGTTTCAGCAAATAACGACGGTTAAGTAATGGGAAAGATTCTTCTACCAAGCATTGACCAAACTGGGAAATAGTTATTATGTAGCAATTACTATTCCAGAACCTTCCCTGTAATGTGTTGCCAACTAGGTTATTACATAAATGCAATGTAACCGGGTAGTAGAAATGACCAAGTAATAAACCATGTTTTGCATTCACTCTGAGTGTGGAAATTAAAACAACTACTTGTAGTCTGTAAAATGTTACCATGATACTTTGATAAAAAATACGAGCTCTCTAGAATTTTTTTTGGAAAAAAAGTTAAAAAATTATGTGTACATTGAAAATGCAAATTTTTTGGTGGAAAACATTTTTTTGTTTTATATATTATGAAGTAATAATGACCTATTTATAAAACATGTGGATAAATGACCATATATAAACAATGAAAATATGATGGAAAAAAAGAACTATTGTAGTAAATTTAAATAACCAATGTTTTACAAAATATCGACAATATGGCAGAAAAATGTGGTATGACTGTACTTAGACTACCATCATATCACGAGAAATTAATCCAATTAATGTGGGTCCAGGTTAAAGATAATGTGACAAGAAAAAATCAATTACTGAAAAATGTTCTGGATCATTTTGAAGAGGTTTTGAGAGAAGTAGATGCAAAGAAATGACATAAATATACAGAGCATATGATGAAATAAGAACAGAAAATGTGGAAAATTGACAATATCATCAAACAATATAGAATACAGTCAAACCTCTCTAACTCGAATCTCCTAAATTCCCTTGAGACTGTTCGAGTTGGAGAAAATTTGAGTTAATGTAAATATTTCTAAAGTGAAGTATATATCAAGGAAACAGAGACACATTTAAGTTACAGTGAATTTCGAGATATAGAAGTTCGACTGTAGTTATTTATTTCATTGAAAGGGGATGAATGTTCTAAAAATTTTTCAGAAGACGAAATGTTTGAAACACTGTGACATGAATTTTTATATGCACATATTATAATAAAGGTTGTTATTATTATTATTTTCTGAAATTCACAATCTCACACCTATTTTAATCTTTTTAACTGCTAGACCTCTTGCAAACCTATTTTTTATGCAAATACTGCAATAGTCCTTTATAATTAAAATTTCTGTTTACTTGCATACATTTTTTTTTTAAATTAGACACATTTTTATTGCCTATCACAAATACATGTTTTGCAATATTTATGAGGATTTCTTACTCTTTCACAATAAGAAATAAACTATAACGAAGGCAAATACTAAATTAAAAGTACAGATATTCTGAGAAAAAAGCAGCACGCATATTAATAAAACTGAACGACTGACAATGTCCCTAATTATCAATTTCGCTACTGCACACACATATCCAAAACAAAAATATTCATGCTTCCCAATTTTAAATGGCACTTACATTTCAGAATTATTCTGCTCATGTTTAATATTTACTTCTTCAGTTTTAATATGAACTTCTTGGTTGTCTAAATCTTCTTCATCTCTTAAATCAGTTTCAACCTTAATCATGATTTCATCCAAAATTTGATTACCTTGTTGCTCTGTTTCCATTCCATCACAACCATCAATGTCATATTTTAAAGTAGGTTTCATGGTAAATTCTTGTACAGTATTTAATTCTATCTGTCCTTTGTTTTCTATTTCACCATATTTGTTTCAGCGTCCTCACAAGTTTTTATTAAACTTAAAATGCCTTGTAGTGAATCTTGACAGGTTTCCAAGTTAAAAGTTCTTGGGTACTATTTAAATTCTGAAATATAATAATGTCATGTGCAATAAAATATCAAAGACACTTTTTAATTATCACACATTATACTCTTTTTCTAAGTATATTTTCCAAAATATTTTTTATGTAGTAAATGCTATTACATTTTATAGTCTTAAAATAAACAGTAAATTTACTTGAACAATAGCAGTAGCAGTAACAGTGACATTACAAAACAAACGGAGATAAAATGTCTTGCATATGTAATTTTTACCTAAAAAATATAAATCGTGATTATAGCGCCCTTATAAAAATGAATCGGCAATCTATTGAGCATGTGGATTGCATAAAGTTTTTAAGAGTGATCTTAAATCAAAAAATGAACTGGGAAAACATATTAATTCTATATCTTACAAATTAGGTTCAACTTGTTTCCTGCTAAGACAGTTAACATAATCCAGAACAGATATATTGAGATTGGCATATTTTGGTCTTGTACAATCAATCTTATAATATGGGCTTATATTCGGGGGCTCCTCAGCCCATTTTGATAAGGTATTCATAATGCAAAGAAAATAATACGTTGTATGGTCAGAGTAAAACCTCGGACACATTGCAGAGAAATATTTAAAAATATCGGTATTTTTACTCTTCCATCATTATATATACTTCTATTGGTCTTATACAAAAAGCATGAACATCTGTTAACTAGAAATAGCTCAGAACATACCCACGATACATGTAACAAAAATAATCAACATTCGCCATTTTCAAGGCTTTCTATTGGACAAAATTGTCATGTGTACCAAGGAATTATTTGTTACAATAATTTTATATCATTGTATGAAGAAATTGGTATATTTAAATTGACGCTAAAGAACTATTTATCAAATATGGCATTTTACCCCCTTATGAATATTTAGAAATGCAATGATGTTCATAACTCTCTTATTTGTTACATGTTTATATGTTGTTCTTTTTCTTTACTATTATTTTGTTCCTATATTATGTATACCACTTTTATTGCTCCTGGATTTTGGACTCTTCCAATAAATTGTGTACTTTATAGTGTACAGAATTTTATGTGATGAAAGAAATATTTTTATTTTATTTAATTGATTGTTTAACTGGTGGCAATTATAAATTGTTATGAAATTACATAATTATTTTTTAAATATGTTGAGAACTTTAAAATGGCAACCACTTACAGATATTGATTATACAATGCAGAATCATATAGATACAAAAAAAAATCTATTTTTCAATACAGTAGGAATTCCCCATTAAATCGGAATGGTTACTTTTAAAATGGTCAAGTTGGCTACACATCTTTTTAGCAAAAAGCAATATTGTCGATCACTCAGGATAACATCAGCATAACAGTACTATAGTTGTAAATCAATGGTCCCCTCTTATTACTTTGCGAGGGTGAACATTTTTAAGTTAGACAGAAATAGAATAGCTCTAGCCCCAATATCAAGACATATTAACAATAAATAACAATTATCTACGTAATAAACACATAAAATTAATATAAGTAAATATAATTATTTACCAATTCTGGAATATGTTTCCCCAGCAAATTCACTAAAAACATATTCTCCTTTGATTCATTTAACAATGTAAAGTCCTTTGTGCCAGCAGTTCTTGTACAGAAGCAGCATTTCACCCGATTTCTTGAATCATTCATTGATCCTGTATTACCTGTATTTTCAAACTCTTTTAAATTCCAATTAACACAGTCTTTCGTAATGTCCTTCATAGAAATACAAGTTGATATAAAATACAAGGACACTCTTAGGTGTTCCATACATTCATTACACAGAACAGTTTCATTATATACATCCAAATCCTAAAAAAGATTAAAATTTGAGTACAAATTTATTTCTGGCGTGTTAACCAGAACAGTGACGACGGATCATTGCATTAAACACATTTCAAAATATGTTCATAGCACATACTAAACAATTATCGAATTTGACGTTTGGTATAAAATTAATGACATATTAGGTACGTTCTTTCACCTGACATCTCAAGTAACTGTTAAAGATAAATTTTCCCCTTCCACATTCATGTGACTGAGATGAGATACTGAAACATAAAACGAATTGTGCAGATCGGTAAGATGAAGTACTGAGAGTTCTCAGCTAATACCAAAACAGGATAACTAAAGAAAACAGTAACATTCCTGTCGAAACTGAGATCTACTAAAATCTGTTTAGAAAAAACACACCTAATGAATCAATGATCCAATTTTATCACTTTTTGTAAACTTACCAATTTGCATAATACTTTATATGAATTGCTGTCTACGGCCTCCAATGTCTGAAAAGCATCACATTTGGACTTCAGACAAATTTTGCAGATTTTTTCGCTCATACCGATTTAAAAAAACGTACATATAAACGCAAAGATCATGTAACTTTGAGTACCCTAGTTACAGAACCACATTTTTCTTCTTCCCCAAAAATTGCACACTTGGCCCGAAACAATAGTTCTTTTCAGATCTAAATTTATCTCAGATAATTTCACTGTATTGTTTAGTAATTTATAAGTGCCCACACCAATCACAAGATATGAGAGACCTGTAAACCTTAAATTTTGTCATATAATTTTTATAAAATTTCCAGACCACATTTCTAATTTTTATAAACCTATCGTTTCTAATTTTTTTCTGTATATTTATATTTACCCATATAGTTTAGAAACTTACATCAACTTAATCTGAGTTAATAAGATCGCAATTAATAATTTTTATTATTGGACCTAATAACAAATTTTTTAATAACTTTGTTCATAGAGACGATTTGTGATTAGATCATGACTATAGAGATGCGTTTATTACGTGAGTTCTGCATTATAAAACGTTTTGATTGAACAAGCACATCTCTACAACATTGTGAGTATGCTTCTGACAGTTTCAAACGATTGGAAACTGCTCTACGAACAAACCTATCAGTAATTTTTTAAATTTATTTGATCATGATAAATGATGATAAAGTACACTTTATCATTCTTTATTTATCATCCTTGGGACATCATGACTATTAAGTATAAGGTGTAGTCATAATTCATATATTTTAAAAATTAATAGAAACTTTATTTTACATAAATTAGACCACCAATAGGTGTAATTCTGTAACTGCACATGTTAAAATTAACTATGAGTTAAAGTATTGTAAATTAACATTAAATGATATTCTACAAAATAAGAATTAGCGTATATATTAAAAACATTTAATTTTACCAGCCTGTTAAATTTTTTCTAAAGGTAAGTCAACTGTATGTGGGCCGCATGTGAGCGGTATGGAAATTAGTCAAAAGAAGAAGAATGTCGGTAATTTTCCTGTTAATCCTGGTTGTTTTACTGAAAGAATGTCTCTCATTTTCTTGTTGTGTTGTTTTACCTTAGATTAGGAAAGGTGAAGTTCTCAATGTTTGAGGTTATAGTGCGTTTTCGTTTAATTTCGATGAAGTTATTTTAAACTCAAATATCTTGAGTTTTATATTGTTTTGTTGTTCAAAATCAATCTCCCAATGCCCCAGAAAATTACAGGTACAAGAGGAAACAGGTCGAACAGGATGACAAAAAGTCAAAAAGATTTTATGGTGAATTTCCTGGAGAAAAACAAATTTCTACTTGAAACGAACATTAACCAATTTGAATTAGAGAAATATAACAATTCTTGGAAATTATTGGCTAATGAACTAAATAAATTGCCAGGTGCTAATAAAAGTATTCCTCAGTGGAAACAGGTAAGAAATATTTCAAATGTAAAATATAAGTAGAAGTATTTTTTGTCGTTCACACAAAATAACAATTACTTAATTTTAGGCATTGAACGAATTTAAAGCAAACACAAGGCGTAAGGCTAGATTGATACAAATTCAGCATACAGGAACAGGAGGAGGTCCCAAAACAGAAATAGATTTAACTGATCTAGAAGAACGGCTCCTAGCTTTGCTATCCAAAATTGTAATACTTGGAGCACCCTCTATCCCGGAAGTTGGTATCTTGGACAAACCTGAGGAGCCCATTGAGGAAACAATATCGAAGAATGTTATTTTGAAGATGATAATGAAATGTATGTTTACCTAGTTAGTAATTGATGTTTATCAAATATTTGTTTATATTAAATACGGATTTTTTTACCGAAATAAATAAATTAATAATTATAGGTTGACATAGGAATAGAAGAGTATATACCCTCTAATGAAATGATAGGCAGTGCAATTCCAAGCACTGACCAGACTTGGCCATCTACTTGTTTTAAAGTGGTATTGGTAAGTTTATTAAAATCTTTTGTCAAGTAATTTTAAAAATCACAGTGAGAAAACTGATGCTGATGAGCATTTTGAGGCTAATTTTAAATTGAATGAATTAAATAGATATTAGTCTAAATTGGGGTTGTGATAAAAATATTTACAAATTTTTAGAGTCATTTATCTTCCGACTAAACATTTTTGACTTGGTTTTGACATGATATTTTGTTTTTAGGATGCTTCAAAAATGGGAACGATATTTAAGAATTCACCAAGGAAAACTAAACATTACATGGGCAGTTCTTCTATAAGGTCATTTGGTCAATGACCTCCCACATACAAATAAAAAAATAGAGCTATTCATTTTCTGAAGTTTAAAAATGTATACCTAATAAATATATTTTTAAGAATATTAAAAATATATAATATATTTTGAAACTTCAGAAAATGAATAGCTCTATTTTTTTATTTGTATGTGGGAGGTCATTGACCAAATGACCCTATAGAAGAACCACCAGTGGATTACGCCATACAACACAGCACTGTACCGAACATCGGAATGAAATGAGGAGTCGAGGATCGACGCGCACTCCCTACTACCCCACCAAGTATAGCGGGAAACGCTTCTCGGTCGCGACGTAACCACACGAATATTAACGAATTTTGAATTCTAATAAACTAGTAATTTGCGCTTAGATACTATTTGCTTTAAAAATCAATATATTAATCCCACAACCTCCGTTATTAGTAATTAATAAAATGGAATAAATAGAAATGTATATTTGTCATTAATAATCATATCTTAACCATTAATCCAGTTTTTTAAATCATAAAATCACTGTTATTTGTACTAGAAAACTTGTGTTAAATGAAAGATTTTATTTGGCATTATTAATGGACTTTATTATGACAAAAAAAAAACATTTGCTACTAATAAAAAAGTGTCAAAAAGTTTATTTGGGCAATTTTTTCATTAAAATTTTATACTTTGATTTATTATTTATGCTAGACTTAATAGAAACAGGAAGCACGTTAAAGAATTTTGAGGCATAACACAGTGTGGATTTTTGTAAATGAGATTTAGTGGCTTGAATAAAATTGTTATGGACCTATTCTGGTACTTATGCAGAACATTTGTGTTTTATTTTTATGAAGTTCAGACAATTATAACATACGGTACCATTTAATTTTTTTTAATTTATTAATTTTCCTGTCTTGGAAAAATGTATAAAACAAAAATTCGATTAAAAGCACAAAACAACTGTCAAAATCGAGATGTTAGAAAAATAAAAGTGCAATTTTTGAGGTTACGACAAAGAATATTTACGTTTAAAAACGAACAAGAAGCGACACTTCCTATACCTCCCATGTAACCAACTTTCATGACCTTCAAAGTAATTTTTAAGCGCAAGTGCGCATGACTACCAGCGAAAGGCGTAGATAATTTAAGTGTTAAAAAAATCTGAGCCCCCTATTGTTAGTCAGAGGTGGCGTTGATTTTACGCAAATTGAGAATAATGTTAATAATTTTGACAGTAATTATTCTTTTCCACTGCCAATGTCGAAAATATGTCAGTATTAAATACTTCCAAATATAAAAAATAGGTTGTTCCGCACACATTGCAATTTTTCCCTAACAATTTTGCAAAAAAAGTAGTATTTATTCTTTCAGTATAAAAATGACCTTTTATTGCACTCTTGTCGTCTTGACAGATGGACGGAAAGTTATAAATTTATTAGAGAATTAATGTGAATAGTATTTCTGGATACAGAGAAATTAAATTCACAAAAGATCTTTTATTCATTCTAGGAAATTCGATTGTAAGAAGTGAGGGGCAATGCAGCTAGCTGTTGAGTTATGCTAATCACAGCTATCTAAAAGACGGTTTTAAAAATAACGTATACCTACTATATATTTGAAACCAGCTGATTTTAATTAAAAAAGCCGAACTGAAGTAAAATGTGATTAATAGAAAGTATCTGTACTTACTATAATTTTCAAAACAATATAATTTGGAGAAATGGATGTAGTTTAAGTATTGGCTTATTATATTTCATATTAGAAACATTCTAACGGGCAGATTAATAGAACATTAGAGAAAAGTATAAATCTTTATTTGCACAGAGAATATGATTATAATTATATATATGTCAAAACATTTTAAATACTAGAGAACACATACATGCAGAATACTTTATACAGAATTTATATTTAATCTAGGGAACCCTACACCAGCAGGTAGGTAAGTTTTTTTGTCAAAAAAAAGGAAGTCCAAGCCAGAGGAGCAAAATTGGTAAAACAAAGAAATTTTTATCATAGCGTTTTAAATTGTGTTTTGTTTACACTCTGTTGATTAGCAGTTTTCTTCAATTTTCTAATTTCTTGTAAGTTTTTTATTCTTCCTCGTAATACATTCTTACAAGGTGTCCTGTTGCTAAAACTCTGCTGTGTTTGTGTTTGCATGTGTGATTTTATTGGAGACTTTCTTTCTGACCTGAAAATATATGAAATTTGATTTAACATATATCGATAGCAGGTAGGTAACTAATTATGTAGACAGGGTGATGAACAACTATTATGACGTCTGTTATTTGCTTTTTGTTATATTTTATTATTCTGAACCTGATATTGATGCTATGATAGTGATATATTAAAAAAACTCAACTATGTGGAATCTCATCGATTACAGGTTCATTTCACTTGCAGAAGATCGGTATATATGAAAAAAAGAATACCTGAAACTTTTTGTAAAAATTTGTTCTGTTACTGTTTAAGTACATACATATTATTCTATATTTTATTCAAAATTTAAGGTTTTTCAACTATTCCGAAAATTTAATTCTTAATTGGAAATTTTGCACTTTATTGCTGACACTCAATAAATACAATTAACATGAATGTTAAATTTATAAGTTTTTATTTACTGAACAGGAATGTTTTACGTAGCGTTTAAATAATAAATCTAGAATAAGATAATTTTTTTCCAATAACACAATGTTGTTTTTTCAAATTATTCAAGACCACTAAATAATGTTTGACATTTTCTTACGGAGTATTACTAAACATAAAATTTTACAACTTTTCCAAATTTAAATCTACTCTATATCTCTTAAGATAAGCGAGATGCCCATGTGTTCCACTCCGTTTCTTCTCGTGTAACGTGATAATTATTTTTTTTCTGTCTTATTATTGATCATGTAAACACAAAATAACCTACCTAGAAGAAATTTCTAAATTATGTGGGGCAGTGCTACAACTTGCCACAGGTTCACATACAGTAGGGTCGACCTGAACATCCATCAATGTATATTGTGGTATTTGCACGGGTGTTCGAGAAAAACTAAAATTGAAAATGTATAAATGTTAAAATAAAAAAACTTTTTCATATGACTAAGGAGGTTTCATTGTAATACCTACTTAATCGTTTTGCAAGTAAGATGACCTACCTAGAACTCCTAGGTGAAACTTTCAAATGATATGGAGAAGTACTGCAACTTGCAACAGGTTCATTAGTAGAGTCGTCCTGAACATCCATCAATGAATCTTGATGCACAGATTTTTTTTAAATTATGAGAATCCAGCGTTACACTAAAATAAGTAATAATGATAATTATAAGTAAGTATTCATATTGGATATCTACAGAGTAAATATTTGCCTAGGAATAAAATATGTTGGTTTTGCATTTGGTAGTAGCCTGTTCCTTAAATTGTTTTGGAACATATTTTCCTTGAAATGCTTTCCGCACACTCGCAAGTTGTTATATAAATAATTACAGTCTTTGTCAATTAAATCTAATCTTCCACATAGCCTCAACCACTCAATGCATCTATAAAACACAAAAATTAATACACTGTAGAAATAGGAATTATCTATTTTATTCACCTTCCATAGTTATCCTTTGGAAATCTAAAAAAACTAATTCGTCCATCATATTTTGTTTCACACTTCGAAACAGCACAGTGAGAAAAGAGTTTAGCTTTCGGCATTTTAAAAAAATATATTGATTATTTTAACATAAACACTATCAAACGAACAGTATATACAGCTTTGCTATAAAACTATGGAGTGTAGAGAAGGAGAAACGTCTCCGTGTTAAAAAATGTGATCGGATTTTCGATGGAAGAATAGGTGGCGCTGATTTACAGGAGGTATTCTACGTGATTTTGTTATTACTATTTTTATTATTTTTTTACGCTGTATAATTCTTTTCAACACCTACATAATATTATGTTTTCGTTAGTTTATAGAATCTGAAGCTAGTTTCAGAGATATAGTAAGTGTTTAACTTCAGACTCAATCCCATAATACGATCAGCGCCACATCTCATACCTTACAGAATTCAGACCACATTTTGAACGTACCGTCCATAAGAGACGTTTCTCCTTCTCTACTATGGAGTGTAGAGAAGGAGAAACGTCTCCTTGTTAAAAAAATGTGATCGGATTTTCGATGGAAGAATAGGTGGCGCTGATTTACAGGAGGTATTCTACGTGATTTTGTTTTTACTATTTTTATTATTTTTTTTACGCTGTATAATTCTTTTCAACACCTACATAATATTATGTTTTCGTTAGTTTATAGAATCTGAAGCTAGTTTCAGATATAGTAACTTCAGACTCAATCCCATAATACGATCAGCGCCACATCTCATACCTTACAGAATTCAGACCACATTTTGAACGTACCGTCCATAAGAGACGTTCCTCCTTCTCTACACTCCATATTCTCTACACTCCATATATAAAACAATACAAGGACATAACCACAGAAAACCAAAGTGACAATTCAACCCTTCGATCATAAACACTAGATTTAGAATGTGGGCGTGTCCATTGTACCAACATGTTTTGCGGGGGTTTTAGCGTCCTAATGCCCTTATTGGTTACTTTTGAAATATCCGATTAAATTCGGATTATGTTTATTCGAAGTAGTTGTTGTTTATCCGCCGACCGCCATTGTTTTGAGTGGTTTCTTGATTAATTAATTTTATGACTTTTTTGACAATTATTGTTTCTAAAATGGGTAAATCGTGCTTAATATGCAATAATAGATTTGAAAAAGGATCCAATAAATTTTTCATACGTAAGTATTATTTTATTAAAATTATTATCCTTAGGCGTAGGTTGTTGGGTTAGTTAAATAATTAATAATTTTATAAATGATATTTATACACAATACTCTAGACATTTTTTTACAAACGAACTGAACAACATGATTTTTATACTTGTGTGGGATAGTAACTTGCTGTAACATTATTATATAATGTTGTATTACTTGCTGGGGAATAATTATAGGTTTTTAAAATTATTTTTGTTGTTCTTTTGATTTTTAAACTAATTTCAGATTTCCAAGAAAATTGATAGAAAGGGCCAAATCACTGTATGGTGCCATCCGCCTTTCCTTGAGAAATCCAAAGTCTTTTTGGGAAAAATTTTTTGAAAAAAGGGGCCATGCCACATGAACCAGTTCAAAAATTCAAAAAGTACTTTTTTTAGGTGGTTCTTCTACATACAAAACTTAAATACATAATTAGCTTTTGTGACTTTTCCAATTTTAGTAATATGATCTCTAATGGACAAAAATTTAAATCAAAAATTAATATTGTAATTAAACTATCTGGTACAAAATATAAGAGCTAGTTTTTTATGTAATACTTTTTTACTTCCAGGGACGCTATACACAGTAAAAAGAGAACAAAACATAGGTGAAACATCTAAGAAAAAGGATAAGTCCCAGTTAAAATACATTAAAATATTTTATTATTATAGGGTACAATTTGCCCGATGTAACGAAACACGTGTCTATTGTTGGAACAAGTTCAGAGAGTGACGGACTTGGTGAAGAAGAAATTCCTAAGAAAGGTAGGCAATTTGGTTGAAAGTTTGTTCTAATTTTGTACAAGGCAATTTTTTTTATAGTAATACACGATTTAATTAGGGAATAAAAATTAAGGGTTTGTAACACGTTTTATTTATAACTTATGTAGGTATAATGCAATTTTTAAAAAATCAAACTTGGAAAGAAAAGATGGAATTAAATGTGCATTGTTTACAAATAAAAGACAATTGTTTTTATAACAATTAAGTATTAATACATTGTTTTTACAAAAATTATTCATGATGCAAAAATTCTAATATTTATGAGGAAGAAATGAAAAAGTAATAAAATCTTTGAAGCAATTTAAAAATAAATCTTTAGAAATCTTAAGTTACCAATCACAACAATTAGAAAAAAAATTTAATATATAATGTACAATATATTTGTTGAATTTTCCTAAAATAGTTTAATATAATTGGTTTAAACCTGTTTTTTCATTCCTTCCAGAAAAAATTTTCCCAGAAAATTTCGTTATTTTTCTATTTTCCAAAAATTCTCCGGAAAAATACCATAAATTTATATTTATTTTTTATTTAAGTATCCTTTTAGGTTGATGTGGTTTTAAATTTAATTTAAGGCTGAAACTACAACAAAAACCGTTGGGTAGGGCTCTGACCACTAGAGACGTTCTTTTCACACTACCACTAGTCACGAAAAACAACTTATCGACTTTAACAGCTTTGAGGCCGAGTCAGATATAAAATAAACCAAAGAGAGTGCATTTTGCGTACATTTCAATATTTATTAGGCACAATTTTCCACTATTTATTTGGTTTTTGAAACACTATTAAGAGTGCAACTTGTTTTGCAATTTTTTTAAGAACCTATGAGTATTATTAATTTGTACGATTAAGTATGTTTTTGCGTATTATTTAAACTGACAGAACCCAATTATTTTTTTTTTTTAATGAAAATTAGACAAGTAATCAAATACAAACTTAGGCCTATATCCTCATTACTTTGTAAAAAATTCGAGTAATCGAAAAACACTTCATTAGAAATGAACTTTGATTTAAAAAAAAATTTAAGAGTTCGATTTTTTAATAAAGTATTTGGCATTAGCCATTAAAACAGATTGTTTTTTTGAGAAATATTTACTTTTATTGACAAAGTCTGGAGCTGGACAGGAGACTTGCAATGGGGACTAGAATATTCTTTAACAGCGGGGGGAGAAGTCTAAGGTAATGCGGAAACGTTTGATAACCGGCTTATTACTCCATATTTTTTTTTTTTCGTAATTAAAGCCCTGATTTTGGAGAAAACCCTTACCCCGTTATTTTGGAGAAAACTCAAGAGAGAGGGCATTGCAACAAAACATTCACAGTAGAGAGGAAAATTAGAGGGAAATCTCTGAATGGTGTACCTATGTTAGACCAATAATTACTTACAGAGGCACTTCCATTCCTCTTACCCCACTTGTTTTAGAAACCCTGATTTTTACATTTTTGATTCCACAGATTTTGAGGACGACCCTCACTCGTTTACCCACTAGTTACAGCTAACCAGAGAAAAGTATTGTCTCTATTTTTGTTTGTTCAGTCGATAGTGGCGCCAATTCGCCCATAAGCATTCGGCCTAGGGAGGACTGGGTGCGTTTCACTCGCCGTGAACAAACCTTAATTTCTTTTTTCCATTGTATTTTTTCCAGGTTCCTTGTAGGATTAAAAATAATTATTAAAAATTTATATTTTTTTTTTTTTTTTTGTTAATTTATTCACAAAACCCTTTTTTTTAAGGTTCCACTGGGAGACTGTAAATACAATTTTTTAACTACTACTGACATTTAAATGTAAATAAGAGGATCAGACTACATTGACCAAGCAAGGTTTGTAGCTCCCGAAACAATAATTGGGTTTTTTGAAAAAAAAGACGAAGTACGTAGTTTTAGGATAAGAGCTGACACCATGAGTTAGAGGAATAAAAACCGTGGCATTTTAATGACAATATGCTTTTGCGTATCGGGCAGACCACAGGGTACACCATTATGGATAAGCGAAACCTCAATAATAAATAAATTTGTGCCGATTTACATTTGTTTGTTTAAGTTATTTGAAATTTTCTAACAAACCTGCAAGCAAAAAGCTTTGTTGACCTAGGCAAAATTCAGAAAATATTTACACTCCCGCAGAAGAAAGCAAGGGTTATTAAATTAAAAATTGGAAAACCAGTATCAAAATAATTTTGTTTTGTGAACACTTCAAGAGACAAATTTGATATAGTTTAAAGAACCTAATACTTGTGGTTATTTTTTACTAAATTAGTACGAGACAATAAATTAAAACTTCTTAGAAGTGCGACTCTAGCAAAAAATACCTGTAAGAAATTTTGATCGAAAGAAAAAACCGTGATAATTTTAGTGCCGAAGTTCAAGCAAACACTAAAATTTTCACAATTTAATCTTTGCCTGGCTCAAAATTGTTACAATAATCGAGCCGTTTAAAAACCTACCTTGCCATTTTGTTTAAAAACGAGGCTCTTAGAGAGACGCATTTTTTTGCAAAACTTTAAAACTCACAATAAACTCTACAACATTATTTTGTTTGATCGGTTCGCATACTGTCAAATTTAAGTAAAGTATCCAATTCTCAATTACAGAAAATTAGTTTTTTTTTTTAACTCGATTATGTTAACAATTACGTCTTATTTTAGAAATATTAAAAAATAAAAGCCTTATTTTAAATATGTTAAATAAATTTCTTCCTTGGATTACCAATTTAATTCAAATACAGAAATCAATTTGTGATTTAAACTATTTAGACCCCTTATTGCATGTATACAATTTTTTCCTGCGGCGAACGATGGTCAACCGTCAATAAGGCAATGACATTTCTGGTAGTCATGCGCACTCTGTCAAATTCATGTCAGAGAATCTGTTTCGCTTCTTGTTCGTTTATAAACGTAAATATTCTTTGGTTACGAACGGAATCTTCTTCTTTGAGAAATAACACGCTGTATACGGTGTTGCCTAATTTTATTCACAAAATTATTGCCATTGTCAAAACTATGGGCGAGTTTCGTGAACACAACAGTTTGGAGATGAACCAGGGTCCATTTTACAGACCTCGAGGTTGGCCAACAGCAGTTCGCTTAACGAGGAGTTTGACTATGCGCTAACTGGAAGCTGCTGCTCAACATAGCAAGCGACAAATTCTTACGCTGTTTCTAGCCAGAATAGGTTGTGTATGTATATAATCTCAATAACAACATGAATAATATGAATGGAATCGCCGACGATAATACAATTCATATTTTAAGTGATTATATAATAAACAAATTGAACCAAAATGTTCCAACTACTCCCAAATGCAAGTTTGAAATTTTATTTAACATTAGGACTATTTATGTTGACAGTTTTCCACTTCCTTCTTAACCGTTTGGCGAAATTACTATTAACTGTAATTATAACTAAAATGAATTGAGCGCTAGTTCTCAGCAGCTGCATTCGCTAAACGCTCCCTATTTTCAATATATGACAATTTTCGGAAATATTTTTTTATACTCCAAATAAATTTCTAAAAAATTACCTATGCATAGCTGCAATTAAAAAATACAACACGAATCAAACAGTAGCAGTATAGATTCCATCCCTCTGCATAAATATGTGAATAGATAGTCTACTTTTACCGTTTTCCACTGTAATTTTTAGTCTTGTTCTACTGAGAAAACATTTACCATCTGGCAACACTGACCGGCAACGGAGGCTGTTCTTCCCTTTTCATCATTCTGTTTCACATAATATATATTTTTATCTATGGTTCTATTGTTTTATGATGAATGATATCATTAGGTTTACAAATATATGTTCAATAATTTATAAACACCTTTGTTTATGATATACTTCATAAATAAGGTTATTAATATGGATAAAACAATTGAGATTGTTAGTGATGAAAAGTGAGGTTATGTGATCTAAAAACAAATTGTGAGTTTCATCAGTAAAAGCAAAGCTTATATCAATATAAAATATTTGATGCAAGTTACTCTTAACCGTTACTCTTAATTTATTATAAACAACATGAACGAAAACAGCTGCAAATTTTGCCATAAGGCAAGATGTGATGATTTCCAAACGTTAAAAGAAGCATTGAAAGACGAATCATATAAACTACTATTGAAATTGGTAAGTTGTTAAGAAGCAAGGAAAAATTGGTCAGCTCAGATTTATTAATTATTCTTTGTGTACCATTGTTTATAATGGTTCTATTTTAATACTTGTGTGTTTATTCAGAAGTTTATTTAAATAGGCAAACCTTGTATATTTGATAGTATATGAAATAAATAATTAGAACCTCAACAAAACTGATATCCTGATACAGTAGTCCATTATATTTTAATTATGTGTAGGCAAAACAATTCTAAAAAGTAAACATTGTTACCCTACACTATATTTTTATAAATACATAAGTTACGAAATTTTTGCTATTATCAAAAAACACTACACACTATCCCAAATGAATAATTTTAAAATCTTCATTTCTCAGTTTTTGTCTCCAAAATACACTTGGCATGAAAAAACACGTTTAAATGTCAAAGTGGCGCAAGCTTCTATACGCAAGCTATTGAACATGGAAAAAAGTACCTTTGATTGTATTTTATTTAACATTAATACCGATTTGATATGTACTCGTATCTTACAACTTTTCCCGTTAATTCAAGCATAGATATATAAAGAGCTTGGTTTAGGAGGATTTATAATATTAATTTTTAATCTATTATTCTATTATATATCTTATATATTTGTCCGTTTTTAACTATGTCATTAAACTAAAGTCGATGCAGACTTTTTTAAAGTATGACATTTTATAAAAAAAATTGATACAAATTTTATACAAAATTTACGAACATGAAATTTTTTACATATTCATCATGTTTTTGCAAAATATTAGAATAGGTTATGCCAACAAGAAAATATTTATTAACAATAAAATCAATCAGTGAATAAATGGTAATTACTTAATCATTAGTTGTAATAATAAATACAGAATTATTATAAGCTATGTTTGGTTTTTGGCAAATATTTTTTGGTTTCGTTTTGCATATTATTCACGTTTTTGATTTTGATGTGGTTTTGTTTACACCGATTCAGACACAGGTGATTTAGTCACTATGGAAACATTTTCCAAATTTCATTGCCTACCTAATAATTATTATTTTCATATTGTGCCACTCCTGCGGGTTTTTGGAAAAAAATTGATAGCAATACTGAAAAAAACACATTATTTTTAGATAATGTAAAAAAAGCAGTGTGTTGTTATTTTCGAAAAAAAATTATAACTTCGAATTTTTCATTTATCTAGCACATACCTGGATACTACGTGCCTCCTATGGGTTTTTGAAAAAACTGATAGTACTGCTGAAATTATCATATTTTTAGTATATTGTAGAAGTATCAGAGTGACACACCTTTTCGAGAAAAAAAATATAGCATCGAAGTTTCATCTATTAGACATATTTGTATATTGCGTGTTTCTATAGGTTTTTGTAAAAAAAATTATTACATGGCTAAAGAGAATACCTTCTTAGTATAATGTAAAACAATCAGAGTGGCACGCTCTGTTGTTTTCCAGAAAATAATTGTAACCTTGAAAATTTCACCAATTTATGCACATATCTGCATATTGCGTGTCTTCTATAGGTTTCTGGAAAAAAAAAACAATAACATGGCTGAAAATAACTCCTTTTTGGTATATTGTACACAATCAGTGTGGCACACTCTGTTGTCTTCGTGAAAAAAATTATAACTGAACTTCCCATTTATATTCATGCATAGGGTTACAAACTTAGGTCACACAAAATAAAGTACAAATCGAAAACTAAACATATACAGAGTGTTCCGCTTTTATTGTTACAAACTGAAACAGGTGATAGAACATGTCCTTACATGGAAAGAAAACTGTTCTATATCAAAGTAATCGATTATTCTTGGAATTTTTTACTTGTCACTAGAAAAATATTACTTGGCATAATAAATTATTATTGTTTCAATAATATACCAATTGTAAACCAAGAACACATATATTTTTGAGTTTCATTCGCACAAGTCTTTAAGTCAATATAAGTTTGATTCCTGCTGAAGTATAAGTATCTATTAAATATATATATAATAATAGTAACACTTCTTTCGAGTACTGTTATCCGTGAGAGTAAGTATAAGGGCATCTTGAAGCCAATTCTTATTTAAATGTTTTTCTTGCCATAAGAATAGTACTCTTGGAATAAAACTACAAATAACTTTGCTAGAAGAATTATACATACTATTAATCCAGTAACTGTTATCCTTGATTGAATACTTGCTAATCTCAATGTGAAGTGTTTTATGTTGGAACAAGTGAATCGCGCAGTGGTGGGAGGTATGCCTTTGGTAAACAAAGACGACATGACATACCTTACCTAATACACATCGAAGTGTGTGTGCTATACTATCGAGCATGTTCATAGATGTTGATTATTATGAAATAATTTATATTTGTAAAGTTACACTTGAAAAAGAAGTATATGATGATGAACTGTGAAATAGCAGTTAATGAGTCTACGATGGAAGAGCTATTAGCAAGTTGGGAAGTGGAGTCTAATTTCAATATTAGAAGGTAAGTTTAATAATTCTGGTTTTACTGCATGCAAGATATTTTAATTATGTTAAAATTTCAAGAAATGAATACACAACGTCACTATATTGTAGGTGAAAAGGTATTCATCTGAAGTTTAATGGTTGTGTATAGATTTCCCAAGTTATTTTCCTTTTTGATAATTTTTGCTTGTGTACTATATACAATCTATAGTCAAGATCTGCATTTTTATTGTAGTGGCGTTTTATTATACAGTACATATACAGGATGACTGGTAAGCTTATTCCTTTGAAGGTGGATTAGTAGAACTCATTTGCAATTGATTTAGAGATCTAATAGTTTCTGAGATATTTTATTTGTAAAATAAAAAAATAGAACTTTCTTCAATATTTCAGTTTCCTGCGTTAGTTTACATAGTTATGTAACAAAAATTAGGTTAAATACTTTAATAAGATAAAAAGACGAGCTAAAAAACTACATTTGTGAAAAAAATTTCAACCCAATCGTACATTCATAGGAAAATATTTTTTAAACTTGATAATGCATTAAATGTGCAAATTATTTAAAACTTCTCTACTTTATAATATATTACTATGAATGAGGTTTATATGAAGTTTTAAAAACTATATTTTACTTCCATAAATAATACAAAAATACTAGGTACAGGTAGAGCCTCTATTGTTTTCAAATTATAGAGATACAAGGTTATTAAATATGATTTAAACGAAACAACTACTCAGCGGGCAAATACTCCGACCTGCATTGGATTATACCCTCAAATCATGAGAGATCGGTAGCCAATATCATTTGTCAATTCCTAACCAGACATAGACCGGTTTCGAACTTATTAGTTCTCCTCTGTATTCCATAGGTTATGGAACAGACAAATGATAGTGGCTAATCTGCTAGTCATATACTGACTAAGGTAAATTGAGTAGTGGTGAGTGGTATGTGAAACTTCTCATATGGTACAAAGGCTACTATCCGACCGACATCACAGATGTCTTTGTGGCGGATAGCGACTTGCGAAGCAAGTACCAAGAGCGGCGACCTCTAGCCCAGGTGGACTAAACTACTGTTATTAAATATGATTTGAACGAAACAACTACTCGGCGGGCTTTGCAAGGTGTTTCGAAAAGCATCTGCCATCGCTTAAACGGAGATTCTACACTCAAAAATAAGACAAATATACCTAATTCTTATCAACATAGATCCATTTTTGTTTTGTTTCTGAGATATTGAAGTTTTATTTTTCTTTGCGTTAACTGTAAAAAATATATACGCTACTGATTTTTTTAGTTTTTGATTGCCCAATTATGTAGAAAGTTAATTTCCGAAAAAATATCACCTCTTGACGTTTTTTAGATATCGGCATAGTGTAGAAGATAAATGCAATTTTTAAAGTCTTTTTAAGTCTATTAAAAAAAAAAAAAATAATGCTATTAAGTACCCTACATAAAAAAATTGTATTTATCTCCTATACGAAACCTAAATCTAACAAAAATCAAGAGGTGACTTTTCATCAATTAACTGTCTACATAACTGTGCCATCTAAAACTAAAGAAGTCAGTGGTGTATATATTTTCTTTACAAAATTAACCGAAATAATAATACAACTTCAACATTCTGCATTTCAAGTATGAAACAGCAATGGACCCATGTTGATAGTAATTATTTGTCTTATTTTTGAGTGAGAAATCTCCGCTTAATCGATGACATGTTTTTTGAAGCACATAAGGGCAAGGAAGTTTCTAAAAAAAATAATAATAAAATATCTCAAAAACTGTTTGATATTGCATTATGCATATTATAGTAAAATCAGTTGCAAATGAGCTCTACTAACAACCCTTGATAGGAATATGGCGACTTACCAGTCATGCACCCTGATGTGTATCTATATATAACATTGTTAATCAATGACTTTCTGAAGTCATTGATATTAATTTATTATTAGTGTAGAATTAAAGTTCTTTGTTGTTGCCAAAAATACTAAGCTAATATATTAATTATTATGTATTTTAGCTGCCTATTTACAGTTTGTATATATATGCATGGACATTTTGTGAATATTCAAATGGGCTTAAGAATTTCGGTTTCATATGTACAAAACTTGTTATGTCATACCTGTTTGAAAGTTCGAGCATACTTTTCTATTATATAGTTAGCTACAACGATTTGTTTAAATTATTTATAAATTAATAACAAATAATTGTTTTGTAGGACAAGAAAATTAACTAACATTGGACAATTTACTGGAAATTTCAGAAGAACAGATTATAGAACTTATTCCTCAAATCGGAAAAAGAATAAAATTCATAACACTTAAAAGCACATAAAGAAATAATGTGCCTTCCTGTGGTAACTTTGAAGTGTTATATACAGTGTGTTCACGAATGGACTTATACTTGTAAAATTTTTTTGTTTTCTTAATAAAAACTCATTCTTCATAAAAACTTCTAATTCTGAAAAGTCCTTAGCCAATCCCAGAAATTCAAATTTGATTCAAATAATTTATCAGTTTTATTTAAATATTGTCTGAACATTATTTATGGCATTCTCTAAATTTTTCCTTTTCTTTTTTGGGACTTATTACCACATGAATAATTCTTCGTTATCTAAAAAATATAGTTAGTTGCCCAGTATGCTACTGGAAAAAATAAACCTCTGCGCTTGTGACTTTACATCAAAAGATTAATCAGAGGGTGTTTTTTGACAAATAATATGGGACAAAAAAATAATAATATAATTCTGTAACGTTTCAAAAAATACCCTCTGACTAATCTTTTAATGTAAAGTCACAGGCGCAGAGGTTTATTTTTCCAGTAACATACTGGGTAACTAACTATATTATTTAGATAACGAAGAATTATTCATGTGGTAGTAAGTTCCAAAAAAAGAAAAGGAAAAAAATTTTTATCTAAATAATACAATTGTTGAACGAAATGAAATTTATCCTTACATTAAGCGGTAAATTTAATAGATTAATATTTAATCAAGAAAGAAAAGATTTCAGTCAACATCAAATATTTATTGTTTCAAGTAATTCATCATTTTGTTTAAATAATACAGTTGTTGAAGAAAATGACACATTTCATACATTAAGTGTTAAATGTAACAGATCGCAATAATCTCTAATTTTGAAATGAATAAATGAAAGCTTAGATTAAGTATAAGTTAGTATTGAATATTGGTCGAAACTTCCTCTTAGCTGAAGTAGAACCATTATTCTAAAGTTAATAATTAGCTTTCAATACAAGGAAGGAACTAAGATAATGACTTTTAAGAATAACGAATAATGGAAAAATATCTATTCTTGCAGATATATGAGTACAATAATATCTTAATTTAAGAATAGTAGTCTTAAAAATAGTTTAGATTTTTTTTTCCTGTAATTTTAAGATAAAAGTTTTCTATAAATATGTATCGAAAAATGCTTTGTAAGGGAGATACAGACCCTCAAATAGATGCCTTTGTTAATGGGTTTTCCCAATATTTCAGAAATCGTTAAAGATAAAATTATGAAATATTGTACAGTTTACCTTTGTGCATCTAAATGAGGATCAAAATTTAGAAAATCTTAATTAATGGCATTCTAAATTAACTGTAGGGTAAAAATTTCTCTATTTTGGCTGTAGTTTCTTGCCACTTTTATCAACACCTAAAATTTCATATTTTTTTACTAGAAATAGGCCTTGCATTTTTTCGATACAACTTACTGTTTAAAAAAAAAAATTTAAAATTAATGTTACAGACCATAAAATAGCATTAAATCAATTTTCGATCTATGACAAAGAAACTACAGAATAATAAATGTAAAGAAATATTTTTCTTTATTTTAATTTTGAACTTAGAATTCTTTTAGATTCATAAAGGTTATAAAGTATAGGTATCAAATTTCATAATTCTATCATTAACAGTTTCTGAAATATTGAGAAAACCCCATTAACAGAAGCACCTCTGTAGCTGTAGCTCCTTTATGAAATATTCTTCGATACATCCTTACAGAAAACCTTTGTCTTAAAATAACATAAAAATTCCGCCAACTGAATGGAAAGAAATTAATGGGCCAGAGAGGAAGAAACTACTGTCAATGTTATAAGATTCACTCTCAATTTTGGTTTTTTTGAACATATAGTATCCTTTGTCCAACTCTTCGTAAAATTGCATTTTTGACAAGACTTGCTTAATTAAAACTAATGCTACTCTTCACTCTACTCTGCATACTATGTTTCTGTATAAGGTCTAAGCACCTAATAAACTGTGTGAATAACGAAATAAAAATCTGCAAGACAAATTATAATCTTACCCATAAGAGCGAAGTACCGAATGTGAATCATAAGGATTTGTCTTGATAAACTTATGACGTAACTCAATAATTAGCTCCCAGATTGTTTAGATCACTTCGTTTTGTATGAACAATTTTTTGAGTATTTATTTCATGTTTTCATGATTTTTTTGTTAATCGAAAAATAGTACATTTAGGCTTAAAACAGAAAAGAGCATTTTATACTTTTAGCTCCAAAAGAGTAAATAGATAGATAGATAGTAGATGAAGAAGAAGAAGAAGATAGATTGATTTAATTCCTTTACATAAAATAATGTTTATAGCAAGTCACAAAAGTTTACAGATTATTGTAAGACAAAAGGAATAATGAATATAAAACGAAATAATAGAATGCACAAACAACATACCTATATGTATATATACATAGAAAAAAACAATAATAATAACAGCATTTAAATATCGTTAAGCATACAAAAGTAACTTTTTAGCCGAACAGTGCACTACATATTAACTAGAACATTTATTGGTGCCTCCATATATTCAGCGATTGAATAAAAACAAAAGGAGAGCAGATACTATTTAATTTTGAGCTTGAAGCGAGTATAATTTAGGTTTTTTATAACGGGGGGCAACTTATTGTAAATATGTAGATTGCGCGAATTGCGTGCAGAAACTGCGAGCCGATATCTAGGATGCCTAAAGTTATCACCATGTCCAGTGGGATAGTTGTATAGATCCGATTGAAGGGAAAATGTGTGTTTGGTTTTATGAATTTCTAATAATGCATCGAAAATATATAAAGAGGGGAGTGGTAATATTTTAAATTTTATAAATAGAGGCCGACAATGTTCATTAAAACCTGCATTAGCCAACAATCTTATGGCATGTTTTTGCAGGCGAAACACCCTAATGGATTGGCTGGAGTTTCCCCATAAACTCACGCCGTATGACAGGTGAGACTGGAAAAGAGAATGGGAGGCTGTTAAAATAGTTTGAAAACTCAGTGATTTATATAATCGTCTTAACAAGTATAATTGAGTGGAAAGTTTTTTACACACTATCAATATGACTTGACCATTTTAGACCATGGTCACGTATAATTCCTCGGAGGTTTACATTATTTCCATTAATGGATTTATTGTTAGACGAAAAAAACTATTTTTTGAGTTTTATCTTTATTCATTTTAAGGTGATTCAGAGTGAACCACTATTCAACTTTTACTTCGGTTGATGAGACCAAATAATTTAATTTAATAATATCTTCATGAGATTCCAAAAGGGAGGAGTCATGAGCAAAGCATATGCAGTGACCAGATAAGAAAATATTAAATATATCATTAAGATAAAGTATGAATAAAAGTGTCCCCAAGACAGAACCTTGGAGCACACCGTGCCTTACAGATTAGCAATCTGACAAGTCACCATATGCTAAGACTCCCTGAGATCTATTTTGCAAGTATGATTTAATAAAAACCAGGGGAATCCCCTTACTCCGTAATGATTTAATTCCTCCAACAAGAGATCGTGCGAGACACAGTCAAAGGCCCTGGTGAGGACACATAATGTAATTGCCGAGGACTTGCGCTCCTCAAGGCCCTCAACTATGCCTCGCACCACATATGTTATTAGCCGTTAGTACGAAAACAAATTGACAATTGTCTAATATATTCTTATTTTCGAAAAATGTTTGCAACCGCGATTTAAATAATATTTCTAAAATTTTACCAAAGATTAGAATTATTGAGATAGGGCGGTAGTTTTCAGCCATGTCAGGATCATCTTTGAAATATGGTATCAAATTTACATTTGTCTATTTTTACCCATATTTGCATATTGCTTGTTCCATATGGGTTTCTGGGAAAACCGATAACATGACTGAACAAAACACCTTTTTGGTATAATGTAAAGAAATCAAAGTGGCACACACCGTTGTTTCCGAGAAAAAAAATTATGGTGTCAAATTCTACGTTTGTTTATTTTTACACAAAAATTTTTTTTTATATAAGAACCAACAAAATAATGCATCATTCAGTTGCTCAAAACCACAATGTTTTTATGACAACATTTTCACCTAAATTCTTTATGTATTACTGTGTGTTACTATTTCAGTGCACGGTATATTTCTCATTTTCTATAATTGTGTATCTGATTTAAGCTCGGATTTAAAATTAAAAACTATATATGTAATGTTTTTATTTCAGAATCTGGACGTAAATAAGGAAACTGTGATGTGCAATGAATGTCTGGAAAACCTACAAGTGTCGTTGAATTTGATATCAACTTGTGTTGGTATAAAGGGTATTATGAGAAACAAAGACAGTTTAAACCTAGAAGATAATACAATTAAAATAAATTCAGATGATGAATCCAGAAATCAGTTGAGATGCTGTTTTTGTACAAAAACCACAGAAAGAGAAAACTTTACATTATTAAGTGAATCAAAAGAAAATATGTTTTTAATGGATATGCTGGAGAGACATTTTCCAGAATTGGTAAATAATTGTATTTTACATGTTAATTTTGAAGTTGTTTGTTGCATGGATAACTATCATTTATTATAACTAAACACGGGACAATTTCTGTGCTGCAGAGCCGGCACATGGGGTAAGATGCACAAAGCTGTGCTAAGAACAAAAAAAAAGTACTTATGTACAATTACAATTAAAATCTGACATATTTGCTTCGTATTTATGCATTTCTAAAAAAAGAAAAAAAAATATATAATAATTATTGGATATTACAAAAGCACTCTTTCAAATCTAACATGATAATAATAAATACCTATTGAACTTTATATTTTATACTCTCATTATTTTCTGAATGTGCTAGTATAAACGTTTTAGGCATACTATTAAAACTAGGTACTTAGTCTAGGAGCAAGAACTGCATTAAATTAAATAACTTCTTAGTATGTACAAGAAGCAAAAAAAAATTGGGATTGAGAAAATATTAACTCACCAAAGAGGAAAATGTTCACAGTTAAGAAATGATTTCCTCCACTTACATTACAAAAAAATGAAAACCCCTAGTCCGACATATATCTACTTTTATTCTTCTGAACTTGTCAGGGGGGATAGTCTGCGTACAAATTATTTATAAAGATATTTAAATTAGATAATTCAAAATATAAACATTTTTGTCATATTTATTTTGACATTTTAAACTGAAACCTAGATTAATTACTGTAACTTCGATAATCTAGGGGTTTTCGTTTTTTAACTGGAGGAAATCATTTCTTGACTGAAGATTTTTCTCTTTGGCGAGTTAATATTTTTTTCAATCGCAATTTTTGTTGCATCTAGTATGAACACTTATCTAATTTAATGCAGCTCTTGCTCCTAGAGTGAGTAGTTGTTTTAATAGTTTATATGATAAAATGTATTGAAAGTGTTGTTTTGATTATTAAACTTTTATACTAGCACATTCGGATAAGAATGATAGCATAAAATATAAAGTTCTATAGGTATTTATTATTATCATGTTAGGTTTGAAAGAGTGCTTTTGTAATACCCAGTAATTATTTTATTATTTTTTTCTAGAAATTACTTTATGGAAAATGTATTCAAGTACATTTACAATTACTTTCAGTTTTAAAAAGTACTTTAATACAAATACGATAACTGTTTGTTTTATGGTGAGGTGATTAGGAGAGATTCTGTGTATTTAATTATATTTATTAATAATTCATACAACTCGTACCGAGACAAAAGCATACAACATTCTCCTAATAATTGACATAACAAGACAGTAATCGAACTACTAGTAACTTAAGTGTTACCAACATTTTTGTGGTAGTGTGTTCCCCATAACACAATTACTTTGTGTATTTAAATACAGTTACAATAATTAATAATTACATTTCAATCAAATATAGGTAATTTTTTAAACGTTTTTCTAAAAATGATGGAAATTGTAAATTGTATAAATAACTAACGAATTTAATAATGTTTTAATTTGATCAATAAGCCACTATACTATGTTGTACTAATAGTCTCGTATGTATGTATATGTTAAATATTTATATAGTCACACAAATGTAACAGTAATGTTTTCCTTAAAATTCGCATAATAACATTAATGATTTTATGTCCTTACGTACTGATTTTTCACGTCCTCCATGATATCGTCCACGTAGTTGTTACTATTTATTTTTATCCTCGCACCGCCTACACATTGCGATATTTGTAAACTGGATAGTGAGTAAACACGGTCTAGATCTTGCTGAGCACGCACGCTAATGTGCTTTTCTATGGGAGATGAGATAGGCCAGTTGGTAAGACGCTCACGGAAATTGTCCAGTGTCTATTGATTAGAGTTAACCAACAGTGACCGAGTCGATGTGTGCATCGCAACCTGTGTCAGTGTGTGTAGGCCGCTGTAAAGTATTGCTTTGGGTCTCATGCTTCAATACTAAGATATGACGATCTAGTTTTCACCAGCCGCCACTAATATATTGTAAATAGGGCCCAGTTGTCTATCACTTAATAATTTTAATATCAACAAAATTAGATTCTCGTTTTGTTATGATAGCAATTTTGATGATATTGAAATGTTGAATTTGGCATAAAATTATGTAGTGATGTATAATTTATTTACCCTTTACGGCGGAGTGATAAAGTGAATGTTTTCACTATTTATTCGGTCATAAATTTGTTCTAACTTTTGATTTAAAATAGATATATCTCATTAAATACGCCAGATATTACTTAGTGCCGAAATGTGAATCAACATCCATTAAAAGAGCAGAAAAAATTATTTATTTTAAAGTATGTTGTCAACCCCATTTGGAGATACATTGTAGATATTTTTTCATTAATATTTATTTCCTTAAATATTAAGATTTATACAAAATATCAATTTAATAGTAACTACTTAATACCTAAATTATGTACTGCAAATAAAACATTATTTTCGATGAATTTGTTAAACTCAATTTTAAACCAACCTAATTAAATACTTGCGACAACTATTGAGGCAGATGTAGACAGCTTTATTTGAATTATTAGAGAAATTAGTTGAATAATTTTACCTATGATTAAGCCTTAACTCTTTGGCTTTCTTTGGCTTTAAAACAATCATTTGAGCTAATGAAATCCATCAACATTGGGTAAATTGTTAATTAGTTAAATTTAATATTGATATTCGTTGAACCAACTTATAATAATTACAAATAGTTCACACTTGCTTAAAATAACTAATAAAGGTAGACGTCAAAAAATTTATAATAAATGATATGACATCACGCGTCCGTCGGAGATATTTGCCAAAAATCGACAGTTCCTCGAAAACATTCAAATAATTTGAATTTCAGTTATTATTAATTATCACATATCTAAATAATTTATATTATGATGTAGACATTTTCAAACATAAACAATCTGATAAAAACATATGCATTCATTTTTTGGGTATTTAAAGTCTTTACTTGGTCCCAGTTCCGCTGAACAAATTTGGTCTTAGACTAATAGTGAACTTTGAGTGAGTTTGTTCTTAATATTTGAAGATATATATTTCAGTTTTCGTTGACATTTTTGCGTGCTTTGTTAAAATATTGTTATTTTTTGTAAACAAAAAAGGGTTGGATCATATTTGTTTTAACTGGGAGGATCTAAATATGCAAAAAGATTAGGTTTTAAATAATACTGTAAATCGCATAAACGAAATCGACCATTTTGGCTCTTTACATCACATAATTGAAAACTTTATTCAAATTTGAAAAAAATCCATTCGCCCAATCAAAAATTACAAGAGTGTCTCTATGGGTTGGGCCATCCAGTATAACGATGACAGGTTCACAAATACATTTACGCTTTTCAACTATTGGGTCCATGGCTGGGGCATTTGGATACTATACTTACTTACTTACTTAATAATAATGATAATAATAATAATAAATAGACTTTATTTGTAATATAGTAAAAAGGAAAAATCAATAAAATATATACATAGACAAACATACAATACACAGAAGAATATTAAAACACAAACAGTAGCTTACATACTAAGGATTATAAAACAGTACCAAATATATGAAAAAAAAACTTATTTACTATCACAGTATTTTCACAGAAAAAAAAACTTATATTTTGCAGTTAAAATAGAGTGATTCAACATCCATCTGCAAGGCTCAGGCACATATCAACAATCCTAAGGTGGTAGAAAATTGTTATTAGAAGTCTAAATGCCATTCATAATGTACAAAAATGAATTAAAATCTCTCAAAGTTGCCCCCGGATGCGAATGAACAAGCGTTATAATCACACTTTAAAAGCAAATGCGGAATATAAATTGTTCTTTTATTAATCCTGGGAGTGATTTGGAAAGTATTAAGTTTGCAAATATTACTTTGGTAGATGTTAAACGTTTTCGCTGCGGTTCACTTTCAATTTCCTTCTGTATAAATCACAATATCCTGTTTGGCATGGATATAATAATTTAACCATTTTTTTTCTAAAGCGACTACTTAATAAATTAAAGTTCAAGGCTGAATTTTCGAACCAATTTTTGTATTTATATTAAAAATATACAAGGTGTCTCTTTTTATTCTAAAAATAAATGAAGCAGTATTCAACTTATACTGATTAAAAATCGCATCACCATTCTAATTATTAGTATACGGAAATTATTCTGAAAAATAGGTAATATAAGACAAAATTAATAATATTTTTAATTTTGGTGAAACGTTCAGAATATAGGTAAAAATTGAAAACTAAATAGTTCCCACCCCCAAAGGGACGAGCTTCACCTCTTACCCCTTCAAAAAAGTGCAGTTTTGCGATTTTTCGAATTTTTTAGCAAAACGGTGTCCTATTGGAAAAAAGTGTGGAGAAAATGTTGTACATAAAACATTTAAAAAAGGTCCTTATCATATTTTTGATTGATCTAATAGATTTTGAGTTATAGGCTGCTGAATTAGGGGATGTTTCATCTCACAACTAAAATTTATGATAAAAATAAATTTGTATAGATTTTTACTTTCTTATACCTAATATAAGGAAGTATACTAATCATGATTTTTTTCGACCTCGAGATTTTGATTGATATATACGTTTTGAACCTTCCTGAATCCATTCTGACTATTTTCCGAATGATGTCTGTCGGTGCGTGCGTGTGGATGTGTGTTTGTATGTGTGTATCCGCGATAACTCAAAAAATACTAATGGGAGAATTCCCAAATTTGGTGAATGTAGTACCACCAGAAGAGACATAATGAATGAAAGAAAAGGTACAATTTCAGGAAAAAAAAATAGAAACTTTTTTATTGCATTTCTGGACGAATCTCGACGAATTATAATGAAAAAACATAATTTTAGGAAAAAAAATCTGTCCGCATGTCTGTAGTATTACGATAACAGCCACAGTTTTTGAAATAAAGCTTTCAAGTTTGATACATATGTTCTAAAGGCCAAAGACAATGATAAATTCGGTGGTGAGAAAAATTGGCCATCTGAAAGGAGATCCACGGGACCCTAACTTTTTTGTATTTGACTACAAAAAAATATATTCTGGATGAAAGATTATAAATCATGTCAACTATATCAAGCGAAAATAATATATTTTACAAGTACAATAAAGCTCATGTAAACTGAAATTTTGTACACATTTGACATCATAAAATGGAGTTAGGATAAGTTTAACAATTTGACATTTGAAAGGTCTAATTTAGTTACAAAAATTTCTTTTGAAACTATTTGTGCAAAAGATTTTGAGAAATATAGAACACTGTTTCACTTAAAAAACTCGAAAAATATCAAAAAGCACCCCTTTTGTTTAAAGGTAATGCTAAAGCTCGACCCTTATGGGTAAGACCTCTTTAATTTTTACATTAAATTTATTTTTTTTATATATAAATTGATAAAGGTTTTTCACATTAGTTTTAAAATTATTTTATTGATTCCTGAAGTTTACCAGAACAAAGTTGAGACATCTTGTAACGGTCTTTTTGCATGTATTGCATATATATAAAAAAATTACTTAATTTAGAATATGTATTGAAATAAAATACACGTGATAACTGATAAATAACAAACCTATTAGACAGCCCATTGTTCTTGTTACTTTTACATTTCAGGAATTAATGGAATCTGATGCACTTTTAACATGCGAAACCTGTCGAGATTCGCTACAAGGTTTTATAAAGAAATATTTAAATGTGGAAAAGACGATAAGGGCATATACCAAAATGGAAGATGATAAAGGCGAGTTAAAAAACTTTATTTTTATACCGACTATAAAATACGATGGAGACCATTGCCATGTAAATGAAGCAAGACGTAATGAAATTCGAGAAGAATTTACAATTAGAGTCAAGGCCGAATTAAAAGATGAAGAAATGGTCAATCAGGGATCATATATTAACCCTGAGGAAGTGTACATTAAATTAGAGCAGAGTAATAATTGCGAAACGTAAGTACCTACAACAACAAAATCTAAAAGTTTGGCTGAGAGAGAGGCACACATAGACACACACTCACACACACTCACATTCACATCATAACAAAGGTAATCTGAACATATCAGAACTTTTTTGTAAATACCAACAATTATTAATCTAAGACTATACGTATTACAGATTCTTTTTTACGTAAAATTTTACACTACTGATCGAATTTCAGAAATAAAGCCCTTTCAATTGAAAAAAAAATAAACTGATTTTTTTCGTATAACGTTTATTTTTCTTGTAATTTAACTGAGCCATTTAAAATGAGCCACTCTGTATAGTATTGCCCATGTATCGTTCTCTCTAAGAAACTCTCAGGTAAATAGTGTTAATGGAGGAAATTTGCAGATTTTTTCCTCTCGCATGAAAATGCTTAATCCGTAATTTAAAACTACCGTAAATTGTTTAGATATATTATGTTTTTAACGACCAACAAGCTCCTTACAGCCTAAAAGGGATTTTAATAACCTTGTGCCTTGCTCAGGAGTGTTTGGCTCAGTATTTTATAAAAAAATACTACATAATCAAGTTGGCAAATGTATTAATAAATAATAAAATAAAATATAATGTTTATGGGAACTTTTTTTCTTATTTTTGGTCGTAGTATTCGCTTGCGAATTATCGCACATTAATTTCTGGACATCCTGTATTTGACTGATTTTTTTTTGCAGTTTCCAAGAAAACTCGGCAGTTATTACGAACAGTGATAAAATATCATTTCAGTGTACCATGTGTTCATTTAACACACGCTGTAAAACAGATTTTGAAAATCACATATTGGCTCATAAAACTCCTTGCATAATAACAAAATACAAGTGTGAAATTTGTTCATTTGAGACAAAGCATAAGAGATACCTTAATGTGCACATTTTGACCCATAAAAACCCTTCAGAGGTAACAGTATACAAATGTGATAAGTGTATATATACTACAATGTATACCTGCAATCTTAACCGACATGTGTTGACTCATGAGAATTCTTCACACGGAGGCATATACAGTTGTGAACTGTGTACATATGAAACAAAACAAAAGCGAAATTTGAAGCAACACATGTTGTCCCATAAAGATGTTTTAGAGTCAAATATGTACAAATGTGAAATGTGTTCATATGAAACAAAACATAGAGGATACCTTAAAAATCACATGTTGATCCATAAAATGTACAAGTGTGATATGTGTACATTTGAGACAAAACATGAGAGTGATCTTAACCGGCATGTGTTGACTCATAAAAATCACTCAGACGGAAACCTGTACAGGTGTGATGTATGTTCATTTGAAACGAAACATAAAGAATATCTTAACCGACATCTGTTAACTCATAAAAATTCCTCCGAAGTAACAATGAACAAGTGTGAATTGTGTCCATATGAAACAAAATCTAAACGATACCTAAAAAGTCACATGTTGATCCATAAAAATCCTTCTATAAAAATGTACAAGTGTGAAATATGTACATTTAAGGCAAGATACAACTCTGAATTTAAAAGGCACATGTTGACCCATAAAGATCCTGCAGAGGTAACGATGTACAAGTGTGAACTGTGTACACATGAGACAAAATATAAACCTCACCTTAAAAAGCATATGTTGACCCATAAAAATCCGTCAGAGATGACAATGTACAAATGTGAAATGTGCTCGTTTGAGACGAAGTACAGGAGCACCGTTAGCTCGCACATGCTGACTCATAAAAATCGTTCAGAAATAACAATGCATAAGTGTGAAATGTGTAAATATGAGACGATACACAAGAGATATCTTAACTCGCACATGTTAACCCATAAAAATGCTTCAGAAATACCAATGCACACGTGCAAAAAAATGTTTGTTTAAGACCAAATATAAAAGTAGTCTACTCAAGCATGTTACATATTGTTCTGTACCAGAATTTATTTTGTAAAATGCATTTACACAAATTTTCTGAATTTGTGAGACTTATATGATACTAATTGTAAATATTATATCAGTAGGTACCTCATGACTCTGTTGAATGGAAGTAGTTAATATTTATTAATCCAGGAAACAAAGAATATTGAGAAAATTAGTGTAATTAAACTCATCATAGTTGATAGAGTTGTCACATAAGGAGAGATCCAACAAAATCCATGTAAACTCCTTAAGTACGCGCATTGCATGCTGCGCATTGTCCTCAACATGCAGATTGGTTAGTTTTATTATAGATATTGGGCGTTTGCGAGAAGGAATTCTGAGCGGGCTATCAGGTCAAAACCTAACCTAAATTTTTATGCGTAAATTCGAAATATCAAAACTTGCAGCGTTCAAAGATAGTCTGTGTTCTAATAAGTCTCATTGTCTATGGAAGAAAGAGGAAAAAATTTAATTAACTTGCTGCAATTTGCTGTGTAAGAGGTTCGACATTTTCTTCGGATCTTCATGTGGATACAGACAAGAGTTTTCATTTATTGAAAGTGTGAAATAAAGTATGATGTCTATTTTTTTTTCATTTCCTATAACACTCCATCGGGCGCATTGAAAAAGAAGCTTTCGACTCATTTTAAATTTAAAGCCCTGCGGTCAGATTTATTATAGGTTAGGTGAAAAATTTATGTTTTCAAATTTGTTCCCGGGTACGTTTACGGTGGTAGGAGAAATTAACTTTAACGCTCAGACAAAATTGTCGAAGTCAAAAGGGCGATCGGGTTTTATTAACCTGAGCGCACAGACTGGCTATTCGAAAGCGGTAAAAATATTCTAAGTTACTTTTCTGAACAAATCTTCAAATTTGAAGAGCACGGGGTGGCTTTTCGTAAACGCCCATTGTCTAGTAAACATCGGTGGCACAGGGACGCATATAAGTATTTTGTGTTTTTTAAAATAGCATGAGGAATTATTGTGTGTAAAACACACTCCATGTCTCAGTTATTCATACAAATATATTGTTAAGTTGTATGCTAGAATTAGATTGTATATACCTGCCATAAATTATATAAATAGAAATTTTAAATTAATCAATAGAAATAGGAAATGGATTATGTGGAGACGTAATTAAATCAATGTTGTGCACGGCCATTACACAGGGTGTTTCAAAAACTACGCAACACCCTTATAAAATGACAATTGTTAATTTCAGAAAATAATTATAAGAAATAAAATGTTTGTTTTGATCGTTTCTTGGTTTTGTTTTATCTTCAATTGAGGTATATGAAGTGTGCAAAAATTGAGAAAAAATGTTTTCTCATTTAGATAAATTGTAGTTCTCACATATGCTATTAAAAAATAACAAAAGGAAAGTTCCTTAGAATTCAGTTTTATAACGGCGTGGTAAAACGTGTATCGTTATTCATGTTTATCGTTTTTAAAAAAATTTGTCCCATAAAGTATGCATCACCCCTATAAAATAAAAACCGTTCACTTCAGTAAAACGTGTATAAAAAACGATCATATCGACTTATTCAGGGTTCTGATTTCCCCAATTTTTTCTCAGATATACAGGGTATCTTATCGGGAATTGCATCGATCGATATAGGCAAAATTATGTAACAACATTTTGAAAATTTAAGAAAATACTTATGTCAGTGTGGCCAATACAACAAAAATAATTACAAGAATTTGGTACTTCAGGTTATTCCGGTCGTCGATACCAACTTGCTTATTTTAAATGGAATTCCTATATATTTTAGGGTTCTCGAAAAGAGCATAAAATTCTGAGTCAAAAATATGTAGGATACCCTATGCCTACAGCCGTTTCAGAGATATTTGACATTTAAAAAAATTTTGACAGGTGTAATGGTTTACAATAACCTCTATAACTTTCTTCGTGTAAAATATACTCATTTGCTTTTTGGCATGTAGAAATACTATAAGGTGAGTTACGCTCTATAGTTTAAAGAAATTCAATAATAGTATACCAAGTGTTGACGTTATATTTTGTAAACTTCAAACCGCGAAAACTTGTTTAAGTCAAATGAAACACCCTGTATTTTTTTACAAGTTATATATAATGAAATTCCTTCTTTTCTGATATCAGCATTGTGGGGGTTTAATTTACAACTTTTTGAAATATTTGCGATTTTCTTAGAAATTCAAGAATTTTTAGTAAACATTTTATCAAATTTGTCATGATTAGAAACAATCAGTAAGGTCTGGCATTCTCTCATGTCAAAAAATGCCACTGCGTTTAAATTACACCCACGAAGACTTTGTGAATTTGTTTATTATTTATGGAGAATGTGATAAAGTAATATCAAGAACTAATGACAAACTGCAGTTATCAGCAGGGCTGCCAGATTGAAAATTTTATTTTCCCCCACATAACCTGAGAGAAAATACCACAACTCTCACCACAAAAATGTGGGAATTTTAAAATAATACAGTTTTGTTACTTATAAAAAATTTTATTAAAAATTTATTTTGTCAATAAGGATTAATAAAATAATAAATATACAAAATATTAAATGATACAATAATTATTACATTTAACATGTTTTCATTTGTCTTCTTTCAACTATAAGTTGGATTTTATTAATTAACCATTAACATGATATTATATCCAGTGGATACATGTTTGACATGCATCTAATGGATGACATGAGATGGACATCCACGGATATCTGTTTGACTTACATTCATTGGATGTTCTGATGTGGATATCCATTGGATACCTGTTTGACATACATCCATTGGATGCCGTGATATGGACATCCATTGCATGTCCACAGATCTCTGAACATATTATGCACATAAAATGGACTTCCAGCGGATAACCTTATTCTGTACATCCACTGGATGTCGTGATATGGACATCCACCGGATGTCCAATATATGTCCATGGACCATCGGACTAGTTCTGGACATAAAATGGACGTCCATTGGGTATTGTGTGCTGTCTGGACAAAGCACAGTACAAGTCGATTCCTCTGAAATCAAACAAACTATGTTTATCTTCTTATTTTATTTATCTTTGGTACTCAAAAGGGAACTGCTGTTTAATGAAGAAATTTAGGAGTGTGGTTTTATTGTTTATTCGGTAGTATATAGAAAATACAAAATAATATCAAACAGAATACAGTGACCATTCACCATTAAGGTATCTTAACTATTGATTAATGTCAGAACGGCCACACAAGAAAATAAAAATAAAAGAAATACTTGACAGTCTTGCCAATTCATTATTAGTTCTGACACCCGCCCTCAAACCTGGCATTTAGTAAAGAAATATTTATCTTACAATTCCATTGCCTACGAAATCTAATACAAAATGTACCTTAACAACTATATATTTACATCTTTTGTTGTTCTCAAAGTCCTGAAGCAGTTTAATAGTACCTACTTTGATCGTCAAATAAAGAAAATGATAGTGAAAAGTTAACTTACAAATCAGTCAACATACAGCACACCGACAAGCCCCACAAATTGCCATAACTACAGCAACCTTAAATAAAACAAGATGTGTGAGAAAAAACTACTACTAAATTAAAGAACATAAGTTTACCTTCATGAACAAATATATTTCGTCGGGGGCTTCTGAAATAAATTTATTTATATCGTGCCTACTGAAAGTTTTTGCTTTCTTCGGTTTATATCCAATAGCCTGCCTTTTAAAAAATTTATCAGTTTCTGTTTCTTTATCTCGATATCTTCTCTTAAGAGAAGCGTAGTTCTGAATATCGAATACTTTACCCAAAGGGTCGACGATTTGTATTTTTTACTGGCAAATGAAAAATAAGCCAACATGATATCATTTATTTTTTTGGCGTTGCTGGTTGTAATCCATTTTTTGAACGTATTATATTCGTTTTCATATTTTAATCTCGATTTTGCTGGAAGAAGATTTAGTGTGGCAATTCTTGCTTCTTCTACAATAGCTTCAGGAATTTCGCAGTCACTATCCGAACTCATTTTCTTTTTCGTAATGCACTAACTCGCGTTGCAATAATAATTGTGCAGTAAACAATTTTGTTTGACTATTACTTGCTACCATAGAAACTAGAAACATTTACTAGCCTGCTCATGGTTTTATATTTAAATATTTTTGATTTCACACAAAATATAAGAAATAAAGCTTTATCATAAATAATATGTGTGAACGAGTATGTGAATGTGTCAAAAAATTATATGTTCAACTCTGGAGTAAAGTATCATTTCCTCCCTTGGATGATTGCGGCCTCGCATCGCTCGGGCAGCAACTTTCATCCGCGGGAGGAAATGATACTTTCCTCCCTAGGTAAACAAATAGGTATTTATTGAATACCACATTTCTAGAATGAATTGCTTTATGTTCTTCTTGTCATAGAAAATAACCATTTTCTGTGTAACCAACAAATCTACATTTTATTCCTTTGTCATCCAGCTTTGTTCTTAAAGAATCGGGCACTCTTGCATAAGCTGCCTATGCAACCAATACACGCATATTTATAACATTGGGTTTTTTACCTAGCTATAACTCATAAGGTGTATTATCTCTATTCAAACACGATTGAGTTCTGTTTGTTATATATCCTGCCATTACAGCTTCTTCCCAAAAACTTTTGTCCATATTGGTTCCATTATCATAGATCTTGCTTTGTCCATCAATGTTTGATTCATTCGTTCTACAACACCATTTAGCTGAGGAGTATATGGGGGAGTACGAGAAATTTGTATGCCTTTTTTTGAACAAAAATCCAATAACAATTTTGAACTGTTGAACCTCTATTATCACACCTAAGTTTTGACACCTGTCTGTTACAGAACATCGATGACACTTTAGCTTCATAGTCTCTAAAACATTCAAAAACCTCATTTTTATGTTTAACTACATACACTATGGCAAATCTAGAATAATCATCCACAAAAGTTACAAAGTGGTGATAACAATTATGTGATATGGGAGTGATTGGCCCACACACATCTGTATGACCTAATTCTAAAACTCTATTCGACCTTGATCTTTTAAAAGAATATGGAAAACATGTTTGCTTAGATTTAATACAAATTTCACAAATTTTATCAGTTGTAATGACAAAATCTAAACCATTAACCAAATTTAAATTATTAGTTTTCGATAAAGAGAGATAATTTAAATGACTATATCTAAAAATAAATTAGGTATCCTCTTCTTGGTAAAAGTTTAAAATATAGAGTGGAATGAAAAATAACGCTGAAAAATTTTTTTTGCTAATTATTATTTACTACTTTTACAAAACTTATCATAGATAAGTACAATATATTTCTTTTTAAACAATTATTTTCCCGGCTATTTGCCAAAACGCTGAAACTTGGATTACAAAAAAGATAATATGCACATTATGTTCAGTGTGACTGACTCAATAATGTTATTTTTAATTCCAACTATTCTGTTCAGTGAAACCAAAAATTAATAAAACAAAAGGTACTCACCAGTTGAACAATCACTTTAAAAACTTTAAAACATCTACCGACACGTGTTTCTGCTTTTAGTGTCCTCAAGATAGCTCATTTAAAGGATCGAAAGCAACTAAACTAGTAAACCCCAATGTAATAAACATTGGTTTCAGAGAATCGGATAATTGTATATAGTGGAAATTCCCCATAGGGTAGAATAATTTAAAAATAAATTAAGTATCCTCTTCTTGGTAAAATTTTAAAATATAGAGTGGAATGAAAATAACGCTGAAAAAATTTTTTGCTAATTATTTACTACTTTTACAAAACTTATCATAGATCAGTACAACATCTTTTTAAACAAATATTAAATTAATTAATAATTGTTTAAACCTCAACTGCAACCTTTTTTTAAAACTTCATCCACATCAAGTGCTTTTAACACTGACTAGAGTCCAAATTTCCAATTATCAAAACCATTTCCAAAAAACTGAACATGTTTGTTTTCAATATTCTGAGCATAAGCTTCCATTTTTTTTACTATATATCCAAGAAGATTAAAGATTAGTTTATTCTTCTTGCTATATATCCTTTATTGTTTATTCGGTTAAATATAGAAAATACAAAATAATATCAAACAGAATACTCAATAACATTCACCATTAACCTTTGATTAATTGATTAATTTCAGTTCTGCCCAGTGGCGGCTGGTGGATTTAGGTTGTACCATATCTCAGTATTGGAGCATGGAAACCAAGCAATATTTGAGGGCACGACTATTAGTACTGATTGAAGGAGTTTTGAAGAAAAAAAATGAAAAAAGAATTGAGAAAGAAAAAGTTACAAAAATGCGCAGCCTCCCCAGATTCCTTCTAGATCATTAGTAAAATCTTTGCAAACTATTTTTTTTCGTAATCAGAAGGAACATATGTATCACCCCTTTTTTTTGGTTTTCGAAAATTTTGATTTTTTTGTAAAGTTATGACATTTTGAAAGTTACACGATCATTCAAAGTGTCATAACTTATAACTTTACAAAAAATTAAAATTTTCGAAAATCAAAAGAAATGAGGTGATAAATTTTCCTTCTTATTACGAAAAAAAATAGTATGCAAAGATTTTACTAATAATGGTCTAGAAGGAATCTGGGGAGGCTGCGCATTTTTGTAACTTTTTTTCTCAATTTTTTTCTGCAAAACTTCTTCAATCAGTGCTGATAGTCGTGCCTTAAAATATTGCCATCCTCCAATACTGAGATATTGTATAACCTAAATCTACAAGCCGCCACTGGTTCTTCCACATACAAGAAAATTAAAATAAAGGAAATACTTAACAGGTTTGCCAATTCATTATTTTCTTTTGAGAGGAACAATGTAGAAACAACATATTACTAACTATAACTAGGTAACTAAAACAACCAAAAGTTTTTAGTTGTCAGACTCAAAAATTTGAATGTCTTTCTCGTAAATGTAGGTACTTAATAATTTTCTCATATTTTTATCCGCATCAAAATTAAAGCAATTGCCATATGACTCCTTCTAGCCTACTATATAGAAGTCCTTCCATAGTCGTATTTAATTTATTTTTTTTGTTTAGTTTTCAAAATACTTATTATAGAAAATATTACTTAAGTATGGCAGGGTTAGTAAGTTAAAAACAAATATTAAATAAGGAAATATTAAGGACCTATTTCCAAATTTTATGTCACTAATACTGGACCAAAATTATAATATGTCGTTAGTTAAACGTTAGATTGATTTATTAAAGTATAACGGTGACTAATGTTGTAACCAGCACCGCCTCCGTCCCGATCGCTCCTCCACTGTGTTTGGGGGCAGGCCGTCAATGTAAGGGGTAGCGTTGCTGCCACCAGGTCAGGTAAGTTTAATGTTAAATTTCCGCCTGTGGCAATAATGTATAAAAAAAAATAGTTCAAAGACATCTTCGGAGGGCAAGATCCCGGCCACGGCTTATATCGCGTGGGCTTTTACGGTGAGTTTGAGAGGGGAGAAAAATAACTAACTTTATTAGAAAAAGAATGAATATATTAACAATAGAAAAATAATATGGTTACACTGGTTACAGGCCTCAATACCATATTCAATAATGTTTCAATAAATGACAACAACTTTCATGAGAAACACTAAACAAAAGAAAAATTACATTTTTCTCTTTTTTCAGACGTTAATAACGTGACCTGATAATATTAAAATAACAACGACTCATTAATTAAACAAAGTAACACAGGATTATTTTATATTTCATAAGACAACTAAGCAATAAAAAAAATAAAGGAAAGATAAATAGCTACCGATGTTAGTAACGCGCACTATAAAAAAACCAGCAACTAATTAAGTGAACAAAACCTATCTCAATCACATAATTTTCCATAAGAGCAATAAGCATTTACTAGAAAAACGTAATTCACAAACGTCAATGACGTGAACTATTTATCAAAAAGTGGCAACTAATTAACTGAATAAAATTACACACTAATATTAAAATGTTCTGGGACCCCAACATAATCGAGTATAAACCTCTCAAAATAAAAAACCTAATTCTAATATCAACCGCCTTGTATATACCTTCCAAAATAAAATAAAATAGTGTATAAATAAACGCGAGAGTCAAGGCGTAGTTCTGCCCTGTAAGCAAACAAGCAAAATTTTTCGAACTTAAACCCCACTTGTTAGTATATATCATATATTGAATAAAAACAAAACCAATCATAAAACTCATCCCTCTTCCAGGGTAACACCTCAATCAAAGAAGTCTCTCCTACACCACTCAGTTACCCCTGTCGACGTGCATCTCCACCCAACTCTTTCACATTGCGTGCCATGTCATTCATTTTTGAATGACACCGATTTTTCGTCAGAGGCCGCGTCATTCAAAAATGAATGACGGGTAGCGTATGGGGCCGCGTCGTTCAAATATGAATGACAATACAATGTAAATTATATGAGGATCTGAAAGCATGGCCTATGGGGAACACTTCGTTGTACTTGGTGGGGGATAATCGGAAAGATAAATATTTTATGCTGTAAAATGTAAAAATAAAGATTTATTCTTTCTTAACTGTGTTGTAAACGTAACATTTTTCACTTGTACAATTATAAAAAAAAAAGTAACTTATTTATGTTTTATATTGAAACAATCTAAGCAAATTTGTGGCTGGCCGGGACACATGTTACAATAGGTATACACCATTTTTGCGCGATTTCTGGCTTCTTTGCGACCTACTTCTTCTTGAAGTTATATAACATAAGGTACATTTTCTCCTAATCTTCTTACCATCATCGTCAACTCTTTGAGACAGATGATGATAGGAGCTTGCAGAAGTTCTCGGCTTTTCACGCTGTACTCGTCCTTGTACATTCAACAAATCTGCCGCCAAATTTTCTCGGAATGTACGAATTTGGGTTTTCTTCTGGGATGCATGTTTGTACAGGACCCAAGCGTTGACAACTGCTGTTCCCAACAGAAGTTCGATGGCAAGTTTCCTATACCATTTTACTCCTTTCCGGAGAGTCGTGGCATATGAGGCCATTTGATCCGACAAGTCTATCCCTGCTTTCCCTTTGTTATAAGCTACGATCGCCAACGGTTTCGATGTAGCCTTTCGATAATTACGTTTTCTAGCCGCATTTTGGGTGGCAAGATCTTGCGATGTTGAAGGCTGCGATTGCGTATCCGTAATATCTGCTACCTGGTTGTGACTGGCAGAAGGTTGTCCTCGAATGTTCGGGGGATTTAGTGGTACCATTTCAGGCCCATGTTTTGTTGAAAGTAGTCTGACATCGCGCGTGTCTTTCCACTTTAAAATTACGATTCCACTTTGATCCTCTTGGGATATCATTTCTCCTTTTTTGAGTTTTGCCAGGAGTACTTCCTTGGGTATGTGCTTCTTATTTGCTCTGAGTGTCCCGACAAGATGTGTTTGTTTATCAAGCATGGATTTGGCTAGTTCATAGCTGGTGTAGAAATTATCTACGTATAAGGTTCTGCCTTGGTTCAGAAGTTCTCCACACAGTTCATGACATTTCTAGCTAATCCAATTTCACGCTGTCCTGTTGCAGATTTTCCAGAATATATTTTCAAGGCCCACGTGTATCCATCGACAGAGCACAATTTGAATAGTTTTATGCCATAACAGTGTGCCTTGTTCGGTATGTATTGCCTGAATATTAGTCGCCCTCTTCATGGCACTAGGGTTTCGTCTATTACGATATCTTCGCCGGGATACATTAATTCTTGGAATTTCCTTTGTAAGATATCAACCAAAGGCTGAATTTTTGCAAGACGGTCACCTCTTTGAGCTGTTTCGTTGTTGTTGAAGTGCAACATTCTTAGCAACAACTGATAACGATTTCTAGACATAGTTAACCGTGGAATTTCTTGTCGGTAAATGCCCTGATTTGCCCAATAATCAGGCAGTGCATTTAGCCTAAACCCATCCATAGCGTCAATCCTAGAAATTTCTTCAGTTCGTCTGCATCAGTTGGTGCCCATTTACTGATGCGAGCGTATTTTCTGATCTCTTTCGATGCTATGGTCTGTTCCGCAAATCTGTTAGTTTCAGTCACAATATGATTTATAACTTCATTATCTAAGATCAGGAAAAATGACTCCAGTGGAGATATTTCTACTGGTAGGTCTCTCTGTACTCCATGCGGACCACTAAAGGGAAATGTTTTATGCCGTCCAACATATTCACTCCAAACTGATTCTGACGTTATTACTTCATCATCTAATTCATCCTGATCACGGGCAGTTTCTTCCATAGCCAAGTTCTGAATAACATTTTCAATGTCGTCTTCGTCGTCATGGACTTCTTCGTCGGATGATCCATGAGGGTCTGATGAGGGACCCCATTCTGGATCCCTCACAGAATCATCTGAACCGAAGTCTGAAGCACTGCTAGCTTCCAAATCCAATTCTTCTGGTATCTTTTCCAACTCGGTACTTGTAAAAATTTTACGACGTTTCGACATTTTAGGTACATATATGGTACTATTAACTCGTAAAAAAACTATTTACATAGAAATCCACTTGACAAAATCTGCAACAAAAGAGAAAATATATAAATATGTGTCATGCATATTTGAATGACGTGGCCCCAGACATAAAATAACATGAACATATTCCTGGGGGCCTCGTCATTCATATATGAATGACATTGAAGAAATAACCAAAAACACTCAAAACAAAAAAAAAAGTACGAAATATGTTTCGTAAATTTATTCTTATGTGTAACATACACATATCATGAAAAAACAAGTTGGCCCTGGGGGTTCGTTTTTTTTACCATTTGGCACGCAATGTGTTAAGAAAATTAATCATACAAAAGTTAACCCTTTTAAAATAAAAATAAAATAACCGCCCTTGAGGTAACACATATAACACGTCCGGCCCGAACCGTTGGGCCAATCCTCTTTAAAATAATCACCAACAAAATAACCCTTTAAAAAAACTACCCTCAATAACAGCCCTTAGGGAAACGCGTACCAGTCGACCGGCCTCTTTCGAACCGTTGGTCCAACTCTGTCGTTCCCCTCTAAAAATATGTCTCCTAAAATTTTTGCTGACCTCAAAATTTCTTTTCCAAGCTTCTCCCATTAAAAACTTTATATTCTCACTACCTAAATAGCTGACATAAGCAGAAACACTTGCGGTGAGAGAGTTCCCCGAAAATGTTTCCCAAGTGTGATAAGAAACTGCTTCAGTTAAGAAATGCGAAAACAAAATATTCTCGCTGAAATCATGTATACAGGGTTGCTCACAAAATAATTAAAATAAAAAAAATCCATATACAAAGCAAGGCTTAGCCTTTCTACAATGTCAATGGGTGGTTATTATTTTATTAGAAACCAGGGTAGATTTATGGTATGTTTCTTCACCTTTAGATATCTTCTGGAAATGGATACATTCTAGCAGATATCATTTAAGATAAGTATAATTCGGATTTCTTCACCTTCTGTTACAACTTTTCTTTAAGATAAAGTTTTCTGGTAGATCAAGCAGGGGGTACTGATATATTTATAGAATAATTGATATATTGTTACATAATCTCATCATTTCTTGGGTTAAAATACTTTTTTATTTCTATTGTTTTTTGTAGATAATTAACAGTATAGGTCTATAATGGACTTATTATGATGGATGTTGATAAGGAAAATGACGAAATTAGAGAAAACAATAGAAGACCTTACGTGTTAAGAAATAAAAAAATTAAATCAGAGATCAGTTACTTGTAATTTGGAATCGGTAAGTAAATACATAAGAACTGTGATTTTTATTAATAACACTACGCTGGAGCATAGCACATGATAACTCGTTATAATTACAGGATAAGGGCCTTATCGCCCGTTATTCAACTATTGTTAACACTGAGATTTTATGCCACTGGGAGCTTTTTATGAGCAATGGGTGACTTTTCTACAGTAAGCATATGTACAGATTCACGAATTGTTAAAAAAGTCTGTATGGCTATTGCATCTCTACAACTGACAATGATCAAGATACCAAGAAACTTGGAAAAAATTCAATGAATACAGCAAGGGTTTTATATACAGTATATGGATTTCCAAGAATTATCGGTGTAATAGATGATACACATATTAGAATAAAATCCCCAGGTAAGCCACGAAACATATACATACATACCTCTCGGTTTGTAATTTTTACTAATAAGCAAGTGCAAACAAGCATGAACTAAAAATATACTATACTCTTTTATGGGCCTATCCTAGCGAATAAAGGCGGCATCTACCACCACTCTACCGATAGAAGATATCAGGCCCCACCTGTATTAGATAGGATAGGTCATTAAAAGAATAGAGTATATTTAAGTTATATAATATTTAACAATTTAAAAACTTTCAGCGGGAGAAAATGCCAAAGCATTCACAAATAAGAAAGGATGTAAGTCTTTAAAAACACAAGTTGTTTGTGATCATAATTTAAAAGCATTGGATATTGTTGCAAGGTGGCCAGGATCTGCTCATGATGCCACGATTGTTGCACATAGTAATTTAAAAAGGTAATTAGACGACAACCAATTTTATCCTGGGTTATATCTTGGAGACAGTGAATACCCTGTAAAAAAATAATCTGCTAACACCTCTACTAAATCCAGATACTCCCGTCGAATATCGTTATAATGAGACTCTAATACGAAACAGAAATATTGAGCGTTTCTGTGGAGTTTGGAAAAATCGGTTTCCTGTTAAGTATTGAAATAAGAGTAACAGTGGAAACAGTACAAGATATTATTGTGGCAACAGCAGTGTTACATAATTTAGCAAGAGATCAAGAAGAAATAGAAGGATTTCAAGATGAAGAAATTGAAACTGTACCTCCACCTGGTAGAGTTGGAGACACTGCTGTTAGACAAGCTTTTATTGCTGATTATTTTGCAAGATAATTTAATTATTCACGATTCTCTTTATAATCAAATTTTAAATTCATTCTCATTCTTTTGTAATAAATTTCATTTTTTAACGTTATGCTTTTTCAAAGAATTTCTAGCCTTATATTTTATACTGTTGTATTTAGCAGATTATGAAATAAGTTTGTTTATTTTTTAATTTTCAATTTAAATGTAATGCAATTATAAAATAGATAAAAATAAAACATTGATAAACTAGATACACAATTTTTATTGAAGAAATAAAAATAAAATATATCGAAAAATATTCATCTTACATAAGATAAACCTAATTAATATCTTCACATTCTGCTCTCAATAATTTCAACTTGAGACTTTTTATTTCTAAATCTATTTTTAAATTTTCTGTTACTAAATCATTTATTTTTGATTTCTGTACAATTTCTTCCTCCAGCTTTTTCTTTTTTCTTTAATTCCAGGGCATCATTATCTTGCTTCATAGATTTTTTTGTGTCCTTTCTTGCCTCACTTTATTTTTATGAATAAATTTTGTTGAGGCAATAGTTTTAGCTAAAAATGTAATAAAAATCTATTAGTATAACCCAAACATATTGGGCACAATTTTGAAAGCTATAATAAAGGAAAATAACCTAACTTTTTCAATTTGCTTTATATAGTGAATACCTTTTAATAACAGTAAAATTTACAAACTAAAAAGGCACAAAGAATATGAAGATGCAACTTTATATAAAGTTGATAGAAAAATTGGGGTTGGTTGATATCGGTACAAAAAAAATAATAAAGAAAATTTAAAATTCTTTCAAATTAATACCAGATAATATTTGTTGAATAAACTTATTAAAAATAAGTGATAAAACACTTCATGTAATGTACAGTCTCCTTTGGTAGTATTATTATTGGCATCCAAAGCATACACCATCATCTTTTCCTGTTACTTCGGTGTCATCATATGTATTCAATATGTATTTGTTTACAGTTTTGTGTCATACTAGGTTGTATTCCTAAAAAATAAAGGTAATTTTCTAGAACACGCACTTCTGGATTTCCTCGAAATTTTTTGCATCAATGTACTCACAAACGATGTAATAACAATTTGTGACATAAGAAATGTTGTGCAAATAAAAAGAAAGCCAAGAAACTTACGGGATCGTGGAGCGAATAGGGGTGCTGGGTGGGTAATAACGCGCCGAAAATGCCTGATATTTCACTAAATGTCAATTATTTTTGTAGGGCAAGGGATATTTTTTTGTTTTATTTGAAATTGAAACATACCTAAATCATCCTTAGACATTGGCACTAACTCTATTGAACATTTAGGACAACTGTAATGACACGGTACGACGCCGTGTCGATGAAAAGTACCCGACACTTATCACAACGAGGCACAGGTGAATCTTTAGTAACGCAAGTCGACGCGCCCGCTGTTTCCGACATTTTTTTAAACAATTTTATTGCAAATTATATTGAAATATATTGATCGCCAAGTTCAATCGTCACGCAGTAACAAAGAACTAAAATGGCGTCTTCATGAAAAAATGCCCTCTAAGCATTGAGTAAGCGTCCCTATACGCCTTCAACCAATCAGCTCTCAGCTTTTTGTTTATACTAATCCGAAAACCTTTTTTCGCGAAGACTTTATTAAAAAGAAAATTTTCAACATGAAGTTAAAATTAGCTGAAACGTACTCGCGGAGCCTCACGTGAATCCCCGCGATAGATGTACTTTATTTCAACAGGTGAAATTAATGAAATGAGCGGCCAACAGCGTTGCCAGATTGTAACAATCTAAACATAAACTGCCATTATTAGAAAATTAAACGTCAGGGATTTGTACCTAACTTGGTTGAATTATCTCAATCTGGCAAAATCGGAGAACGTCGTGCGACACCTGACAGCGTTTTTACAACACACAGAGACAGCCATATAAATGAATACCGGGTGGATAATGTCAAGTGTTGCAATCTTATTGATTTATTTAAGGGTAGTTAGGGATGTTTGCACAAGATATGACACTGTGCAATGAACATCTGATGATGTGTAGAGTGTGTCGGTATAATTAGTTTTAAATTTTATATTTATAATGAATAGTTGTTTAATATCAACTCAAGTCATAATCAACTTCATTAGTAGGTACTGTTATTTAATATATCCACATTATTCAAATTACCTTGTGATTCTTCCTTTACGTTACATTGCGGTGCTGAAATTTCAATAGACATATAAAATATAAATAAATAAGATTATTTCTCTCATCACCTGCTGCTACATCATTATCAAATCTAGAAGGCATTCCTATCACTGATATTTGACTGATGGACAGAATTTTTTTCCATATGGTTTTAAACTGGGACAGTCTGGAAAACAACCATCAGTTTTTTTATATTCCCATGTCATCTTTGAACATGTTTTTCGTAAGTCTTTTTTAATGGTGTCGTATTTTGCCTTAACTTTCTTAGCTGTACGAAGAAAGTTCCCTGAGACGGCATTAAACTCGTCTGTAATTTGCATCAATGCGCTTGTTTTCGACCACGTTTTTATACTTAACACCTAAATCTACAAGAATTTCAATTTCGAACCTTGTAAAATTTGCACTTCTTTTATCCTTCTGCTTATTCAAAATTTACACAACTACATAAAAAAATTATTACAATGAATACAAGTTCTCACTTACTCTTTGCGTCTGCAGGTAAAATATTATATAGAGTGGAATGAAGAAGAGGAACTTAATTTGTTTTTAAATTAAATATTATATATAGCAAGAAAATAGTTTAATTTATTTGCAAAAATAGTATGAAGTACATGACAGAAATATCGCATAACCTCTATTAAACGAATATTTATACTCCTTCTTCTTCTTCTTCTTCCACTGTCATTTTGGCTACGTGTTAAACATGCAATTTACAGCGTTGCCGTCACTGATAATTCTCCAATGTTTTTTAACTGCAAGACAAACATTTTCAAATGTCGATGGAGAAATGCAATTAGCTTTTATCTGTCAGATAAATTTGTTTCGACCACATTTTTATACTTAACAACTAAATCTACAAGAATTTCAATTTCGAACCTTGTAAAATTTGCACTTCTTTTATCCTTCTGCTTATTCATAACCTACAAAATTTACACAACTACATAAAAAAAATTATTACACACAATGAATACAAGTTCTCACTTACTCTTTGCGTCTGCAGGTAAAATATTATATATGGCAAGAAAATAGTTTAATTTACTTGCAAAAATAGTATGAAGTACATGACAGAAATTTCGCATAACCTCTATTAAACGAATATTTTACTGGTTCTTCTTCTTCCACTGTCACTTTGGCTACGTGTTAAACATGCAATTTACAGCATTGCCATCACTGATAATTCTCCAATGTTTTTTAACTGCAAGACAAACATTTTCAAATGTCGATGGAGAAATGCATTTAGCTTTTATCTTTCAGATAAATTTGTCTGCCAGACAGCTATCAAATGGTTTGTTGGAAGAAATAGACCATTAGATGCATAAACGATAGCGCGGTAGAGGCCCAAAGTGATAGGTCTACCGTAAAAACGGTATATCTGGCAACACTGTCTCCGTCACGGCAGAGTTTATGATATACTTTGCTTGAATCTTTTCTTGAGCAGAGACGTGTACTCGAGAACAATATCTTATATATATTCCAAAACTGTGATAAGGCATGCTCTAAATTTCACCCGCCACCACTGAGTACTTGTCAATGTTCAAAGATAATTTTCAAGTTATGTGATTCATACAGCTACTAATACGTCAAAAATTTAATTGCAAAAATACGACGCCGCTTAATCATGTGACAAAGCTGGTCAATGAATCCGAGACATAGGTTCACAATCGTGTTTTAGTTCCACCAATTACTAACTTATCGGTCAGATGTCTTAAGCCTGCCTAGACATATGTATCTCTATATTTGTTTATCCTATAAATGCATTGCTGCGGTCACAAATCGTAACTAATTTGATACACACGCAAGGATCCAAAGAATCAAGTTATAACTGTTATAAGTGTGTTCTTTCTACCACCCATAGATATACCACCAATCTCGGTTAAGGACGGGGCAGTGCGCAGAATAAACATTCATTTTATACTAAACAATCAGGCGACTACTTCTCTAATACTTTCTCTATTTGAATTTTACAAACAGAAATCGGTAAAGAATGAAGTGTTACTCTACGCTTCCCTAAAGCTACGTTTTCCTTGAAGTTAACAATACGTGAATATATTTGAATATTAAAACGTATTTATAGACATATAAAGCCATTTTTAATCAATTATTATTAATTACTATCCGATGACAATTTAAAAATTAAAACCATGAGAATCCTTTAGTATTACATAAAACATTTTTTCTGCTTAATATTTACCAAAACTCGTCATTGTAAATAATAAATTTTTAGTATAACTTTAGTAGATGATGCGACCCATCACAATATTTATTCATGCCAAGACAGAATTCATTTGGAATATCTTTGTCCGAGTATCCGTAATCGCTTATAATTAAGTGCGATGTTGCTACAATATTTATCAAATCGACAGACTCAATATGATGTAATAGTAATATCAATGGTTGGAAAAATTTTGTTGGGTAAGGGTCCTTAGTTTGAGAAAAAACTACATACTTTATTATAACAGGTGTATAAACCTTTATATAACATTTATGCAACTGTTTTATAGCTTAGTTATTTTTGTGTGACTATATAACATTGACTTTTAAAGGCTTTTAAAACAAAATTTCATACCAATATAGTCTCCATCCAATATAGTTATTTAAATGCCACCTGTCAACCCTAATATAGATTAAAAAATCTATAATGCATAAATATACAGGCTTTCTACATGTAGTAGAAGTACTTATACAACTGAAATTCTCTTTTGGAGCTATGTAGCTGCGATCTTCCACCTTTATAAAAATATTTTACAGCTAAATTTACCCCGTCTCATAACCTCTTAAAAGATCACTTAGATAGTTTGATTGAAGCTCTGTATGTATTTCATGTGCTCTTTGTTGTTAAGTGTTACTTTACAATATGGACAAGTATTGGAAAAAGACAAAGCGAAGTGGAAATTTCAGAAAAAAAGTTAAATTAACACTTAGAAAAAATGCTCGAGAAATCAAACTTTCAAGCCAGTAATGTTAATTTAATTGAATAGACAATTTTTACTGTAGAAACGCCAAAACACGAAAGCGATGAGAAAAACGAAGGAGTAATTTAAAGATATATGGTTAATGCTATACGTAGTTGCAAAGTCCCTAATTTTATTGCGGAGACTAATACTATCGTCAAGCATCGCTTTCGTTTTTTGGCGTGATCGAAGTGATCTTTTAACACGTTATGAGATGGAATAAGTTAAGCTGTTAAATAATTCTATAAAGGTGGAAGACCACAGCTACAAGGCTCGAAAAGAGAATTTCAGTTCCATAAATACTTATACAATACTTCTTTTACTATGTACAAAGCCTGTATAAATAATCTATATTACGGTTGACATAGGTGACATTTAGCTTATATAACTATATTGCTATAAAACGTTGCTTTAAAAGCATTAAAACTAAATGTAATATAGCCACTATCGAGAAATAGCTAAGCTGTAAAACAGTTGCATACATATGTTAATGTATACACCTGTTATAATTTCACGTGGCTTTTATCTGTATAAAAGATCTTATTAAGCATTTTATGAAATAAAAAAGAATATATATAAGATACTTTAATAAAGTAGCTTCATATTTATGCTGTGAGATCCTTTTATCAGCAATCTTATTCCACCCAATTGCTTTATAAGCAATTTAATGCTTCAATATAACTAATTGGTACTATAAGTTGCCATAATATAAATTTATATTGGAACTTAAGTTCCAATATCATATATCCCTCCAGAACAAGATTTTGTCATCATGGATTGAATTATTACATAAAATGTGGATTTTTAACAATCAAATTCACCTATCTAAGGATTTTATTGATGCATCACTGAATGTGAAATTGCTTTATGAGGATTTGATGAGAATACCTTATACATCGTCTCGAAATGCTATTAATGTCACTTCTACACAGCCAAAGACCAGAGTACTCTTTTATTTGTTTATAATTGTTTTATAAGTGAGCTTCCTCGAAAAAACATCTCTTATAAAGTAAGTAGCACTTATATACAGCCAAAGTGCTGTTTTAAGGATTTATAACTGCTTCTGTAGTGACCTTCTTTGGATTCTTTCAAGGAGCCATATTATATTTGTGTGTGTGGTGTGTGTGTGTGCGTGCGTGCGTACGTGTGTGTGTGTGTGTATAAAATGAAAACAGGTAACAATAACACAGCCGTAATAGTGTAAAAAGTATTTTTTTAAAGATATATTGAAAACCATAACTCAGTAATTTTCTTTTACAACAAAAATTTCTTGCTTTTTAAGCATTTATATACTTTTTTCATTTCAGTTATATCTCTGCAATATAACAACTACAAAGTTACTACATTGGAGTTACTACAGACACTATAATACCGTATTATAGTGTCTTATAGTTGCAAACCGTACCTCACATTTAAAGCAATCTTTTACTGCATAAAAATTAACTTGTAGTCCTTATACAGCAACTTCTTTAACAGCTCTATAATATAGTTTATAAAAGCTGGTAAAATGAAACAGAGATGTTGCTATATTGTCACTTAAGAATTTATGTACTATTTACGAATCCTACCGAGCCTGTATAAACTGTGCCTATTTGGGGGTATATAGATCCTTCCTTAATACTGAAATATTGTTGTTAACTATTAATTATACAGCATTAATCTTTATAAGAAGGTGGAGAAGATATTTTTAGTGCTTTTAAAAATCAATTTGTGCTACTTGGGTTTCATATAGCATGCGGAACAAACAATAAAAAAAAATAAATAAATAAACGGATATATGCACCTACATACATACACAAAACACTTGCACATACATGTAAATAGATATTAAAAATCACAACATATTAAATAATCAAAAATATTTAAATATACCATTTTAGGGCATCTCAAAATATAATTTAACATAATATCACACTTAGTAAAACTATATATGCAGTGATGATATTAATAAGCCGGTCTAAAAATTTTTCTAGTTAATAAGTTGAATACGTTAATTTGTTGAATTAGTGCAAAAAGGATTTAGGAAAAAAAAGGTCATGTTAATTAAATTATACTAAATGGATGTCGAAAAAAATTCGTGTTCCTGTTTTCTTGTATTCATTAAGGTACATTTACAACCAATTCGCTACAGGCACAATTTACTAACGGATTGTGAATTGTGCCGAGATAAAATTTAGGTCATTTATAATGAGTTAGAAGCTGCCATCTGTTGAAATTTTTTAATATTACGTGTGTGCAAATTCAGTTTGATTAAATAATTACAATTATTTAACATAACTTCTAAAAACATCATATTTTCTAATACTAAAAGATCTAATCTTCCAATTTCAAATCACAAACTGACTTTAAATATAAACAATAAATTTGTGTCGTAGTACGCAGGCGCAATCTGAAATTCGTGCCGCAATTGAATTGAATATTTGCGATTTGCAAGCATCCAATTCAAACCTGAAGTGCAGTTCAAGGTCGTACCGATTTAAAATTTTATTGTAAACAAATACATTCAACCAGATATGCTTAAAACCCAATTTACAATCCACCAGCAGATTGTGCCCGTACCGTACCTTATTAAGAAATGTTGGTGACAAAAGTCCAACAGATTGTATTTTATTTCTAGTATTCTTCTTTTTTTTCGTGATATGATCGTATATTCACTAACAGAAAATTGTGTTGTGTTTGGTGCAAAAATGACAAAATATTGCATTAATTTTATTTCTAGCCTATTCTCATTTTTTCTTCGTCAGATATACCTAATCATATTCATTATAAAAAAATTGTGTTATGTTTGGTGGAAAAACGACGCAAGTCTAAAATATGACATTAATTTTATTTTTAGTTTTTTCTTAATTTTTTTCGTCACATATAATCCCACCTTCCCAGTAAACACCAACGTATGAGCCTTTACTGGGTCTTTATTGGGCCATCATTTCCAGTAAAAGCCCGGTAAAAAATCAGTAAAGGTCCATACTTTGATGTTTACTGCGTCATTAAAAAAAATTGATTTATGTTTGGTGTAAAAAGAACAAAATATTCTATTAAGTGTATTTCTGGTCTTTTCTTAATCTTTTTCGTCAGATATAATCGTTTTCATTAATAAAAAATAGTGCTGTTTGATGCAAAAAGAACATGTCTAAAATAATGTATTAATTTAATTTCTAGCCTTTCCTTTTTTTTTTTCGTCAGACAATCGTATTTATTTATAAAAAAAATATACTGTATTTGGTGTAAAACGAAACAATTACAGGGTGGCACACTTCGTTGTTTTCGAAAAAAAAAAAAAAATACATATTATTCTGATTTTGTCACAGATCTCAGTCTGCATTTTTTTGCCCATGACTAGAATCCTACGGGTTTCTGGGACGAACCGATAGCAGAGTTGGAAAGAACACGCTTTTTTAGTATAATATGAAAAATCCAGTTTCTAGAAAATAATGATTATTCTTTAGTTGTGGACCTGTTTGTATTTTTTGCCCTTGACAAGATTGCTACGGGTTTTTGGGAAAAACTGACTGCAGGGCTGGAAGAACGCCTTTTGTTTACTATAATGTGAAAATTACAGTGTGGCAGCTTCGTAGTTTTCCAGAAAAAAATGATTATTCTTTAGCTGTCGCGGATCTCCGTTTGCATTCGGGTTTTTGCGGAAAATTGTACACTTTACAACTAATTAGGAACTGTATATTTATTATTAAACAATACTATTTACTGTGATAAGCGCTTGCGACGTGCTTTTTTGCACATGTATGAATTATGTCATCGTAATTAACACATATATTTGCGATGCGAATAATGTTAAGCTTAGTTACTTCGCCCCTATTGCCCAAATTAGCGACCTATTTTAGTATATAAATCTGTGCTCTATGCAATTGATAATTGCCTCATTATTAAAATTTGAGGTAATGTGGCAACCCTGTTGAGATTTTGTAAAAACACTGCCGCGTTTAAAAAGTTGCCGCCCTAGGTCCGGGCTAGTTGGCCTAGGCCAAAATCCAGCTCTTATAAATAGCAGATCAATATATTGTTAAATTTGTTGCTGTTTTCCTTGATTTCAAAAGAGGCCCTGAAACTATTGATAGACAAATATTATTATTTAATTATTGGTAAGGTAATATTTTCAAATGGTTCCAACAGTATCTCAATAGCAGGTCTCAAGTAATTAAAATAGGAAATTCAATATTAAATTCTACAATAACATTAGAGTTCCTCAAGGAAGTATTCTTGGACCTCTATTATTCATAATTTATTTAAATGATGTAAATTAGGTAGAATTGGTATAATTAACACAAACTTACTCATACTAATGAGTACTAATGACTAATGAGAATATTGATTTAGTGAAATTAAATATTTAGGTATAACTCATATTTTAAAATTTAAAATCACTGCAGATATACTCGTATAATCAAAAGGAAGTTTTACAATATATATATATATATATATATATATATATATATATATATATATATATATATATATATATATATATATATATATATATATATATATATATATATATATATATATATATATATATATATATATATATATACTCTTTTCAAGAATATCCTCATTCCTTTTAATAAGGATCATAATTTATAAAACAATAGTTGTTTTGAATACCTCACTTTGATTGTTGCTCGACTATGTCATATTATAAGTAAAAATCACTTCCAAGGTCTGCACAAATTACAAAATAGAGGCCAGAGATTAATTTTGAAACTTGTTTGATTGCCGCAGAACTTGGCTCATTGCTTCGTTTTGGCAATCAAACTTGTTTTGTTAAAGATGCCATAAACAAACTTGTATTGTTAATAACAGTAATAGAATACCGGATGATATCAAAAATAGCAATAGCTTGAATATTTTTAAAGAAAACTACTTTTGATCATATATTCTCTTAATCATTATTATTACATATGCCTAATTATTATAATTATTGTTTTAATTTCTTAGATAAGTATGTTTATATCCGCCTATTATAATTAATTCTTTGTATATTAGGGCTGCCCTATTCAAATAAAGAAACTTAAACTTAAATAATAAAAGATGAACATACGTACATATGTTTACATATCCAAAAAAAGTTTTACAAAATAGTAAATAAAGTTGAAATTTTACAAAATTCTCATATTGATATATATATATGATATAATGTGCTTGATAACATTACTTCAAAATATTTGGTTTTAAATATACACTTTCTTGTCACCTTCTTTGGGTATTAAATATACCTTTTTACATGTTTAAATAAAGTTTGTTCCTACTGACAATCCGTAACGATCTCGAATTTGAATTCACAATGTGCTTGGTTAGTCTAAAAGTCCTTGAACCGTATTTAGTCACCTTGACAAATCAAACTAGAATATCAAATTTGAGATCATTTCGGATTGTCAATAGGAACAAACCTATAAACAATATATGTTTATTCTTGTGATCGCTAGTTAAAAATACATGTGTGTGTTAGTGTTACATTCACTAATACTTTCAACCCTCGTTGTATTAACTATGGATGTTACCGAACTCGCCAATATAACCACAAAGATATTGTGTCATGTACCGACTGAGCAAAATTCAATTTTGGTATTCTACATATAACAATGAGTGCGAGGAAAACGATACAAAGCTGATAATTGCAAGTATAAAATAAAGATAGAAATGACCACGCCCCCCGCCAATTGAGAAATGTGTGGGTCGTGCTTTCTTGATCGTTTCTATCCTAATCTTATATCTGCAATTGTGGCATTGTGGTTTCTTCTTCGCGCTCACTGTCGAAGGCAAGATACAAAAATGAAAATATGCTCAATTGGTATGCATGAAAATATTTACGCGGTGCACATCACCTAGCGTCAACTCTGGAATTGATGTATTATCGCTACCACCCAATCTCTATTTGTAGTTTTACACCAAGCAGAACTAATTTCAAAAGTGCCATTCCAAAACTCGAAACCTGTTTGTCCGTTACACCTCTTGTTACATCTATCCTGGAACACAGTGTACGATATGCCGCTGCATCTTATAGAAGCAGTAAAACATTTTCACTTTTAACACCAATATTACATAAAGCATTTACCACTATTTCCTCAACTGTGTACGCATTGGTTTGCAACACCTGTTTACTACATATTAACAGTGGAGGTGTATACTGAATAACACTTAAAATACGCATAACAACACTGATGATTTTATGTCCCTTAAAATCCATGGCTACGGCAACACAAATTCACAAGTACTGATGTATCGGGTCCTCCGTGATATTGACGACATTGTTGTAATTATTTATTTTTATCTTTACGCTGTCTATACACTGCGACATTTATAGGTAAACTGAATAGTGTACAAATACGTTTTAGATCTCGCTGCCCATGTGCTTTCTTATGAGAGCTCAGATTGGCCGCCATTTGGGAAGCGGGTCTGGGTCTCACGGATATTGTCCGGCGCCTAATAATAATGGAGTTAAGTTACGTAAACTCAAGTGAGTGAAATAATGTGGCTATTCTCTAACAGGAGTAGAAAAATAACTTTACTAGATACGATTACTTTTACAAACACTTATTTAATTATCTGTCCCAATTTAATAACACTGCACGCTGCAATACTGTTGGAAAAAGTCGGCTATAGAATTTGTGATCAGATTAGCGCTTTCTATTGGTTGTTTGGAGAACGTACATTTTAAAATTCAACTGTCACTGGAGATTGTACATTTTGAAATTGAACCTAATATTTTAGTGCAAAATTGTATGTTTTGAACCTGAATGAAACCTTAGCTGCATTCAGCTGTAAATTCTGTACAGGAAACGTATTTCATCTCAATTTCCATAGAAAGTGGAGATTGTACGCTTTGATACTAGACTCCGCATGTCATGTTTATTTTGTATGAGTCAACATGTGCCGTTTAAGATCACTCTTACGCTTCGTCTCAAATGCACACTTTCCACACTTATGCATTGTTATCTCTGAAGGACTTTTATGGATTATCACGTGCTGGTTAAGGTATGATTTATATTTTGTCTCAAATGAACACATTTCACACCTGTACATTATCACCTCCGACGGATTTCTATGGGATAACATGTGCCTACTAAGAAAGTTTTTAAATGGTGTCTGATGTGTACACGAATTACATTTATACATTTTAACCTCTGAGGGATTTTTATGCGTTAACATATGCTTGATAAAATATCCTTTATGTTTTGACTCAAATGTACACATTTCGCATTTGTACAGTACTATCTCTGAAGGATTTTTATGAGTCAACATGTGCTGGTTTATGGATTCTTGATGTTTTGTTTCATATGAGCATATTTCACATTTGTATATGTTTACCTCTGGAGGATTTTTGTGAATCAACATGTGTCGCTTAAGTAATCGCTGTCGATTTGATTCATATGTGCATTCTTCACACTTGTACATCGTCTCTTTTGACGGATTTTTGTGCACTAACATGTGCCGCCTAAGATGTTTCTTGGATTCTGATTCATATGCACACTTTTCACACTTGAACATCGTTACTTCTGAGGAATTTTTATGGACCGCCTTATGACGCTTTAAGTATCCTTGATGTTTTGTTACATATGGGCATATTTTACATTTGTACTTGTTTATCTTTGAAGGACTTTTATGGATTAACATGTGTCGCTCAAGGCGTTGCTTTTGTTTTGTTTTATATGTACATTTTTCACACTTGTATATTGCCACTTCTGAGGGACATTGATGGACTAACATGTGCAGCTTAAGATGTTTCTTGTATTTTGATTCGTATGCACACTTTTCACACTTGAACATTGTTATCTCTGGAGAATTTTCATGTGTCAACATGTGCTCGGTAACTTGTCTTTTATACTTTGCCTCAAATGAACACATTTCACACTTGTACATTCTTAATTCTGAGAAACCTGTATGAGTCAGCACATGCCGGTGAAGATTACTGTTATTGTTTGCAGAATACGTACACATTCCACATTTGTATTTTTTTTGTTCAGGAGCTTTATGAGTCAAAATATGGCTTCCAAGGTCAATTTCACAGTTCGTGCTAAATGAACAAATGCTGCATCGATGCACATATGTTTTATCATCGTTCATTATAAGTGATGTGGGTTTTTCTTGAAAACTGAAAAGCAAATTGATCAAAATACAGATATTTAAAAAATTAACCATAATTTATTAGCAGAGCCCGGATCCGAAAGTTACATTTCAGGGACGGATGTACCCGCAATATGAATTATCGCGTATTTTAGTCCAACATAAAGCGGCATAAATTTTTGTCTATTAACTTTTGATATTCCCATAAAATGAATCCACTCTTTTTTGCACATCAACAACTAAATAACGCAGTCATTATAACAAAGTAAACAAATAAGCAGATGATAAGAAATAATTATTTAGGTATGCGGATGGGGGTCAGTGACAGGCGGGAAGGGCCTCACCGGATAGTCTCAACAACGACGAAATTGGCAATGTACACGGACGCTTTAAGTGGACGAGGGAACCTCGGGATGACTTGCTGACCTGCCGCGAGAGTAGCGAACCTGATCGACGGGGATACATGGCGCGATTGCATGAACTTTGGTGCGGAATGCATCCAGAGCATCGCGCCTTCTCTCAACAACATCTGAGAGATCAAGTATCCTTTCTGCTCAGGACAGGTTACGTAAGGGCACCCCGTCAGCTGGAAGAACTGCCAGCCGCAGTCCCACCGCGGCAATTACCAGCTGATGGGGAACATCCTTTAGAGTTCACCGGTGTAGACTTAAGGACGAGGGTTAGCCTTAACACCAGGGCTAACCTAAAGCCACAAGACCTGGCTAGAATGGACGCGGTCATCCATGAGGAAATTCCGGAAGATGTAGACATCTGGCAAATCAACTGTGCCGTGTACAACGCCGCGAAGCAACTCGTCCCCCGTGAGAGGTCAACCAATCACGGGGTCGAGAAAGCCAAGCGGCGTGTACAAAAAATCGAAGGCAAGATACAGTCGGCCAGACAACACGCTTCTCGGATCGAGAGTGTGGTGGAATATAAGACGACTGGTAGAGTTTTTACTCCCAGGATCCGGCGCATAGCTGCCGGATTAAGACGTCAACACCATACTCTAAATTTGACAGTGATGCTTACCATCAAGCAGCACTGTCCAGATAGGATCCGAGCGCTAATGGCGATAAAGAAAACAATGAAGAGGCGGATGAGGAGTATGGAACAAAACAATTTGTTCCGTACGAATCCTTCCCCGCCTCTTTCAAGAGCCACAGCGTGTTGTCGAGAATTCGCCGACTGTAGAAGATGTTGAAACCGTCTGGAAGGGAATCTACGAAACGACGCGTCCATTCAATAGCGACACTCCATCAATTGCATACTTCGAGGCTCTGTGTCACAGACATCTTGAAGAGCCAGAAGAAGTGTGTCCGGCAATCAGTACGGAGGAAGTCCAACAAGCACTTGTTGGTACCAAGAACTTCGCTGCCCCGGGCCCAGACGGCATTAACAACTGGTGGTTGAAGAAATTTCTTTCCACTCACCGCCGTCTGGCGCGAGTTTTCAACTCATGGTTGAACGAGGGGCAGCAGATTTCGGACTGGTTCGTCGAGGGACGTACTGTGCTTATCCCCAAAAAGGGGGATCTTTCCGACCCGAGGAATTATAGGCCGATCACTTGCCTTAACTCCTGCTACAAGATATTTACACGTATCTTGTATGCTAGGACGCTGAGGTCTGTTGATCCGGTCTTCCAGCAGATACACGAACAGCGTGGTGCCAAGAAGGGCATGGCAGGTTGTAAGGACAGCCTGCTGATAGACCGCTGTAGGCATTTGATACAACATCGCATGAGCTATTGTTGTACTTGCTCGAATGTCTTGCAGTACCAGCACCACTAGTGAGATGCATAGAACAGCTGCTGCCGCTCTGGAAGACCCGCTTTTCCAGGGTGACTCCCTGCTCTTCTGCATCTCACTGCTGCCGTTGTCTGTTGGGCTCCGCCAAACCCGCGGATATCAATGTGGGCCACCCAGCGACCGGAGGCATAAGGTCACCCATCTATTTTATATGGATGACCTTAAACTTTATGCCACCGGAGAGCGCGAACTACAAAACGCTCTTAGGGTGGTCGAAGAATATACGCGGGCAATTGGTATGGAGTTCGGGTTGGACAAATGTGCAGTCGTCCACCTCAAGAGAGGACGATGCGGGGAATTCCCTGAAGATGCGCAGCTCGCAGACGGAAGCATCCTAAGACATCTGGATGCTGGAGAGACCTATACATATCTGGGTGTGCAACAAAGGCACATCCAGGATGTATCACAAATAAATGATTCTTTCCGCGGCAAGTACAGACACCGCCTCCGAAAGATTTGGTCTTCCGAACTTTCGGGAAAGAACAAGGTGTCTGCAACTAATATGCTTGCCGTTCCGATTCTGCTCTACTCCTTCGGAGTAGTAAAGTGGAGGGTAGATGAGCTGCGTCAATTAGACAGAGATACCCGCAAGATGATGAATATTCACAGAAGTATTCATCCTAGATCGTCCGTTCCTCGTGTGTACCTCCCACGTCAACGGGGGGGCCGAGGACTCTTGAGCCTGGAGTGTACGCATGGCAGAGTCGTTCTGAGTATGGCATGTAACATCCTCAGAAGCTCAGATCCCCTCTTCCGGTTCGTAAAACATCACGAAACTGTAGGAGTGGGAGCAGGATTGTTCAAGGCAGCAAAAAGAGCCGCAGATAAACTCGGTCTCGCATTTGACATCATGCGAGGAGGCCGGCGAGGTGCTGATGTTGAGTCAGTCACCGAACTTCAGCCAAATCGCTTGAAAGCCTGAATCAGAGCTGCCGAAACGGAAAATCTGTTTCGGCAGCATGTCGATAAACCCCAGCATGGCGTCTTCTATAAGAACATAGAAACACTGGGTTTATCGACCAGGCTGACATTCGCCTTTCTAAGGTCAGCCGGGCTTAAGTCAGAGACCGAGGGATTCATTATGGCCTGCCAGGATGATGTTATCAACACCTTGGTCTACCGTAGCCGCGTGTGGCGTATAGAGGTTCCTGATATCAACTGCAGGACCTGCCCTCAGGCGCCGGAATCGCTCATGCACTTACTTTCTGCATGCCCCATATATGCGATTTCGGCCTACATCCACCGACATAACGCGGCTTTACGAGTGCTATACTACCATCTAAGGCACTCGTACGGGGTAGACCAGACACCAGTGCTGCCTTACGTCCCCGGAGATATTGAGTTCGTTGTCGAGAACGAGAAATGGCGGATTTACTGGAACTACTCGTTCCCGACTGTCAGGCTAATCCAAGCCAACAAGCCTGATATAGTCATCCTCGACCATCAACTCAAGGTGATGTATATCGAGTTCAAGGCACCTGCGGAGAAAAACATCACCTTGAAGAAGGAGGAGAAACGGACCAAATATCGCGATCTCCGGTACGAGCTCTAAGTGCTGTACCCAGGCTACTCGGTCAAAATGGTCGTTCTTATTATCGGTGTACTCGGAGGCATAAAGCCTACGCTGCTCTCGGAACTGAAGATCATACCGGCCTGCCAAAAACCAGCCGAGTGGCTGGCAGGTCCAATGCAGAAGGCGGTCATTCTGGGTTCTCTCCGTCTGCTTAGGGCACACGATTCTGGTATCTACAGTCACTAACCCTGCGGGATGTGGGGAGTGGCTGTAGTTGATGCGCCGGCGCGACTCCCGTGAGGCATCGGAGGCCACGGGAGGACTGACCGGCATCGGATATTTCGAAAAAAAAAAAATAAAATAATAATAATAATAAGATAATAAATAATATCAATCTGTTTACAAAAATATGGTATACAACAGATATAAACAAAAAAAAAAGAGTAATACTATTTGTACTTATTACCAAAAGGCGGAGTTTGCTCTTTTTACATAAAAATATAAAAAGCACTGTTACACACAACCCAATACTCACACATACACACACATAAGCACGCACACACACGCACGCACATACACACGTACACTTCCACCACAAAACGTTAACTGATAATTGTATAAAATAGATGCAGGATAGTATACAAAAAAATGAATGGAAGGAATTGTTTTACAATTGTTAATTTCAAATATTAAAAGAAAAAATAAAAATGCAAGCTGAGAACAAGTTGTTAAACCGTGATTTATCGTTTATGAAATATTGAAACCACCTGTGTTAATAAGCCTTTTCATATTAAATTTGAATTGATTTAAAATCAAGTTTTTGACATGATCTGGAATTTTGTTCTATATATTGTAAATATTGTAATAATATCGTTTATATAATGATGTAGAATGCCTTGGAGGAGATATTAACCAATTATTTCGAGTATCTCTCGTGTGAATATTGTCTAAAAGTTGTTTTATCATATACATACTGAGGTTTTTTATTTGTCATAATATTATGGTATAAGGAACAACAATGTAATAATCGTCTTTCTGCCATAGACAGCCTATTAACTTCCTTTAATTTATGACTAATTGCATCATACTTTCGTAGACCAAAAATTAATCGCAAACAATTATCTTCTGTTCTCTGTATACGTGTTATATTAGCTTTAGTTATACTGAAGTTATATACAACATCAGGATAGTTATTATAATGACTTAAAATTAAAGAATTAGTTAACAAAATTTTAGTTTTTTTATTTAAAATATAACGACATTCATACAAAAGTTTTAAGTTACTGTATGCTCTTTTTATTTAGTTGACTTATGTGGGGTGTGAATCAAAATGAATAATCTAAATATAACCCAAGATTTTTGACTACACGAAAATTCCTCATCATTTATGAAAACTTTAAACCAGCAAGGCATTTGGCTCGAGGTTCTTTAGTACCAATTATTACACCAGATGACTTTGTAGAGTTAATAGTTAAACGGTGGATGTCTGAGATACGCATTAATGATTTTAGGTCACCATTTATTTTCTCACAAGCTTGCGCGGTGTCTTCAGGTGAAAACGTATCGTCTGCGTAAACATTTGAGTTACAATGTCTTATATGTTTACCTAGGTTAGCACTGTATATTGTAAACAACAGAGGGTCTCTGAGGTACTCCACAGTTTGCAATTAATTTCACACTCTGCATTCTGTCGCTTAAATAACTTTAATTAGATCAACTGCGCTATCACTAAAACCTATATGATGTAAAATAGCTAAAAGTAACCAATGGTTTAATCTATCGAAAGCCTTCGAATAATCGCGAAGTACAAGAGCTGTTAATTTCCTATTGTGAAAATCTATCGCTTTTACTAACGCGGTTGAACAGCTATCGTTACTTCTAAAGCGGTTGGGCGGGAAAATATTATTATTACTTAAATGATGTTTTACCTGTTTATTCATAATTTTTTCAATAACTTTCGATAAAGTCGGTAGAATACTGAATAGGCGTAAATCTTTATATTCAGATGGATTAATCTTAGGTAGGGGAATAATATACGATTTTTTCCCTATTCGAGGGAATACACAATATTGCAAGCAGTAATTTATTAAGTGAGTGATAACTGGTGTTATATATGGAGAACAGTATGAAATTAGCTTTATATTAAGCCCGTCAGCACCATTTGCTTTTGAGAAAATAGAATTTATCATGTTTAGTACCTCATCTTCACCGGTTCATGTAAACTGAAAATTGGGTACACCATATTTTATGCCGCTGTAATAGTTTAAAATTTCTGCATTAGGTATATTATTATTTTGAGAGGATTGAACAAAGTATTCATTAATACTATTTATATTGCTTAATTCTTCCGAAATAATTTTATTTTCATTTTTAAAATAGAGCTTTCAAGTCATTCCAAATTGTTTTGCCTTTATTTGCTGTAATTTGATGTTGTAGATATGCTTTTTTCTCCTTTTTTATTGAAATTTTAGTTAGGTTTATCAAATTTTTATAGTAATTCCAGTGTTTTATGTTATTGGTTTTTTTATATTTTAACAAAGCTCTGTCACGCAGTCGCATCATGATCTTTCTATTGTCCGTTACCAAGGAGCCTTTTGTTTAGTTATTCTAACAGTTACCACGGGATCATGTGTATCAAAGAGATACATTATAATATTATTAAAAGCTATAATTATATCATTAATATCTTCATATTGATAAATCAAATTAAATGGAGCAGATCTAAGGTCTAAGAGAAAATCTTCATAAATAAAATTTTTAAAATTTCGGGTGAAAAAATTCGGTTCTTTTTTAATTTTACTAGTATGTATATCACAGATCAAGAGACAATGGTCAGATAAATGATGAGTATCATTTATATTTAAATTATTTACGATAATTGACTCTGAACATATAAAAACATCTAATAAAGTAGCATTATTTGCACATTATCTTGTTGGTAGGTTAATTATCTGTTTTAGGTCAAATATGTCTAGTACATTAGCAAGATTAATTGCTGCACTACTGTCAAGTTTTAGCAAATCAATGTTTAAATCACCTGCACACAGTATATTATCGAATTTTGGAAATATTACACCCAAGACATCTTCAAATTTTTGTAAGAAATCAATTAACGATTTATTGGGTGGTCTGTGTAATACACCCACACAATACGATTTACTTTTATAATTCAAAGAAAGCCAAAGTTGCTCGAAAGCATCTAAGTTGAGTAAAAGATACTTTATTTGCGACTCTATGAATAAGTTAGTTTTTACATAAACGGCCACACCCCCTCTTTGGCCAATTCTATCATGTCTATATAGATTATAACCTTCTATAGCTACAACTTCATTTGAAATATTATCTAATAACCAGGTTTCTGTAAGTAAAATAAGATAATAATCACTAAGTCTTACAAAATCTAGTATTTCTATGATTTTTAAAATAAGAGATCTAATATTTAAGTTAAGTATTTTCACATTAAATATGTTTTGACAAAATTATAACAGTATACATATATAGGATCACCAAATAACAAATGAATTGCAAGCAATAAGAACACTAAAGCAGAAAAAAAAATAAAGAATATAATTATTACTAGTATGGCTTTAGTCTTCGGTATTAACTTCTTTGGCAATCATTGGTATGTTATTTGATTTTAGGGCATCTTTTTTGCTTGGTAATGTAATTTTAATAGGCATTATATTGTTTTCATCTATTTTTCCTAACCTACGGATTTTGACGGCGCCAAGGTCAACTATGACCTCAAGTAATTTCAAGATATTGTTAACTTTATTGATATCAATATTATTTTTCTTATTGTCATCATTAACGAGTTTATCTTCAATGTTAAAAAGAACTATATTTTTAGATCTTTTTTCCCTCTCAACGAACTCGTTAATTACCCTATTTTGATCAAATGCTGAGCTATTATTTATATTTGAGACTCCGGGATGATCAGACTCTCTACTATCATTTAATGTTTTTATTTGTAATTGTAACTCGGTCACAGCTTGCTGCAAGGATTTTATTTCTTTAACTAAATCAGTTTTAGATATAGATTTGCATTTATTGCATATGTATGATAAACTTCTATCTTTTAATTTTAAAATTGTTGTCTCTCCTCGTGATAATTTCGTACATTTAATGTGATAACGATTTTCACATAAATCACAAATTATTTCTTTATCGGGATCGAGACTGTCTTTGCAGTGATAGCAGCTTGACGTTGGGTGTTTTTAAGTCGAATAAGAAATTATTAGTAAGAAATACATTGATAATTAGTAATGACACGCCTTAGAAGGATTAATAAATATATAAAACAGGTTTATCAGAGATTGGTTCATACATAATCAATTCAACTCGGAACTAAATTTTTTACGAGCAAAGATGACTTCTTAATATCTCATCTCACCAGTATCAAAGAATCAAAGTTTTTCATGCAGTAGAAACACAATATTTAACAAATTTAGCTGAGCTACTCATTTCACTCACAGATAAACAGTTCGCGTTCACGAATGTTATCTGTACTGTTCGCTCGTTTACTTTTCCAATGTAGGTTTTTGTGCTCAGTTTAGTAAGCAACAATTTAACAATTGTAGATAAAAGTATTAACTTGAAATAAACGTATTGACTACACATACAGTAGTTACAGTATTCAAGTTCGCTTAATATAAATTGTTACTACCGCGAGGAGGTATGAGCATTTTATGCCAGGAAAGGATGTGCATGAAATATTAGTATAGAATAAACAAATTATTTAAAAAGTAACAAGAAAGTTTTAAAAACAAAATAGAAACAAAAATTATGCTCTCAAAATATTAACAGAAACAAATATTTTTCTCAATAAGTAAACTAAAAATAAATTCTAATAGTAAAGTTATTACTATAATAAAAGCAGAAAGGCATATTTTGTCAAAATGAAAAATAAAAAATAATAACATTAATAAATAATAACATCCTGAAAAAAGAATGTTTCTCACGCACTGAACTACGAAAGCACAAAAACGGAAATAAGTAATGCAGTTGATATCACAAAATTTACTTGTTCACTTCACATCACTACACTTTACCTCATTTCACATCGCTTTCTCCTCTGAATCCTCACGCTTCTCACCCTCTTCTTCATTTTCAGATGAACTACTATCCTCAAATTTATTTCCACTATTTATATGAAATTTGGCAATTTTTAAATAATCATCCTCTATTGTAATGACTCTCCTAATTAGTTTTTCCCAGTCTTCCTTGTTAATTTTCGATACCTTTTGAATTAACTCTACGACTTTTTTAATCGAATTTCGGAAAAGTATTTCATTTTCTGACATTTTTCTGCAATTTACACCAAATTAATTCAATCGGGTTGAAAATAGAGAAATTTGGCGGTAATCTCTGTGGCCATATCTCTCCGCTACAGTGTCTATAATATACTTCTCATAATTTTTGGTTTGCAGGACTTCCAAGAGTTGTGCTTTATTATAATTCTCCTCATAATAGAGATCATGTTCCATTAAAAAAATTTGTAACTCCAGCTTAGTAGAACTCTTGTTAGGAATTTTATACAGTTGTCTCGAATGGTACTTTGCATTAACAAGAACAAGAATTCGGTTTTAATTTTGGAATTAGCGTATTTTCAAAACATTCCTCAAATATTTCTCGTTCCATGTTCTTGTGGTAATCTTCCATGTTTTTTCTGCACAGTTTCAATGCATTAACAACCCATCCATCAACTGATCCACAGTGTAATATAATGAACCGAGTCCCTTTATTAGGGGGCAATTAGATTGGTTAACATTTCCTAGATCCATCAGTCCATCCTTTTTTTGCAGTGTCATGAGTATCATACCAAGTTTCATCTAGATAATAAATTGATCTATTTTCATTTGTGAGTTCTTTTATCTCTTCTAGATATGAATCTCGCCAATAGACTATTCGTCTGCTTTTCATAATCGCCATGCGTTTATAGTTTGATATTTAAATTCAGTTTTTCTCAGCCAACTTCCTAAAGTTCTTTTGGTATATTTTAGATGATAATTCATTTCTTTTAGTTTTCTGTTTACCACGTCAATAGTTGGGATTTCATTTTTCTAATACGCGTCGTAAACTAAAGTGCTTGAAAGTTTTGCTAACAACGAGTCCAGAGTTTTCGATTGACCGATGGCGGATCATTATTTTCTTAGAAGGGCACCTTATTTCACCAGATTGTGTATCGTGGGACGAGGAACGTTAGTCAGAGATGCTGTTTTACCTAATACATCTAAATCATACAAATTAGGATCATTACTTCGTCGCTTCAAAAGATTATTGTAAACATTAAGGCAAATTTGTTTCGGTTGCTCGTTCAAATGTAGCCGATTTTTCCTTACTGTAAACACTGATTAATTTTGATTTTGAATTAACTCTATCACTGTAATCACTATCACTTTCATTTTCATCAACACAATAAGATGTAGACGTAGAGGCCTCCCACAGTCGAAACCTTTTTACATTAAATACGATAACATTCTTAAATTATATTCAAAAACACACCTACAAATAAGCAGATATAAAATAATTATTACTTATAATATTACACTCACCATATATTACACAACTCACTGCAACACGATAACCTTCTTAAATTATTTTCAAAAACACACCAGCAAATAAACAGATATAACATAATTATGCTAAACAAATCGGTAACAAAATTAAGTGCGGCCCTGAACTATCACAGAATGTAAGTGAAACTTTGCCTTGGACGCTTGCCAATAAAAACAACAATCATCTTTAATGTAAGCGGTGTAAAAGACGGAAGATATCACGTAGCGTATAACCTGCACGTCCCGTCGCTATACCGATTTCTCGTACTATACAAAAATAATTACTTCTTTAACTTATTAAAGTACAAAATAACGTCAATTTAAAAATAAGCAGATGTACAAAATAAAAAGAACATTTCTATCAAGGTCAAGTTATAAAGCTATTCCAACACCGCCTATTTTACGTTCCGATCGGAAGACATATAAGACTAATCTAATTCTTGTAGTCAACCTGTGAACGTCATAAGTGTGACATACTTTTTAAATCGGAGAATATTGTCGTTAAAGATTTTTAAAATGTCGCGTCCACTTCCTCCAAGTATTGTAGAACAATGAATAAACGATTTACTGGAGTTAGAGTTTGATGTTGCGGAACTTCAGTGCAATATTTGTGAGAAAATGGAAAGTGAAACACAGGTTTTAAGGCATGTTGCAACTGTAATCATAAAACACGTGTGTGGTAATATAAGTGCTACAGAAAGATAAAAACAATTTAATTTTTATGCCTGTGGAATCCACATTTTATCGCCGCTGTGTGACAAAATTAAAGCTGACATTGTTTCTGAGTTGCAACACGAACATATGTTGGTTGGTGCAGATTAAACCACCGACGGAAGGTTAAAACATCGCAAATGCATTGGTTGGTGGAGATGGATGAGACAGTAGCAATGCCAGCCCGTTTGATATCATTTTTACAGGTAAAGAAGTAGACTTTTCTGAACCTAACATAAACGTGCCGTCTTTGAAAAACTTCACATACTTTAAACACGCTCCTGTTACTTCTGTAGATGTTGAAAGGTCGTTTTCGGTGTATAAATGGCCTTTTTAGTGACAGCCGTCGAAGTTTAACATTTCAAAATTTAGACCAATTGTTACTAATCTACTTTCACTCTAGTGCCACAAGTGAATAGTTTTAGCGTCGGTTGTAGTGCAGTAGTGTGCCATGTGAACTATTTAGAATTAAATGACAACTTACGTTTGATATTTAAAATTAATTAATGAAGTTTAGGCAATTAACTGAATAGATCAATAAAGTGAATATTGCAAATGCTTACAATCAAGTGTGTTCGGGAACATATTAGTTAGAAACGATTATCTCATCAATGCTCAGATTATTTTAACTGTTTATAAAACAATGGTTACACAATGTCTTTATTATTTTCATAATACAAAACTGGCAGGAGCCCATCAACAGCATAGACGTCGTGTATCCTTAACATTTGCTCAGACGTTATTTTGGATATTATAAAAATCATCAGTCAAATATACAAGGTAAGACTATTGTTTATCAATTATCACTTTTGTGCATATGTTTACACCAGTATCCTGGATCCACCCCTGATATTGACGTCATGGACGTCATGGTAACGATCGAATCAGGGCTCTACTTATTAGTTATGGCGTGGTGTTGTTTAAATGAATAATCTGTGTGTCGGAATTTCAGTTTTAAAACAAAAAAAAGTATAAACGATTAAAGAAAGCAAATTGAAAAAAGGCCCCAAACATACTGATAAAAATTAATGGCATAACTAGAGATCGTGAGGTAGCGATAATTTCCAGCGACGACTTTTACTTACGTATGTATGTAGATAGAATATTGTATTAGAAACACTTTATGAAACATGTCCAAACAATATTAAATGATAAAATATTCTTATGTAGGTGCTATGCAATAAATCTGTTTTCTTTATAACATTGGGAACAAAACATTAAGAGCAAATAAACTTCATCAAAATGGTTTTTGGGGAAAAACTCAATTTTTTCAAATGGAACCATATTGGTACCGTGGTACCATTTATTAGTACTATTAATAAGGAATTTATTCATATGTCGTATTAACATGTGCCATAAATTCAAATAAAATTACAGCTAAAAGAAAATAAGAAAATACAATTTTGTTCTAATTATCTTGTTATACGGTTATGAAGGTGGTTTTGGAATACAAAAAATGAACATAAAACACTACAACAGTTGTTCAAAATGCTGTCCATTAACGTCAATGCACTTCTGAACTCGCATAGCTGTTTCTCGAAAAACGTTCGCCAATTGCTGGGCCGTTATGCTATTAATTGCGCGTCTTACTCGTAGCTCCAGGTCTTCACGGGTTTAAATGACCACAAACAAAGAAATCAAGGGGTGTTAAATCAGGTGACCTTGGTGGCCACATCACAGGACCATTCGTCGAAATTACGTTTTCTCCGAATCTCCATTGAAGGTAATCAATTACTATCCTTGATTTATGGGGAGGAGCGCCATCTTGTTGGAAATACATTCCCTGTCGTAAATGGAAAGGTAATTCAGCTAAACTGTCCTCAATTTCATTTTGCAGAAATCCCAATTATCTGGCACCAGTCAGAGGTCCTTCAAATATTATTGGACCAATGATTCTACAACCGATTATTCCAAGCCAAACATTGAAACCGAACCGCACTTGAAAGTTACCCTCCCTTAATAAAATTTGATTTTCTTGTTACCAATATTTTGTATTTTGTCGGTTAAATAATCCCAAATTTGGAAACTTAGACTCGTCCGAAAATAAAATCAGTCCCAAAAAATCATTGTTTGGCTACCGTTATTCTACAAAACCCTATTGCAATATTCCATCCTACGTTCGTAATCATATTCGTACAGGTGCTGGTGCAACTCGTATTTAAAAGATTTATAGTGGTATTTGTGCAAAATTTGGCTTACTCTTTGGTGACTGATTTCCAATTCAAACCCAATTTGCCTTAAAGAAACAGTCTTATCAACTTCTACTTGAGCCAAAACATTAATTTCCATTCCTTCGTCAAGAATGAAATTTTCTTCGGGATCATTGTTGGGCTCATTTCGGAATTGATTTTCAAGACGATTAAAATAATAATTTCTTGCTGGACGCTATCTATCAGGATATCATTCAGCATAAAGGTGTCTAGCTGCAACGGCATTTTTTTCTACATTCCCCATAAATAATTAACATGTCCACTTTTTCATCTCTTGTATAAATTTGCGGCATTTTGAACACAATTAACAAGAATTTCAAACAATTTTTAAATACACAATAAAAACACTGGTAAACTAACAAATGTTGGACAAGCTTAATATTTCATTGTTTTCAAAGCCACCTTAGTTACTTCTTAACATTTAATTAGAAAAAAATTGTATTTGCTTATTTTCTTTTAGCTGTAATTTTGTTTGTATTTATCGCACATTTTAATGACATGTGAATAAATTCCTTACTATAATAGTATTAATAAATGGGTACCACGGTACTAATATGGTTCCATTTGAAAAAATTGAGTTTTGACCTAAAAACCATTTTGATGAACTTTATTTGCTCATAAATCATGTAATTTAGTATTTTTAACGGGATTTCGATTTTTCTAGCATTATACGGGTCATTTAGAATAAATCGGAACCGTCATGGCATACTTAAATGGAAAACTAAAAATTATATTATAAAAAATATTGACGTCTAAAATGTCACTTCTTTGGTATCGTTGGATTCAGAAAATTATGCAGAATTCAAAAATGCAATAATATACAGGGTATTCCATTTAAAAATTGAAAGTTATAGTCACTTCCCGCGAAACCGGACGTGAAAAAAAATTACTCTTATGTCAAAAAGTGTCACTTATTATGTATATAGGATATCCCAAATATCAATCAATTATCTTGAAAACTAAAGGAGACAAGGGAATGTACCATGATCCTGTTACACCCGGTATGCATGAATATTTTACGCGGTAATACATCACTTGGAGGCAACCCTGGAATTAACGTCATTTATCGCTGCCTCCCGATCTTTACTTATAACCTTCCTATCGACTCTGGTAAAAAAAAGGTATTACTTTAATATCTGTTCTGACATATACACCAAAAGTAAAAATGTCATGCTCTCTGCTTTAAATGATACTTACATTTCATAATTATTCTGATCTAATTTAATGTCAATTTCTTCAGGGCTAATATATAATTCTTGGTCGGCTACTTCTTCAGTTTTTATTTCGGGTTCAAACTTAATTGTAACTCCTTGTCGAATTTCATTACAACACTCTCTTTCATCATTTACATCGCAGAAGTCATTTTCAAATTTCAAAATCGGTTTGAATGTAAATTCTTGTGAGTTCTTTAATTCCACCTGACATTTATTGTCTATTTCTTCTATTTCGGTATTTGTTTTCTCTTCCACTTTCAAAAGTTTTTTTATAGAACTTAAAAGGCCTTGTAATGAATAAAGACAGGTTTCGCATGTTAAACGTGCTTCGGTATTATTTACATTCTGAAATATAAAAATATCATGATTAATCTGTCTAACAGGCTTATTATTTTATTTAAGTTTATAATAACTTTATTGGGTGAGAATGTGTCCAGATCCTCTGATAGTAGTTGCCCTTTGCTAAATATTGAGAATCGCATCCTCTCCACAGCGGGACAGGTACATAGGATGTGGTCTGCCTTCTCATCATCTTCCAGGCATACACGGCACTCGGCGTTTTCCGCTAGGCCGTGTTTATATAGATGGTAGTTTAGTCGGCAGTGCCCGGTATATCGGCCTGTTAAAATTTTCAGGTTTACTCTGTTTAACTCTAAAAGTTTCTTATCTCTTGATTTCAAAAAGTATTTTATAAACACCTTCGAATGAACTAATACTGGTAACCCTTGTCAATACTGGAAAGTTTTCCTTGCAGCCCAGGTTGAGATTACCACCTTAGCAGTACTTAAAGATATGCCAAGTATCGGTTCTGGTCCGATGAGTCGTGATCCCGCTCCTTTTCTGGCCAAGGAGTCGACTATTTCGTTACCTTCCATACCAGAGTCGCCGGGTATCCAAACCAGTCACTTTGTTGTTTTTGCTCAAATGATTTAGAGCCTTCTGACAATTCCATAACGTTTTGGAGTTACACCGATAGGACCTAAGAGCTTTTATAACTACTTGGCTATCTGAGAAAATTTTTATTGATCTGTGTGTAAGATGCATATATTCCAGCCTTCGCACACACAGTTCAATGGCATGAACTTCAGCCTGAAAAATAGTTGCATGAGTACCTAGGCTTGAAGATATCCTCACCCTTGGTCTGTAGCTATGTACTCAGGCTCCTGTCCCCCTTGGGAGTTTTGGAGCCGTCTGTAAACCAGCAACTGTCTGCCCTCAGTAGCTCGGCTTTATTCCGATCCCACTCATCTCTTTCCGGAGAAAGGATGTTGAAGGTCAGCTCGTAGATGGTCATGGTAGGCATAGTATCCGAGGGCATTCTCAGGATGCTGTGATTCTCTCTGTCATCCAGCAACCTGTTCCGCTCCATGATACTAGTCTGCGGCATATAAATGGCCGCTTTTGCAGTCTGTAGGTTGCCCATCTGGCCTCTCTCTCCAAATATATATAAAGACGGGGTAAATCCAGGACGATTCCTCCCATTGCAGCTGACGGTGTGGTGCTAATTGCTAGCGTTACAGTCATGCATGCTAATCTCTCCAGTCCAGAGAGCTTCGCCTTGACCGTCCGTTGTGATCCTTTCGGCCACCAATCAATGGACCTGTATGTTATCATTGGTCTGATGACCGTGATGTAGATCCAGTAAATTTGTTGAGGACATGCCCCAGGATTTGCTACAAATATGACGACATGTCCATAAGGACGGCTTTGCTTTGTGGATTACCTTTTAAAGATGAGAGTTCCAATTAAGTGATCTATCTAGAGTGATTCCCAGATATTTCACCTCCTCCGAAAATGGAATAGTTTCACCCATTAAGGAGGGAGGTCTTAAGTCCCCAGCTTCATTTTCCGGGTGAATGGTACTATTACTGTTTTCTGAGGGTTTACAGACATCTGTTCCCTGTCACACCAGTTAATCACTGCATCCAGTGTCTCTTGAAGGGTATTCGATATTATTCCTTCAGAGTTTCCTCTAACTAATATGACTAGATCATCTGCATATGCTAGAACCTCAACCTCCCATAGTGTGAGAATAGCCAGTAGGTCTTCCACAAGAAGCGACCACAAAAGGGGGGAGAGAACCCCACCCTGCGGACATCCTCTTGTGACTCTAAACCTAACTGTTTCTCCCTCTAGAGACGTTGTTATGGTCCTGTTTGATAGCATATCACGAATTCAGTCGCCTATAGTAGGCTCAATTCCACTGGCAGCCACTGCTGCATATAAGCAGTCAGGCAGTGCATTAATAAATGCTCCCTCAATGTCGACAAAGGCTCCCACAGCAATTTCCTTCATTTGAAGGGATTGGGTGATCTTCTCGACTAGGTTGTTAAGTTCTAGTTCTGTTGATTTCCTGTCTGATAGGCGTACTGAGAGGTGTTGAGGGGGGTGATGATTCAGGATATTTCCCCTGATATATCTGTCCAGCACCTTCTCCAGGCCTTTCAACAGAAAATATATCAGGCTAATTGGTCTAAGCGATTTAGGGCTTGGTTCTTTCCTACCTATTTTTGGTATATATACTACCTTACTCGCCGACCAACTGGATGGAATATAGTTCCATATCAGACTAGCTCTCAATAATTTAATGAGGAATGGGAGCAATATTTTCAGTCCATTTTGTGGTAGAGCTAGGAAAACTCCGTCATCTCCTGGCGATTTGAATGGTTGGAATGATTTGATGGCCCACTCAATTGCTGGTAGTGTGATCCCCTTTTTGGCTGTCAGCCAATCATTTTTATCAGGTCGTTTTAATCAACCTTCTGATGGTAACAGCTATTGGTCATCCGGATTCAAGCACCCTGGAAAGCGGTTTTGTGCTAGGAGCTACAAGGTTTCCTTTCCAGTCCGTATATGAGCCATCCGGGCACCTTAACGAGCCGAATTCCCACGTCGGCTCTCTGGAAAGAATCTTGTGGATTCTAGTACAGTGAGGTAGGTCAGTTATACTCTCACAGACTTTCCTTCAAGATCCCCTTTTTGCTTTCCTTATTTCTTTGTTATAGTCCATTGGAGCGGATCTATATTGGTCCCAGTCGCCCGAAGCTTTAGCTCAATTAAAGAGACGTCGAACTTCTTTTCTCATTTTATCCAAATTCTTGTTCCACCAAGACGCGCCTCTATTGTCTTTGTCTTCAGTGAACAGTTTTCATTGTAAGCTGAGACAATTGCGTTGTGGATCTGTTCCACCGCAATTTCAGTTTCATCACGATTCCTCATTATGGCGATAGCGGATTGAAGGTGAGACTGGAGGTAATGTTTGTACCCTTCCCAGTCTGTGCATTTCGGATCCCGATATGTCACCATATAGGCCTTGGACCAGCTTCTATATTGAATAGAATATGTTTGTGATCTGAACATGAGGGTTCAGAAGAGACTTTCCAATCGATTATCTTGTTGCTCAAGTAGTTTGAGCTGATTGTGATATCTAATACCTCGTTCTTATTTCTGATGGCAAAGGTTGGTACGGAACCAATCTTATTCACAGTAAGTCCTTCACCTAATAAGTATTCAAAAAGTGTCTCACCTCTTTGGTTGATGTTCGTGCTTACCTACGCTCTATGGTGGGCATTCGCATCACATCCAATAACCAGGTGGATATTGTTCCTTTTGCTGTAGGCGATTAAATCTCGCACTGCAGCAGGAGGAGGTTGGTCTGCAACTCTATCACCCCGGAAGTAGGCTGAGCAGACGATTATTTCCATCTTGCTTCCTCCCTCCGAGATCAATACCTGGACGGCTACAACGTCCTGGGTGCAGTAACCTGTAAGTACAAAATAGTTAATGTTATTTCTGATCAAGATACATGCTCTTCATCAGAGTCGATTTCTATTACCTTGCCAGAAGTATTTCCCAGACCGCTTACTCGGCCTGTATTACTTGTCCAGGGTTCCTGGAGGAGAGTGATGTCGATTTGCTCTTCCTTAAATCCTTTGCCGAGGACGTATGTGGCCGCCCTGGCTTTTTGTAGATTCGCCTGTAGACACCTAATATAAGATGTGTTGGGTAGTTGATTTGAGGATAGGGATTAGGGATAAGGTTATTAATTGTGTAAGTGTTGAGAAACGGTTGGGTTAGGTGGGTTAGGTTGTGGGTTTAAAAGGAAATTAAGGGGGGGGGTATTTTTTCTCCTCCTCCCCGAAAGTGAATCTATCTCACTCTTCCTGGAGGTGGTTTTGTCTGGGTTAGGGTCCCCCGCCATTCCCTTCTTCGAGGGTGGCTTACTTCCACTCTACTTCAGATGGGGTTTATTTGGGAGAGATTTTTTCTTTCCCATATGTTCCCCGTCGAGGAACCTCGTCTGTGATTGCCTCTACAGCTTGCATTATTGCCTGCTGTAGTGCTCCCATCTGTATGCTAGTTAGGGTAGTCGTTGGTTAGTTGGAATTGATTATGCCCACTCTGACCCCCTCAACAGCTTCCCTAAAAAGATGTTTTACAGTTCCACCTTCTCGGGACTTTTTCGCCCGCTGACATGGTGTGCTGTCGTTGGAGCGCAGACGCTTACCGGTTACAGCTTGCTCAGAGGAGGTTTGCTGTCCTCGCTCTGGCTGCTGTTTAGTTGGCCGTTGCTCCAACACTTTGCTTAAGGCGATTTCGTATGGTATTCCGCTCTTAAGTAAACGAGCAAGGCGTCTTCTTGCAGCACCCCCCAGTCGTTTCCTCTTAAGGGTGATTTCATCCAATTTCTTGGATACCTCATCCCCTGAAGTTCTCAATTCTCCAGCCCTTAGAGACGAGGATTTTAGCAGCTCCCACTCCTGGTTCGATGCAATTGAGATTTCTGATGGAGTAGAATTGATCCCAATCTCCATATGTTCTCCAGTTTCCTGGAGATCGAGAGCTTGCTTTCTCTCGTTAAGTTGATAGTATCAATAATATGTTGAAATTGCCGAAATGACAATAGTGGTTTTTTGTGTTCTGAAATCCACTGCTCTGTAGTTTTATTTCCTTTTCGTGCGACTGTTCAATTCAAAAGTAAAAAGGATGTTTAGTAATGTGGAGTACGCGAATATTAATTTTATTTACGGATACTGCGAAGGAAACGCGAATGCCCCGGTAAACAAATATAGCAGATTTCCTAATAGAAGGCAACCGTCAAAAGATGTTTTTATTCAAAACCGGCTAGAATTTTTAAATGTTGGACTTTAAAAAGATATTCAAGAAATGTGAATTACGGCGAAGTGAACGATTAGGAGAAACACAATTTTGGCCAGACTTAATAACAATAATAAATTAAGTAAAGTCAGCGAAACAAATATTGTGACGGGACGTGCGAAGCAAGACGCGACATGTAGGTGGGAAATGTATAACACATGACATCTTCTGCCTTTTACATCGCCTACATTAAAGCGAGAACGATGATTGTTGTTTATGCCGGCACGCGACCACATTCTGTGATACTTCTGAGCCGCACTTAATTTTGTTACCGAATAATTCTAGCACTGCTGATATATACCTATAGTATAATATTATAAGATAAATAAAAATTATTTAATACTTGTTTATTTGCTCACGTGTTTTTGAAGGTTATCGTGTTGAAGTGAGTTGTGTAATAGTGTAATATGAATAATAATTATTTTATCTGTTAATTTGCTGGTGTTTTTGAAAATAATTTAGGAAGGTTATCGTGTTGCAGTGAGTTATGTAATAGTGTAATATAAGTAATCATTATTTCATGTCTGTTTATTTACCGGCATGTTTTTGAAAATAATTTAAGGTATTTGATATAAAAATGTTTCGACCGTGGGAGGCCTGTACGTCTGCATCTTATTGTGTTTGTGAAAATGAAAGAAGCGAAACAAATTTGCCTCAATGTTTACAATAATCTTTTGAAGCGACAAGTTAATGACCATAATTTGTATGATTTGGATGTACTACTAGGTGAAATTTGAACGAGGATAGTAGTTTCTCAAAATGAAGACGGTGAGAAGGACGAAGATTCAGAGGAAGAACCAATGTGAGGTAAGGTAAAGCGAATAAGTGAATTTTGTGATATCAACTGCATTATTTAATTCCGTTTTTGTGCTTTTGTGGTTCAGTGCTTGAGAAACATTCTTTTTCAGGATGTTATTATTTATTAATGTTATTATTTTTTTTTTCATTTTGACAAAAATATGTCTCTGTTTTTATTATAGTAATAACTTTACTATTAGAATTTATTTTTAGTTCATTTATTGAGAAAAATATTTGTTTCTGTTAATATTTTGAGAGTACTTATAATTTTTGTTTCTATTTTGTTTTTAAAACTTTCTTGTTACTTTTTAAATAATCTCTTTTCTATACTAATATTCCAAGCCCATCCTTTCCTGGCAAGAAATGTCATACCTCGCGGTTCTTGCTGGGTAGTAACAATTTATATAAGCAAACTTGAATACTGCTGTATGTCTAGTTAATACGTTAAATTCAATACTTTTATTTCAAGTTATACTTTTTTGTACAATTGTTAAATTGTTGCTAGCTAAACTGAGTACAAACACCTACATTGAAAAAGTAATCGAGCGAACAATACAGTTAAATCCGGCTCTGCGTTCCGTAGCGTCTTACCCCGGACGTCCCGTCACAATATCTGTTTCGCAAACTATATCAGAAGAGCTGTCTAACAGCTGCGCGCTCAAGCCGTTCATGTTTCCAATAATAAAGTTTTTCAGAGTTAAGAAAAAGACCACAGAAAACCTTTTCAGATGCAGCCAGTCCAAAGCATTCAACCAGGTGATGCCAAAAGGTGCATATTTTTGTAATTGGTTTTTACATGCTGTAGAAGATTTCGACCTCGTAAACAAAATTATTTGAACTGACGAAGCTACCGTTTCGAAGTTCTGGAGTGGGTTAGAATCTTTGATGTGATGATAACACTGGCATAGTTTTCCAAGAAACACCGAAACACTATATACTGCACTCGACGCGCGTTTCGCCAACCAAGTTGGCATCATCTGGAGATAATTAAAACTAAACTTATGCTAACAATCTACCATATTTATACCTACACTATTGTTACGGTTTGGAGAACCGTGACCCACTAACCAACAAAGCGCGCCATTTGGGATAGGCCCTCTGTCACTATTCATATTATTTTTACAAATGCATTTGAAACCATGGAAATCAATAAGTGTAAAAATAGTATGAATAGTGACAGAGGGCCTATCCCAAATAGCCCACTTTATCGGTTAGTGGGTCACATTTCATCGAACCGTAACAATAGTTTAGGTATAAATAGGATAAGTTATTAGCATAAGTTTAGTTTTAATCATCTCCAGATGATGCCAACTTGGTAAGCGAAACGCGCGTCAGTATATAGTGTTTTGATGTTTCGTGGAAAACTACTTCAGTGCTACCCTTTTGAAAAGGATTGTTACTATTATTAATGGCTACCATAACAAACATCTTTAAAATTAATACGTAAAATATTATTTACCAATTCTGGAAAATGTTCCTCCAGCATATCCAATAAAAAAAATATTTTCTTTTGATTCATTTAATGATATAAGGCCATCTCTTTCGGTGATTTTTGTACAAAACCAGCATTTCCACTGATCTTGGGTTTCAATAACTGAATTTAAATTATAAACACAAGTGGATATCAAATGTAAGGGTACTAGTAGTTTTTCCAGGCATTCATTGCACATCACAGTGTCTTTATTAATATCCAGATTCTGAAATATAAGCATTATCAGCAAAGTTTTTAAATTTAAATCAGATACACATTTAAAGCAAAAAAAAAAAGAGGGGGGAATATACAATAGACAAAAAATGATTATTTTAAAGCTACTCCAGCAAATAAGACTTATGAAAAAAATAATTTTTGGCTGCATTGCATAAAATATCACTGAATTTTTCTCGTTAGGTATGTTGTTTTTAACTTGAATTTAACTTAACTAACCACAATTAATCAATACAGACTCGAATACAGATTATCGAATACACAAACGATTATTTACAATTCCAATTTCAGAAATATATTCAATATTCCAGATAAATTCTATTAAGAGTTAGTTAGTTATGAGTAATACCATATGTTCATTGACCAATCGAGTGACACCATAAGATTAAAAAAAATACATTAAACTGGTGAACACTTTCCCTCAATAACAACAGTTAAATCACCTAATATAGACAATACATCAGAATCAGGCAACGAATTAAAACGGAAAATCATAAATTGTTCATTATTTATAACTTTTTACAGATTACAATTAATCTCCGTTTACGACCCAACTTTACGGTAAAATTGTTATAAATATGAAAGTAATATACCGACCCCAATTTAAGTTAAAAAGGAAGAACGAAAACTTATTGCAAAAATCTGCTCCATATTAAATGAACGTTCCAGTTTTGTCTCTTTCACAACTTACCAGTTTCAGTAACAGTTTATATGAAGTGTTGTCCAAGGCCTCTATTATTTGGAAATTGTCACATACTGTCTTAAGGCAGATTCTGCAGATATGTTTGCTCATGCTGGCTTAGAAAGTGGAAAATATATTAAGCAAATAAACTAACTACGAGGCTGTTGATTGGCATAACGTATCAGTCAACGAGAAGACCTTTTTATTAAAATTAAAACAAAAATGATTTTAATACATAACCTCATTTTTCTTCTTCTTCGCTCTAAACCTTTGAAACATTCTTATCCAAAAAAATCAATGGCAAAGTAACAGCAAGATTTGGGAGACATTGGGCATTTCCCACATATTTCTTTTTATTTGCCAATTCCATAGTATTTATAAATATGAACTCACAGAACTTTTGCCGGATTTTTGAGACGCGGAAAGGGGTTTAAAAAAAATAACAGTTTTGAATTTTAGTCTTATGACGTCACTCGACTACGTTTTGCGCTTAGCACAAGCAGCCAGTGAAAGCAAAGATGGTACCGCTACGTTGTCAGTTTTATGTATTATTTCAATGCGTGATTGGTGATTACTTATTCAATATATTAATACAACTATAAATTCATTTATATAGAATTTTTCTTTACCTTAATACAAGAAGAAAATATTAGTTGTACCTGTTTTAAAACATTTAAATGTTAAAAAACAAAAATCGGTAGAAATCGAAGTTAGGTTATGTTATTGATTTATTCTACATTGCTCTTACGAAAACAAATATTAATTAATGATTATAATTATCCTAATTTATTTTTAAATTTCATCTGATTATTATGATTTTATTTTAATAATATTTATAGTTTTACAGTTTTACAAAAAAAAAAAAAAAGTAAAAAGTTCTATTCTAAAAAGAATCTAAATTATAAATAATTTCGAGCTGCCTCTTGGAATATACATTAAGAGGGCTAATCGAACCAGTGATTGTAAGGTAATTTTTCAAAATTTATTTCTTTCATACGGTTTGGTCAAATTACACCAAATTTGGAGGATCAATAGTTGAAAGTGTACTAGAGGGTACATGTATATCTATTTTAATTAATTTTCACTTTATGTAGGTAAAATTTATACTGTAAATATAAGTGAAATGTGGACGTAATTAGCTCCTGAATTATGATATCAATCGGTAAAATTCATACATGTCGTCTAGAATGAATCTTCATAATTATGATCAGCAAGTTTCAAACTCTTATTCCGTACCATTTGGTTAAAATGAATTTTCTAAATAAGTATCTTTGTCACTACAAATATAGCAAATAAGTGTTACCTCTATCGGGAATCGCACCTCAATGAAGTCGGTGAATAAAACGTCCAGTGAAGGTATAGTCAAGAGCAAAATTATTCAGCGGCGCATGTATAAAAACTTTCTAGAGAGTGACACAGCTATCCGAAGCTTTTTCCCGACTAGGCCACTTAACGTGTTTAATTAAGTCATAAGATAAGTAATATTTAACGTTTTCGTTAAGTGTTCGTTTTATAGGGATTTGAAGATTTAACTCGCGTTATAGAGACGTAAAAACCTTATTTATACCAATAAGGTAAGGCTACATTTTTATTAAATTGCAAATGATTCGTCTACTATAAATTTTGGTCTTTTTCCGGATTTAATTTTCAGTTGCACATTTTAATTATTTGATACACACTTTTTTGTGCATTTTTTAAACGTTTTTTATGGATATTCCTGTAATGAGGATAAATGTACCTGTAAATTTCACATATCCTAAAAATCCGTATATACTGGATGTTCTCACATATGGTAATTTTCTAAAAGATAGCTGGAAGCAGTGAAATCCATCGACATCGGGGAGATGAGGGAGTATTTGGAACTAAAGATCCTTTTTATGAACATTGAACAAATCCATTGGTAATGTAACGGCTGTAATTGTATGGAACGTAATTTATGGAAATATATTAGGACCACTTTCACAATTTATCAGGCCTATAGCCAATAGAACATTTTAACCCTTTGTAAATGATCCAAAGCAGAAAAATAGACCCTGTGTTCTACCTAGTTGATGTAAAATCTTAGGTCGTGGAGTAAATTACAGTAGCATTTTTTGCCCTTTAACCTTTTGCCTTGTAAAGAGAAATTTACAAAACACCTTTATTGTTATAAGGTGAACCCTACATAAATTTACCGAGAGACACTTGATTCCATTATTTGATATATTGTAAATAAAATATTATTATCCATTTTGTAAATCTTTGCTGTAAAAGTTCTTTCTATAATTTTAATATCTTGTGTTTAATTAATTATGAGATAGCATAGAAACAAGTTGATTTAAATTATGTTCCCGTGTTAAATTGCAATTTTTTTTAATGTTGTTAGTGTCAAGTAAGACAAGTTAAGATAGATTAGCATTTTTCGAGTAAAGCTGCCTTTTGCATTTATTCTCGATCTCATGAATTTGATAGTGAAGTTGCCTTTTGCCTTACCTGTCAGTTAATTGTCTTTGATACGTATCTGTTTAGTGTAAATATCTTTTGTTGTAGCTGTCGATACAGTTACGTACTGTGAGTGGTGGACTGACACTTGTTGATAGTTGTAGCGATTTGTTCAGAGGGGTGGCGTGGACACATGTCCACGAAGGACCTGTATATAGTGTGTGGGGGGAGGGGTAAAATATGTTTGATGCAAGAGCGGCTGGATTTTTTTTATTTACATTTATTCGAGTTTAGTGAAGTAAATGAGGAAAAAATTAACTCAATATTAAGAATAAAATCCACTGCTGCAGATACTGATGGATTTAACATAAAAATTTTAGATTTATTTTTTCCTGAGATATCTGAATATTTTACCTTTCTTATCAATAAATGTCTCACCTCAGGGGAATTTCCGGATGCTTGGAAAGAGGCTAATATTTGTCCAATCCAAAAAATCTCGAATCCTTCAGAACTATCCCACTATAGGCCCATCAGTATCTTACCGGCTATTTCTAAGGTTTTAGAGAAAATAATATATGAACAACTAAACTTTTACTTTGATGCAAACAAATTGATACCATCCCATCAGTCAGGGTTCAGGGCTAACGACAGCACAACTACAGCTCTGCTTGACGTTACAGATAATATATTAAGATCGAATGATGGCAATCAAAACACTTGTTTGATTCTACTAGATCTGAGAAAGCTTTCGATACTTTGGACCACCAAATTCTTCTTAAAAAACTCAAACACTTCGGTCTTGGTTATATCCCTCATTTATTTTTTGAAAATTATTTAAGCAACAGACGTCAGAGAGTGTTGTGCTGTGGTCGAAGCTCAGATTTTAAGAGCGTTAATAGAGGAGTTCCCCAGGGTAGCGTGTTAGGGCCTTTGTTATTTTCAATATACACAGCAGATTTTTCCACATATCTATCAAGCTGCCAAATTCATCAATATGCGGACGACACGCAAGTCCTTTACTCATTTCCATACAGTGAAATAAGTACTGTGGTGGACGAGATTAATGGTGATCTGCAATCTTTGTCAAAAGTGTTTATTGTGCTCATAAACTTATTTTAAACGAATTAAAAACTGAGGTTCTTGTCTTCGGCAAACAAAGACAATCAATAACAGATCATGTAGACTTCCGTATTAAAATAAATAATGAAATAATTAAGCCTAAGGAGGGGTGTAAAAATCTCGGCATTTACGTGGATGTTGATATGAAATTCCAAACACATGTTAACTACTTGGTGCAAAAATCTTACGGTAAACCGAAACTATTATATATTCATAAAGATTCACTTAGTACACCAGTTAAACTAAGATTATGCAACTCCCTTATCCTCTCTTTATTAAATTATTCTAACACAGTATTTTGGCCATGCTTGATGAATTCGGATAAATATATGCAAAAAATACAGAACAGTTGTCTACGCTATTGCTTTGGTTTAAGAAAGTTTGACCATGTTACCAAGAAATCTTTGGAGTCCAAGTGGTTTAATTTAAATGAAAGATATGAACTACACATGTCTTGTTTGCTTTATAAAATTGAAAAATCCCCTGTGTATTTTTGTAAAAAACTGGTAAAAGGTACCGAGATTCATGATCGTCCTACACGTCATCGAAACTTATATTCAGTTCCGAAGCACAGCTCTGCACAATTTAGAGGATCTTTTTCGTACAATGCTGTCAAAATATATAACAAAATACCTGAAAAGATAAAAAAAACGCTGCAAATCTTATATCATTTAAAAGAAATGAAGGAACATATTCTCTCGCTTAGGAATCTTTCTATGCAATAATTGATAATTAATATATATATATTTTTTTATATATATCTAATTTCTATGTCCATTTTAATCCGGCACATAGGAGCGGAATTTGGAATTTTAAACTTAAAATACAATATAAAGTCCTTAATTAGTTACTATTAGTTAGTAGTTTTTTTTAAGTTTGTTTTATTCTGCTGAATAATTATATTATATTTTGGTGAATAATTCAAAATTATGTATTTGTAATTATTCGTTTGTGAAAATTTATTACCATTTTTGATTTTTTATGGTTAAATTCCTCATTGTTTTTTGTATTCTTTAGTGGTGGTTGCGTGGAAGAGCGAGCAATCGAACGTCGCCACCAATTTGTTATATTTCTGTTTGTATATTTATTAGAAGAAAAAAAAATAAAGACTTTATTATTATTATTATGATTTCATTTGAATAATATGGGAGCGTGCATCTTATTAAAAAATCGTAACAATTTTTACCGTTTTAAAAAGAATTTAAATTAATAATGAACAGCAATATTAAATCAATAACAGAATCATTTTCTTGGCAATTCATTAAGGGGAATATTAAAAACGAATAAAAAATGCAATTATTACCTATGCATATACATTAAGTACAAAAATAAGTAAGCATACTTACCTTTTATTTTGTATCCAAATTAAAATAGTCTTGAAAATGTTTGATATAACACAAAAATTAATGTACACATTCACGAAATCGTTCAAAATCACAAATACTTTCAAATAACTTTCTGCTACAAAAACAATACTTAAATAATGAAAATATGGCAACACAAGTTCGGCCATATCACAGGACACATTATTTCATTGGATGATTAACTGGCAGCAATTTTAAATTAATCCAAACTTTTATAATTTTCTTTGTAATTAAATCTTTTTTTTTTAATTCAACCACTTATGGATACTAATTACATAAATAGTGTAGTCATATACAATGAAAAGAAATCCAACTATTAGTCTGGTGGGACATTTCCATTGCAGAACTAACAAAATATTAAATATTACAAGTCAATTCATGTTCTACTTTGCACCTTCAAGATAAATATAAAAATATAACCTTACTCAGACCAGGAGCGCGTTCGAAATTAGACTAGAGCATAATGTCACGTGGCCTTTTAATAACGAATGCAAAAATAAAGTAGCTAGTTACTATTTTTTTCAAATGTTTCTGTTTTTGATGTAGGTAGCTAAAATGCATTTCATAACATTTTTACATGTAGATGTCTTTTGACATTTACAATTATTTATCTATTCTTTTTGAGGTAAATAACCCTGAAGAGACCTTTTTCTGAAGTTAAGAATAATTAATTACCTATTACCATTATAGTCCTCTTTATTATTACTCCGGCTAAAGATTTTTAAGGAAAATCACAAACTTATTTGTGTTAATCGATATAACATCCAAGTAGCACTGCATGTTTGATCCAAACTTGCATCAGGCTAACAAATGCAAGCCTGCCATTTGATGCAAACGTGCATCTATTTACCATTGAGCAGGGCTTGTGTAAACTTGTAGAACAACCTACACATCACATGCCCAGTAAGCACGCGAGGTTACAAACGTTCTGGAGAATTCTGAAATAAATTGGCATAAGAACTATTTATGTAAACGTCTTCGGACATTATTTTCCGATGTCTGATGGCCAAAAAGGCTAAATATAGTGTATAAAAGACACTTACTTTCGAGGTTTTTGAAACTGATATCTTGTTCATAGAGTAATAAAAACAATTTACAGATATTTTTCTACACAACTAACTGTCCGATTTTTATGTTACTAATAAATATCAATTATTTAATTTTTTAGAAACAAACGTCTGCCAGCGTTCGATAAAACTTTTCATAAGTAGAGAGAGATTTTCTGTTACCGTAAGTATGTATATGTATAGTTTTTTGCTAATTTAACACATCAACGATCAAAAATTAAATAAAAAATGTATTAAACAGGTTTCAATAAATAATGAATATCCTGAATTTTTGTTGATAAAACTAGTAAATATTGAGGATAGTCCGGTACAAAAACCTGAATATCAATGTACAACAATAATTTCTTATGTACAAGTTTCATGTTAGGACAGTGTCTCAAATAAGTAATACTTTGAGATCCATCCTCCAGATCCTCAATGCAAGGTTGGGTGAGCATAAAAATTATATTAGGAGGGGTGAAATTGAAAAATCGAAAATTTGCGAACATGCTTGGGAAAATGGACATTGAGTAAACTAGGATTCTGCAAAAATTTTAACGAAAGAAACGGACAGCAAAAAAAGAAAAATTAAGGAATCCGTTACCGATGTTAAATTAATATTGCGTAATTTTGAACAAAATTTATATCATACAATTTTTAAGTATCAACAGTTCTATGTAAGTATCACACAAGTATCTATGGATATTATATAAACAAATAATACATGTGTGTTTCATGCTTCACATATTCTACAAAAAGATACATAACTTTGAAAAACGAAACAGATTCGTCTCCGAAACGTTAGGGAAATACATTATTGTTGTTAAGAAACACCCTCCCACTGGCGTAAAGTTGCAACACTGAGGCCTATTTTTCCAGTATCATACTGGGTAGCTAACTGTATTTTTTAGATAAACAAGAATTAGTCGTGGTAGTAAGCCACAAGAAAAAAAAAGATAAATTTAGAGAATGCTATAAATAACGTTCAGACAATATTTATAGATATGTATTTCTTAATAAAAAAATACATACATATTTAAATTGTTGTTTGATGCAATTTTTTTTAATCAGCAACACATTTTCAAAATGCTCTTCCAAATTGGCTTCTGATTCAAATCCTCTTATATCGCCATTTTTTGAAGTAAGTGTGAAACATCACCTAGCGTCAACCCTGGAATTGACGTCAATCCGACCCCCAATCTCTAGATATAAAACATGTAGAAAGTACTCTCTCTTAGCGGACATCACTATTAAGTGGACACTTTTTTGGCGATCAACTAAATGTGTATGGCTTGCTAATAAAAATTGCTTTCTTAAGTGGACTCCCTATATCTTCATCTCTGAGGAAAGTTTATGGGTCAATACATGCTTTTTAATTTGGCTCTTATGTTTGGTTTCATGTGAACACATTTCACATTTGTGCATTGCTATCTCCGAGGGATTTTTATGGGTTAACATGTGCTGGTTAAGATACACTTTACGTTTTGTCTCAAATGAACATATTTCACAGTTATACATGTTTATTTCTAAAGGATTCATATGAATCAACATGTGCCTTTTAAGATCACTCTTACGTTTCGTCTCATGTTCACACATTTCACATTTATACATTGTTATCTCTGAAGGACTTTTATGGATTAACATGTGCTTGTTAAGGTATCCTTTATATTTTGTCTGAAAAGAACATATTCCACACCTGTACATTAATACCTCTAACGGATCTTTATGGCTTAACATGTGCCGTTTAAGAAATTTCTTAAATCTTGTCTGATGTGTACATAATTTACATTTATACATTGTTAACTCTGAGGGTTTTGTATGAGTTAACATGTGCTGGGTCAAATTTCCTTTATATTTTGACTCAAATGAACACATTTTGCATTTGTACAATGTTCTCTCTGAAGGATTTTTATGGATCAACATGTGACGGTTTATGTATCCTTGATGTTTTGTTTCAAATAAGCATATTTCACATTTGTACATGTTTACCTCTGAAGGATTTTTTGTGGACCAACATGTGCCGCTTAAGATCACTCCTGTGTTTTGTCTTATATACACACGTTTCACAGTTGTACATTAGGTCTGAAGGATTTCTATGAGTCAACATGTGATAGTTTATGTATCCTCGATGTTTTGTTTCATAAGCGCAAATTTCACACTTGTACATGTTTATCTGTGAAGGATTTCTATGGATCAACATGTGTCGCTTAAGATGTTGTTTTTGTTTTGTTTCATATGTACATTTTTCACACTTGTACGTTGTCACTTCTGCGGAATTTTGATGGACTGACATGTGCTGCATAAGACGTTTCTTGTATTTTGATTCATATGCACACTTTTTACACTTGAACATTGTTATCTCTGAGGAATTTCTATGCTTCAACATGTGCACTTTAACTTGTCTTTTATGCTTTGTCTCAAATGAACACATTTCACACTTGTATCTTCTTAGTTCTGAGTAACTTGAATGAGTCAATACATGCCGGTGAAAATTACTGTTATAATTTGTACTATACATACACATACCACATTTGTATCTTTTTTTGTACAGAAATTTTATGAGTCAAAACATGGTTTCCAAGGTCAACTTCACAGTCGGTGTTAAATGAACAAATGCTGCATTGATGCGCATATATTTTACCATCGTTCATTATAAGTGATGTGGATTTTTCTTGAAAACTGAACAGAAAATATCAAAATATAGCTATTTTAAAAATGTAACCATAATTTGTTATTATGCAGTGATGTTTAAATTAATAACAGGCCTGCGTTTTAATGCGATGTAAAATGTGAATTAAGTTTTATAGCTGAATTCAGGTATTTCAGAGGCGGACTTTAAATTTGCTTTTAGTTTTTTCTTACGTAAAGTTTTTGAACAAAACAGTTAAATAATAAATAAAATATAATCGAAATCACGATTGAATGCCGTTACGACACAAATGTATTTCTAATCTACAACGTACGCTGTTCAAGCGTTTTTTGTTTACAAAATAATAAAACAAGGGTGACAGCACAAAGAAGGCCCTTATATGTGACTGTTAATATCTCAGACTAACGTTGTTAATGCGTTATACGAAAACCTAACTTCCTCGACGAAAAATAAAGACAGGGCCTGATTTCGTACGTATCAGTAACAAGCGAGAATAATATCAATCAGTCTGATCGAAAGCTTTTCATTGACGTCGTTTTCACATATTTCATGGTTTCCGATTTCTGCATGTCAGCTGTCAAATTTGATTATGTTTATTTTTGAGTTTGATTGTTACCGTTTTCTTTATTTTGTTGATTTTTGTATATGAAAAATAAATCTTTTCCGAACGAAAGTCAATCTTCAAAACAAAATGTTTCAATGTACAATAATAATGATTCTTAAAAATATATACAAAATCCTTTTTCTAAATCGCCATCAGACATTTTTTTCATTTTTAATGATGTTAATTAATTTAAATGTAATTATTAATATCTACAAGCAATCTACATTTTGCCAAATTATATAGAAACATTAAATTAATTCAAATCTAAAGACTTACGAAATCGTCAAATTATTCTGACTTTTAGCGGACAAATTGTAGGTAGTTTTTACTTTTTAATCTTTCAACGAGTAAAGTTTGTTTACATCTGGATGTCATTTCTACAAACATGAATTTGACTAACGCAATGCTGATTTGATTCATATGAATTATAACGATGACGTAACAGCATTTTTTCGTGATGTCGATAAGTATATTTATGTGTATTTAAGATAAGAGAGAAAGTTAAAAAAACAAAATCATTAGTAATATCTTTAAAAAAATTGAAAACAACATACATTACTCTTTCATCATCATGGAAAGCCTTCTTTTTGTCGTTTTCCTTCTGTACTTCTTCGGCTTAGGACGGTTCCTCTAGAGCATCCAACATTATGTTGCCGTCCACGACTTATTTACCGTAATAACTTCGATTGCGGGGAATCCCCGATTGTATTCGCGTCACTACCGGTACATCTCCTAACGGTGACGGTTTAAAAAAGAATTATTGCACTGGTTCTCAATGTTTTGGGCACGAAGTAAATATTTAATTCAATTTGAAATTTGTAATTATTACAATAGTGGTTTGCAAAAATTGTACGTAATAAGAAAAAACCAGCTTTATTTAGTCAAATATAAGTCCTAACTAGGCTAAAATAATTTAAATAGTTTAATCACAAATCTTTCACAGGCCTGTATAATATGTCCAATTGTGTGAGGGAGTTTACCATTTAAAACTATAAAAGTATAAACCATTAAAGAAAGCAAAATTAAAATTTTACTAAGAAAAAATCCCCATGCATACTAATAAAAATTAATGACAACCAAAATTAAAAATGATGGTCTCTGACTTTAAATGATACTTACATATCATAATCACATTGATCTAATTTAATATCAATTTCTTCAGTTTTTATTTCCGTTTCCACCTTAATTGTAAATTCTTCTCGAATTTCGTTATAACATTGTCCTTTGTAATTAACATCGTAGAATTCACTTTCAAATTTCAAAATCGGTTTCAATGTAAATTCTTGTGCGTTATTTGATACTACCTGGCATTTACTGCTTGTTTCATCTATTTCGGTATATGTCCTTATCTTCTCTTTCACATTCAAACGGTTTTTTATAAAACTTAAAAGGCCTTGTAGTGAATCTAGACAGGTTTCGCATGTTAAACGTGCTTCAGTATTATTTACATTCTGAAATATAAAAATACGAATAATCTATCTAACAGGCTTATTATTTGACTAATTTTTTAAGTTTAGTTTGATATTTAATCTAAATATGAAAATTAAGATTAAATAGTGCTTATATAACTAATCCGATGCTACTCACCGACTTTCTCCCTAGTCACAAGGAGTTCAGTACTATCGCGGTCGGAAAAGTTTCCAGATTTTTTCCAAATTTGCCTTGCGTATATCTGAGTTCTTGTCATTTTTGGCATTTCGAAAGAAAATCACCGATATGTAACAGTGATAAATTATAAATAATGAAATAACTTACAAATGAATGGCATTATTCGAGCCACTAGATAAAACCACAGATACAAAGAGCAAACAAACTCTGCGAAATTTTTCGACTGTGATAGTTATATGAAGTTTGTTACAGTTCAATTTTATCAAAACATATTTTACTAAAATTCTCCATTAAAGTGAGGGGAGGTGGAGTGAGGTCAGGTTATACTAGTTTTGTCAACTTAACATATCTTCCAATATAAGTATGTTGTATTGAAAAGCATCCGTCGGTAGTTTTTTATATTTAGGGATATCAATGTTTTACTACTGTTACTGACGTACCATAGGCGCGCGCTAAATTTTTACACATTTATTAAGTTAATAAATTTAATATCTCATTTATCAAGTAATATTATCGAATACAATAAAGTTCTCCAGAAAGACATTTTATAACACTATCGTTTAAATCACTTAATTTGTCCGATTTCACTGTTTTAAGAATTAATACCCTTTTTCCTTCCCAAGAGTTGGCTAATGTTCGCCAATTTATTTGGTATTTCTAGATTAGTAAAAACTGTTACTTTTTTTTTAAATGGCAATTTTTTCTTTGACTTTAGTAAAAGGTTGTTCGTCGTGCGAAAATGGAGTTATTTTTATAATCCATAGTTTTGGGATATATCCATTTTCAACGATTTTTTTGTGATTTTCATATTACCGTTTAATAATTATTTAGTATTGTTATGTTATGAAAATCTTATCTCTGCAAGAGGATTTAGAACGTTTCTTTAAAGTTATTGCATTGCATCAAGTGCATCTTCTGAAGCCCTCCATTGAGGTATGCTAAATTTATATTTATCTAAATAACGATTATTGTTAACTCTTAAACTAGGAGCATCTATTAGATCATGGTATTGATTTTAGGGTTTTCCTTGGCGGGGTTTATCGAAAACATCTGTTGTTGTATGCCGCTAGAAATTATTAACCATCTTGGAACATTCTGGGAACATATATTTAGGAATATTCCTTGGTTGAATACACCCGATTGACCTCCTGCCTGGTGTATTTTTTTTTTAAAGGACTTCGTTGTGCTGTGTTCATTTCTAGGTATTTTTGAAGTCTCAGTTGCCCTGGTATGTACTTATTATAAGAATTTTCTTTGGCTTGGACATTTCTCGTACACCTACAGGAAATAATAGACACAACTGTGCGTGCTGAAAACGTTTAAAGGCCATCAAATTTTGCCTAACAGTTTATAACCGTATTAGCCTTTAATTGTTAAATTTAAAACCATTTATATTAAACACTTTACGTTTTAAATCTTTTTTTTTTGTAGTGTTCATTTGTTAAAAATTTAATTCTTTTTTTTTTTTACCGAAGTTGCCACATTAACTTACTTATACCGACATACACATGAGTATATGGGTTATCTATATATACAGGGTTGTGCATAATATACATATTAGTTTTGTACTTTTGTACTTTTTTTTAACCTGGATATTATTATCGATTGATTTATTAATTTACTTACACAAACGCACACTCATGTATACAGATACGTATATGTATGTCTATATTTGCAAATTATTTTGTCCAATCAACTATATATATACTTTCTAAATTGGTTCAAATAATATTATTTGATCAGTTATTAAATACTAAATTATCCTTTGTTAAATACTAAAATGTAAAATTATTTGATAATAATTAATTAAAAATTTACATTAGTAAGGTAAAATGTTGTGAACCAGAATATAGCTATATACTTGGTAACTTTTGAATGTATGAATTTCCAAGACATTCTTAATACCTATAAGTGTTCTATTTGTTTCAGTTTTTTTTTGTATGTAATAATTGTGCCCATTTCTCAATTATACACACATATAATTTCCTTTTTTTTTTTGTAATGTGAGTACTTTATTTGCGGTACAATATTATAATTTTGAAATAATTAATTTTGGGGTAATATTAATTTGATTATTTCATTGGTATTTTTAATATATTTGTATATACTTATGCGTACACATTTTCTTTTTATTTATGAAAATTACCTACTCGACTCTTGTAATCTGATTATTGCATTTTCGTGATTTTGAGTGATAATTGCTAGTAGCTAACGATACCTAATCAGGATCAAATCACGTGGCGCTCAAATTTACTTTAATAACTCTAACCAGCTCTGTTTCACGGTTAGCTGTTGGCCTTGATTGGTATCTTCACTAATATGTGGGTAAGTTCAACCAACATTTGTTAATGTTATTTAATTGTTATTATTGATACTTTTTTTTGCGTATGCATTTACTTTAGTTTACTTCTAAATGCCACCCCATTAAAGACCCTGATAAAATCTCATGCTCTAATTAAATAGTTCTTCCTCCTCCTAATATATGCTTAAATCACCGGGATAATCGAAAATACTGGAAGAACGTGGCAAGTTAGTCTACTATTTTTTGCAAATGGACCAAGGAACACAAATTCCTTTACTCTCTTTAATATTTATTTTCGTATGACTTCATTGGTCTTACATTCTAAGAAAAAGTTTACAACAGTTATAACATCACATATGCAGATGTACCACTTAAAAGTGCAGACAGGAACTTTTATGCGATTCATCTTTAGCGATAGGAAATGTTATAAATATGACTAAATAATCATTTTACATTCATTCTACTTTTGCTTTCTTTGTAACTTGTTCAAAACAAAACTTTGTTTTTGAAATCAAAAATTGTGTTTTTAAAAACTTAATTTCACAGTCATGAAATATATCTCAATACATTTAAAGTCAGTAGATAGCAGGTATCAATAAAATGTAGAAATTGCCAAAATGACAATAGGAGTATTTTGAGTTCTGAAATCCACTGCTCTGTAGTTTTATTATTTCCTTTTCGTGAGACTGTTTAATTCAAAAGTAAAAAATGGCTATGTTTAGTAATGTAGAGTACACGGATATTAATTTTATTTATGGATATTGCGAAGGAAACGCGAATGCCCCCGTAAACAAATATAGCAGTTTCCTAATAGAAGGCAACCATCAAAAGATGTTTTTATTCAAAACAGGCTAGAATTGCGAAATGTTGGATTTTAAAAAGATATTCAAGAAATGTGAAGTACGGCGAAGTGAACGAATAGGAAACATAATTTTGGCCACACTTGATAACAATAATAAATTAAGTATTAAAATAACTGTCCAATATCTGCGCACTCAAGCTGTTCACGTTTCCAAAAATAACGTTTTTCAGATTTTAAAAAATGACCACAGAAAATCTCTTCAGATGCTGCCAGACTAAAGCATTCCGCCAGGTGATGCCAAAAGACGTATATTTTTATAATTGATGTTTATATGGAATATTCCAACCTTGTAAACAAAATTATTTGAACCACCGAAGCTACTCATTCGAAGATGATTGTTATTATTATTAGAGGCTATCATAACAAACATCTTTAAAATTAATACGTAAAACATGATTTACCAATTCTGGAAAATATTCCTGCAGTATATCCAATAAAAACATATTTTCTTTTGATTCATTTAATGGTATAAGGCCATCTCTCTCAGTGAATTTTGTACAAAACCAACATTTCCACTGATCTCCGGCTTCAACAACTGAATTTACATTATAAACACAAGTGGATATCAAATGTAAGGGCACTAGTAGTTTTTCCAGGCATTCATTGCACATCGCAGAGTCTTTATTAATATCCAGATTCTGAAATATACACATTGTCAGCATAGTTTCTAAATTTAAATCAGACATACATTTTAAAGAAAAAAAAAAAAAGGAAAATATACAATAGACAAAAAATTATTATTTTAGAGCTGCTCCAGCAAATCTGATTTATGATAAAAACATTTTTTTGTCTGCATTGCACAAAATAACACTGAATTTTTCTCTACATTGTTTTTAACTTGAAAATAACTTAACTAACCACAATTATTAATCAATACAAATTATCGAATAGTGACACCACGAATATGTACAATTCCAACTTCAAAAATGTATTCAATATTCCAGATAAATTCTGTTAAGAGTTTGTAAGTTATGAGCAATACCATAAAGTTCATTGACCAATCGAGTGACATAAGATTAAAAAAATACATTAAACTGGTGAACACTTTCCCTCAATAACAACAGTTAAATCACCTAATATTAACAAAACATCAGAATCAGGCAGGAAATTAAAACTGAAAATCACAAATTGTCCCTTATTTATAACCTTTTACAGATTACAATTAATCCCCGTTAACAACCAAACTTTATAGTAAAACTGTTATAAATATTCATAAATAAATATGAAAGTAATATACCGATCACAATTTAAGTTAAAAACAAATGGCAGAATGCAAACTTATTGCAGAAATCTGTGTTACATATTAAATGAACGTTTCAGTTTTGTCACATTTTCACAACTTACCAGTTTCAGTAAGAGTTTATACGAAGTGTTGTCCAAGGCTTCTATTTGGAAATTGTCACATACTGTCTTAAGGCAGATTCTGCAGATATTTTTGTTCATGCTGGCTTAGAAAGTGAAAAATATATTAGGCAAACAAATTAACTACGAAACTGTTGATTGAGATAACACCTGTCAACGAAGATACCTTTTTTATTGAAATTAAAATCATGCAAAAAAACTGATTTTAATATATAACCTCGTTTTTCTTCTTCTTCGCTCTAAACCTTTGAACTTTCTTACCCAAAATCAAGGTATTTGCTCTTGGCAAAGAATTACAGCAAGATTTGGGAGACAATGGTCAATTCTCACATATATTTTTTAATTTGCTTATTCAATAGTATTTATAAATGTGAGCTCACATAATTTTTTTCGAATTTTTGAGCCCCGGAAGGGGTTTAAAAAAAATAAAATTTTGAATATTAGTCTTATTACGTCATCCGACTAGGTTTGGGACCAAACACAAACAGCCAGTAAAAGCGAAGAAGGTATCGCAGTATTGCTAGTTTTATATATTGTTTCAAAGCGTGATTGGTGATTACTTATTATTATAAATATAACTATAAATTCATTCATACAAAATTTTTTCTTACCTTAGTACAAAGAGAAAATTTTATTTGTGCCAGTTTTAAAACGTCGACATTTAAATGTTTAAAAAAGTTAGGTTATGTTATAGATTAATTCTACGCACCTGTTACGGAATTGACGATTGGAAACAAATATTAAAATTAATTATTATAATCATTCTTATTTATTTTTAACTCTCACCTGATTATGATGATTTTATTTTAATAGTATTCGAGAGTGCATTTTATTAAAAAATCGTAGTGTTTTACCCTTCTAAATAGAATTTAAATTATAAATAATAAACAGCAATAGTAAATCAATAACAGAATCATTTCTTTCGCAATTGATTAAGTGGAATATAAATCTTAATAAAAACGATAAAAAAAATGCACAATTATACAAGATACCCATATATTATAATATATACATTGTAACAAAACTATACACACTACCTTGTTTAAGTCTGTAAACAGACGAAGTAAAATACACAATACTTATTTTACTTATTTCTAACTCCTCTGTATTAGGCCACCCACCATATAACCCTGCGTTTACAGTTGATGTCAGAGGGGGCGTAATTTTTCTCTTCAATTAAATTTTATAGCAACCTAAAAACAGTTTTTTTTACTACTTTTTATTTTGCAAAAGAAAGGTTCTCTCTGATAATTGTTGAAATATATCTAAAAATATTATCAAGTAATACTTGCTGCGCCATCTATTACCGTTTATTCTAAACTGTTCTAAGTATGTGTTGTCTCTTTTTACTAGTAATAACAACAGCAATGGTCGTGACAGGTCATATACCGGCTTCGTTTTTAAATTAGCAAGTGGTGCTGTTTCGTGGGAATGTAAGTAACAAATTACTATGGCTTTACGTAGTGCCGGAGTTGAGTACATGGCTGTCACCGAGGCTTCAAAAGAAGCGATTAATTTTAGAAATCTATTATCAGATTTGTTAGGTACTCTTAAGTGTATTACTATTTACAATGTCAAAGTGCTGAAAAGTTGGTTATGAATCCTGTATGTCATAAAAGGTCCAAGCACATAGACGTACGCTACTAATTTACCCCAGAAACTATTTTAAATAAATTGGTTAATCGCAAGTAGTTGCCCACGGATGAAATGCCAGCTTATGTGTTAGTCAAAGCTCTTTGCTTGCCAAAACAATCAAAATTTAGTGGTGAGTTAGGCTTAGAAAAGAATATTATTTAGATAATATATCTAAAAATATTGTCAAGTAATACATGCTGCGCCATCTATGACCGTTTTAAACTGTTCTTTTCATGCATGTATTGTCTCTTTTTACTACAAATAAAAAGTCAGTTGTTTAGAAAGTCTCACAGGAGAACTGTCGTGCCTTACTCGTTTGTTCCCTTAAAAATCAACAAACCACAGCTCTACTTGTTATTACATTATTATGAACTGGATCAAAAAGTCTATAACTCCTTATGTTCTCCTCGAAACCTATTAGTATTATTTTCTTTGCCTTTATGTCTCATTTCTCGCGCATCTGTTTTGGAGTATGAACCATAACCTTACTTCCGAAAATTCTTACATTACTAACATTAGGTTTTCTATCTGTCCATATTTCATAGTGTTTTATTGTCCAACATATCGATTCTTCAAGTATAGCACTATTCACTGCCTCTGCCCAAAATCTCGTCTAAATTTGCCTCGAAAAGTAAACATCTCGATGTCACCACTATCGTCCAATTCATCCGTTCTAAGATGCCATTTTGCTCTGGCGTGTATGGATTAGTCTTTTGGTGAATAGTACCACAATCTCTTATAACTCTTTCCGTCTCGTTGCTACCAAATTTTCCACCATTGTCTGATATTAAAGACTTCATTTTTTCACACTTATGATTCTCCACTAAACTTTTGGTCTTTGAAATCATTGATCACTTTATCCTTAGTTTTTAGAAAATATGCAAGTCGGACGACTAAAATCAATTTTAAAGAGCAAAACATATCTCGATACACCAATAGATTTTGTCCACATGGGTCCGCAAAGATCAGCATGAACAATTTTTAGAAAAGAACTGGTCCTTCTTCCTGTGTGCTTAAATGGTAGTCTTGACTGTTTCCCTTCACAACAAACTTCACAAGGATTCTTCTTCTCAAAATCACCACCACAAATAAGACCATCTACTCCACCGTTTTCCACTAGTTTTAAGGTCCTTGTAGTTTAAATGATCAAATCTATGATGCTAAACAACGTCCTTCACTTCTGAAGCTGCTAGTAAACATTAAGATGCCTTGTTCGTTATGTTATAAATTTTACAATTTTTCTCAAAACGAACATTGCAATTTTTTATAGGACGACTTAAGCTGTAAGACCGTTTGCAAACTGCCAAATATTTTTCCATATTCAGGACAACAATTTATTAAGACGTTCTGAATTTCACATATTATAAATTTTGATTTTTCAGAGATGACATTTTGAAATTGAGGAAAAGGAAATTTCTGATATAAAATTTCAAAGTGCCATAACTTTTAAAAAATAGATCTATTTTAATGAACTCTAGGTTAGCTATTTTAGATTTTCTTTTTCGCAAATTTCGATTGGATATTTTTCCTCTCAAACATCTGTTTTATGTACTGATTTACAATTTCGTATAAGAACCATGGTCCAATATGAAGATGTATTCCAATTTTCATCTGCACCATAGATTTTGGCCATACCCTAGCAGAGAATGGAATCTAAACACAAGCAAGATATGAGTACCAAAACTAAACACAGAGCTATGTAGAAACAAAATTATAAATACCATTTGCAAGAAAACGTGATTAAATTTTTTAGAGTATTTGTAAAATATTTTGTAAAGTAAAAAGTTTACTAATAGTTTTCAAAATTTATTAGGAAATGTTAAATTTCCATGATGAGTTTGTTAAAGTTTTATTACAATTTATTATTCATTGTGTAAATTTCAAAACATCGTAATGACGTATAAAAAAAATTAATAAATTTTCTAGATTATAAGAAAAGTTTTGCAAATCGTCTAAAAAACTTACTGGGCAATATTTTAGAAAATTTCAGCTGCAATTACGTTTCTACCAAACCTCATTATTTATTGTTCAGTGTCCTTACAAGTCCAGTTTCGATACTGTGCTCCAATATATAGAAATATGTGACATTGCTTAAATTACAACATCCCGGTTTGCAAATAAACGCAAACGCATCGATAAATAAACTAGAAGTTTAACTTCTGTTATATCATAAGCCTAAAAGTAAAAAGAAAATAACTTATTTATTATTACAGAAACTGTTCACCTATGAATTAATTGGAAATGAATCCTGAAATTTATAATGGTGTATTCGCGAGATGCAAATAAATGCAATTTGTTTTGTGAAAAGTGGACTTTATTTTCAATAAAAAAAATATCTGTCTCCTATATCCTAATATCTGTTTCTTTTTCTATTTAATAAAGATATTCTATAAATACAAAAATAAATGTTATTCTTCTTGAATTAATAGTCTTTATCCAGCAGTTTATATCCTTAATTTTCATCGATTCTGAAACAAAGAAAGATTCTGTATTAATCTTACAGAGAAACAACAAAATAATAAAAAAACTTGCAACAAAGTAAAAATTTCGATTTTATTTATTTGTTTCAGTTTTGTGGTTAATAATAAATTAAAGACTTTAGTTGCATTTACGTCGTGAAAAATGCTGTTACGAATGAACTGAATTTACCTTACTTCACACCTTGTTCCCTTACTTTACAACGAACAAGCCAAGCTTTCACAATTTTTGTCACTTCTACCTCTGTGGCATTTTTCGTATTTGCATTTAATCGCACAGCTCCTAAAAATATATCACATTTTTAAATTAATAACTAAAGATCGAAAAATAAAATTAGTGGCCAACTTCAAAGTTTTTAAAAAATTGTTGCCTTTAAATCCTTCTCAGATATATCGAATCCCTATTGAATATGTCAATATATGATTAAGAATTCTATTAGTAATGTCCTTTTATTATTATCTCCTCCTCTTTAGCCTGGAAAACAAATTTTTATTTTAAAAACATCAACATGTGTAATATAAAATTACCTTATTTCCGTAAACAGAAATGCAGATATAATTAGAACAATTACATGTATATTTGTATATGTATAGTTAATAGAGAATTAACAAGCATTTTCCAATTTTACTGATATTAATGCAGATGTTTTGAAAATTCCACCAAGTAGGCTAATTAAAATTTGTAAGTTACTTTTATTTAACAGACATTTTTTAACATGTTTGTCATTGTTTAGATTAAATTAATAAGTCTTACCATTACGTTAACCTTTTGTGCCACTGTTAAAATTTCCTACATATCTTGTAATTCTTCTTCCTTTTTAATAGGAAACTTTTTAAACAATAAATTTATTTCCTCGATCTGTTCTTCACATACTCCTTTATTCCTAAAACTATCCTGGCCATTTCACATTAAAATATCTACACACTCTGTAACCTCCTTGAGCCTTGTTTTTATAATAAATAATTCACGTGGAACTTGCCTTTGAAACTCTGCAACATACCAATGAAGTAATACATATTAAATTTTTCTTTTTGTCTTACATAACTTAAAACTTCTTAAAAAACGAAGTAAAAGTAAGACTGCCTAAAATGTAACATGATTATATAGAAATAAGTAAAGTAATTTTAATAATGTATAATAATAATAGAAGAACAAAAATATTTTACCAGATTCGTCTAGAGAGGACAAATTGTCATAATCTGAGGTAGAACCAGAAACATTTCTTGACGGAACATAAGAATTTTGGCCTCTGGTAACTAAAGCATAAAAACATTAATGAGTTTTACATTTTTTTAAAAATACCATACCATATTGACAATGTCAATGCAATACCTTGTAAGCGAAAAATTGATATTTTTTGGAAAAAAATTTTCTTTTTAAATAAATTAAGAGAAAAAATGTAAAATTATGACTTTTATTATTAAAATAGCTTGGTCCTGATCATTTACAAACATGTCCCCAGCATAATTTTACATTTTTCTCGTAATTTATTTAGAAACAAAATCTGTTTCCTGAAAAATATCAATTTGCATTTACGGGGTATTGCATTGAGATCGTCGATATCACAAACAATAATTTACCTGTATTCTGACTTTTTAATGTAGGCACCGGCTGACTACCTTACAACCTAAACAAATATAAATATAATGTCTATTCTCTAGAACTTTATTTATGCACCTACCTATCTTTTTTTTTTTTCATTAGTATAGAGGGTACGGCAGGATACTGATGATCATTGGTATCATCACTTCGTTCATTATCAGTATATTCGTTCAAGTTTTTAGGAAGGTAACTAACTAATACGGCGTTTCTTTCCATATTGTTTCTCGATTTCTTCACCAGTGAAAGTTAAATTATCCACTTCCTTGGCTCTAGTACATTTTGTTTGAGCTTTCGCAAAGTCATCTCGAAATTTTGAAACGAGTTTTAATATAAGTAGAATTAAAAATCTTATAGATGTAATCTATATTATACATTTATATTTAACAATTGATATGATCATATATATTACATATTCATTCATTCATTCATTCTTTTAGATTTTTTATATTGTACTTGCGAATTAATTGAATAAAATTTTAAAATGGCTGGTCATTAATACCCAGTATAAATATAAATGAGGCCCTTAGAAGCTAACGTATAGTTTATCCAATATGAATTGAAACACTTCAATCTAAAGTGTGTATACGCGGAGGGCGCATTTCCACTCTCATCGTCAAAGAAATAGAGCGCAAATCGTGCTTGTATGTATTGAACGATACCTCTACATTACATTCGATATGAGAATGTGGCAATGCAGCGGATCAGATGTGAAACTCGGGCGGTAGTGTTCGAACTCTGACGAATTAAGTCGTGATTTGAATAGACTACTGGACCAGTTGTTTATATTGACCGTACAGTGCAGTTCATGTAATAATTTTACATAAATAGAATTATTTTCTATGAAGTATTAATAGGATTTTAGTGATCTTATTAAGTGGTTTTAGTAATATTTCAATATTTGCATTAATTATTATTATTAACATGGCTTTTTGGAGGCCCTTTGAAACGCATGAAAATGAATTATCTGAAGAAAATATTGAACCACTGGCGCCGTTAATTGAAACTAGTTCGGAGTTTAATAAGAACAAGGATTTACATGTTCAATGTCAGCGCCTTTTTTTAAATATTTATGAATGTTTAAAGAGAAAAAATTAAAACGACAGATAGGGACATTGTAAATAGAATTCATGAATTAACTAAACTTTCGACTTCTACGATTTATCGCGTTATTAAGGAAGGGGATGTTATAGATCACTCTACAAAACGGAAAGGAAAAAAACGAAAATTTTGTAGAATTGACGATACCTCTAAAGACGTTATTCGGCGAACGGTTTATAGTTTCTATGAGGAGAATAAAGTATCAACTTTAGAAATGATTCGTGATAGATAAATTGCGTAATTATCAGGATTATAATTATAAATCTTTAGAAACGCTACGAGGTATTTTATTATATTGCGGCTTTAAACACAAAAAAATAGATAATCGAATGGTTATAATGGAATCACGACGTATCATTGAATTTCGACGAGAATACTTACATAAAATGAAAGAATACCGTGAATCAAATAGCCATATAGTATATCTCGATGAGACCTGGTTTGACACACACGATGTTGTTCAGTACGGTTGGGTAGATGACTCTAAAAATTGTAATTTGAATACACCTTGCTCGAGAGAAAAGCGCGTTATAATTCTTCATGCTGGAAGCAAATACGGTTTTGTACCTAACGCATTGCTCTTGTGGGCCAAAAACATAACACGATACTCTGCTGATGATCATGAAGACATGACTGCGGATTTGTTCGAAAAAATGGTTCGCTGAACAGCTTACGTAACATTCCTTCAAATTCGGTCATTGTTATGGACAATGCTTCGTATCAATCGCGTTTATTACATAAAATACCTAATAATAGTACCAAAAAGGAGGACATTTTAAAATTTATGAGGAATAAAAATATGGACATCCCTGAAAAGGTTCCGATAAAGAAAGACTTATTAAAACGTATAAAGGAGCATAATAATTTTAAAAACGAACATGTAGTTGATAATCTTTGCAAGAGACACGCTCATACGTTCGCGCGGTTGCCTCCGTATTATTGCCACGCAGCATTTTTGTTTAAACGTTTTTTACATTCAGTCGATGAACGGTTGAAGAGATTTATAGAGTTGATTTTTTTGAGTTTCTAACAAAATGCAAATATTTATTTATTTATTTATTTTTGTTTTATTTGTTGTTATATTTATTTGAAAAAGTTATTTAATTCTAACATTCCATCATACTAACACCTTTCATATTCCTATCCTATCCTAGCAAAAAAATACTCACACCTCCATGTTGGTCTTTGCTGGATGGTGACATTTAATACAAGACTCAATATCAATTTGTACAGTTTGTAGAAAATGTCATTAACTAAGTGAGTAAGATTCTTAACTTTTATTCAATCATCAAAATAAATAAATAAACAAGTAAATAAATAAAAAAGATTATTATAAGTATTGTACATACATATAAACTCATATAAAATAGTAAAAATATATTTGATTTATTTTAAAGAATTAAAAGATAATTCTAAACCTTTTTGGTTGACGCTCATGGATATGACTAAATTCCCATTGTTGGCGTTTTTATGCTGTTCCAATTCATATTGGAAACACTATAATACAAGTGCAAATTGTTAATATTTCGAAGTAAATATAGAAATAGGTAGTAAAAAGTATATTTATTTTGCTGGTTAAGGGATATTAATTAAAGCTAAGAATATTCGGTACAATTATTAAGGTACAAGTGCACCTTAAAATTATATTTTGGAAACAATGAGCATAAGCACCACATTTTAGCAAAAAAAATGCTGATTAAAATGTTTAATTGTAATTAAATAATCATAATTTCATTATTAAAGTTACAACCACACTTAAAGAAAGAAAGCAATACGTAAAACAAGAAATCTTTCCCTCAATTTTGAATGTGAAATGTTATCGAAAAACTAAGAGAAATAAACTTGTATCCCTTGGCTTTTATGGCCCTCAAATATAAATACACAAAAATTAAAAAAAAAAAGGTTGAAAAATAATTTATTTATACGTACCATATTCAGCTTTATATATTGAAAAATTTTCCAGCTACAGTCTGGTGACTGCCTCATTCAGATTGCCTCAAAAATTTTGGCCTTGTTTCCAAATGGAGATAAAAACCACTCTTTCCCTTCAACTGTTCAACTTTGAGGAACTACCTCTACAGAATTATTTTGCGGGAAGTGGGCCGCTATCCATGACATTTTACTGCGGTTAATATATTCTTCTCCAGACTACATATAACACTTTCCTCCCATATATTTATATGTTTGATAGTAATTTCGTCTATGATTTAGAATAATATTGCTATTTTTATAATATTGAATCTTGAAATAAAATTAATTTGAAATTAAGAATTAAGCCAAATTCAAGAAAGTAAAATATAATACAAATATAAATATAGGTGAAATATAATACAAATTGAATATTACCTTCAAGGACTCGGACACAAAACCACATACAACTCACTTATAGGTTAAGTTACGCAACATAAACGTTACATACATGACATCATCTATCCCCTCCTCTATTTTCACCAGGCGCGTTCACAATGCCGATTGACAATATCTATAAGATATTACCGAAATATAACACATACTTTTATATAATATTAACAATGTGTATATCACATTTACATTATATATTTTACAAACATCTAAAAAAATATTATTAATGTAGAATATTCGGGGGAAATATATATGGTATGTAGATTTAAACATTATTTGAACATTTTCTACTTTATTTGAATATTCAGAGAATATTATGTGCTGTATTGGAGATATCCTTAACTTTTTTTCTATTATGCACAATCTAAGAAAAACCTATTTATAAAAATGTTCTATTCATATTGCAGACCTATGCTTTCCTCATTAACGAGGGTATCTATTAAAAAAATTAACTCTAAATTGAACTCCTTGACTACGGCCTTGCTACATAGCACAAAAATATACTATGATCATTCCATCTATAGTGACTGCAAATATTTAATGTATATGCAGAAAGTACAAGAAATATATGCATATACTCTTCGGTACCTTAAATGAATATACATAGTACAAGTCAATTTATATATAAAATGTATACATGAGTCTTTGTACACAGTATATTTTATTCATGTTTTACGCATATACTTAGCATGGGCTATGTGGGTCTTTGGAAAAACGTCTGTGGTAAACATTTGATGCCACAATCGTATATGAATGTAAGTCAGATGACGTAATATGTTATAAAACAAAATATGATAATATTTGGGTATATGATATATAAATAATGTCCAGAATACTTCGAAGGAATCAAAAATGGATTTATACTAGTATAATGTTCCATTTAAAAAATGCTACTCCCTGATAGGTTTATATAGTGATTTTATATTTGATCGAAAAGTATTTTAAACACCATACATGAACATATTTTTAAAATTTTCTTAGTATTAAAAATAAAACAGTTAAGGGGGGTGACATTATACGTTATCACCCTGTACATATTTCACACCCTTACATTGTTACAGAAGTATTTTTATGGGTCAACATATAACTGTTTAAGTAGTGTTAAGTTTTTGTTTCATATAAACACAATTCATACCTGTGTGTGGTTACCCCTGAGGAATTTTCGTGGGTAAACAAGTGTCGGTTAAGATTTCCTTTGTTTTGTCCCAAATGGGCACATTTCACACGTATGCAGGTTTATTTCTGAACGGTTTCTGTGGGTCAATATGTGCGGATAACTCTAATGTTTGTAGCTTTGTTAATATTAAAGTTAGAAATCTGAAAACTATATACAGGGTGTCTCACTAGGAACTGCGTTGATCGATATAGGGAAAAGTACGCACCAGAAAATTTTGAAAATTTAAGGAATTACTAACGGCAGTGTGGTCAATCCAACTAAAATAATTACAAGCATCTGGCACTTCTAGTTATACCGTAAGTCGATACCAACTTGCTTGTTTTAAACGGATACCCTATATATTTTAGGGTTTTCGAAAAGGGCATAAAATTCTGAATCAAAATATAGTATACCCTATGCCTAAACCCAGCCGTTTCAGATATTTGAAATTTTAAAAAAATTTTGACAGGTGTAATGGTTTACAATAACCTTTATAACTTTCTTCATGTAAAATATACTCATTTGAATTTTGGCATGCAGAAAGACCATATGGTGAGCGACGCTCTACGGTTTAAAGAAATTCAATAATAGTATACCAGGTGGTCCATTTTTTGACGTTACATTCTGTAAACTTCAAACCGCGAAAACTTGCTGAAGTTAAATGGAACACCCTGTATTTTTTTACACCAAGTTATGTATAATTAAACTCCTTTTTTTCTGATAGCAGCATCGTGGGGGTTTAAATTACAACTTTTTGAAATATTTGCGATTTTCTTAGAAATTCAGGAATTTCTAGTAAAAATTTTATCAAATTGACTCAGAATTTCATGCTCTTTTCGAAAATCCTAAAATATATAGGGTTTCCCATTTATAATAAGCAAGTTGGTGTCGACTTCCGGTATAACCGGAAGTGCCCGATGCTTGTAATTATTCTATTTGGATTGGCCACATTACCATTAGTAGCTTCCTAAATTTTCAAAATTTTCTGGTGCGTACTTTTCCCTATATCAATCGATGCAGTTCTTGGTGAGACATCCTGTGTATAAGTATTTATTTTTTTATCTGAACATTTTCGAAAATTCAACTATACAGGGTGTCTCATTTTTACGACACATACCGCTTTCTTATTTCAGATGGAATGGTATATTTTCATTATAAATTTAGATCCCACACAAAATTTTCTTTTTAATATGGAGATAGATCTACTATTAATTTGAGATTTAATTTTGAAACAGTAGTAAAAAATCATTTTTTATTATGATTAAAATTTGTATCACGCAAGATGTGCTTGTTAAGATATATTTTTTTATATCTTGCCTCATATGAACACATTTGACACCTTTACAGGTTTACCTCTGAACATCTTTTATGTTATCATGTGCCGAATAACTTTTATATTTGTCTTATACATACACGTTGCACATTTATACATTGTTATCAGTGAGATTTTTATGGATCAACACGTGATGGTTAATAATAATAATAATTTTATTTTATCTGCACAAAAATATATTGTATAATAACAAAGAAAACGTCAAATGTAAATTAATTACATGGAATTAGATAAAACATACAAAGTATACACCACAAATGTAATTTTAATATATACTTAGGTAAGAAATTCTTCAACAGTGCAAACATTTTTATTTACGAGATGCCATTTGTCTATTCTTAAAAATGTTTAAATTAGAGTAGTTTTATTATTATCGTTTAATTTGTTGAAAACTCTGCAACCTAAGAAATAATGGCTGTTCTGAAAAAGGTTTGTATGGTGTGAACCCGGTTAAGAGCATATTACGGACCTCGTTTCATATATGTGATGGTCTCCATTGGCCAGAAAGTCTTCTCTATTCTGATAGACAAATATACACAGCTCATAAACATACAATACTAATACGGTCTAAATATTTAAATTTTTGAAAGATGTTCTGCATGACTCCCTCCAAACTAGACCTGTCACAACTCTAATTGCCATATTTTATAGAACAAATACTCTATCTCCTAATGCACATCTTACCCAGTTAAGAATGCCATGTCTCAAGTGGCTGTTAATATTAGCATAATGAAGAGTTAATAGTATAGTTCTGGTACAGTGATTAGACATAAATTTTAGAGCATAGCAATTCTTTCAAAGTTTTGTACAACGACTGTCAATATGAGTTTTCCAATTCAATTTTTTTATCTACAGTGATACCGAGTAACCTTGTGGTGTCAGTTGTTTGGTCCCATGTGAACACATTTCACATTTGTACATTGTTACTTCCGAAAGATTTTTATAGGTTAACATGTGCTTGTTAACGACATCCTTTACGTTGTCTCAAATGAACACACTTCACAATTATACATGTGTATTTCTAAATGAGTCAACATGTGTCGTTTAAGATTTCTTATGTTTTACCTTATGTGCACACATCTCACTTTGGTATGAATTTTTTCTCTGAAAGTATTTTATGAATCAACATGTACTGGTTAAGGTATCCTTTATATTTTGTCTCAAAAGAACACATTCTACACCTGTACATTAACACCTCTGACGGATCTTTATAGGTTAATATGTGCTGACTGAGAAAATTCTGAAATCTTGTCTAATATGTAAACAATTTACATTCATACATTGTCCCCTCCGTGGGATTTATGAGTTAAGATGAGCTGGTTAAAATGTCCTTTGTTTTCACCCAAATGAATTTGTACATTTCATATTATCTCTGAAGGACTTTTATGGTTCAACTTGTGACGGCTCATGGATTGTTGATATTTTGATTCAAACGAGCATATTTCACATTTGTACATATTTATTTGTGAAGAATTTTTATGGATCAACATGTGCCGCTTAAGATCATCCTTGTGTTTTGTCTCAAACACACACATATCACACCTGTACATTATTATCTCTGAAGGATTTTTATGGACCAACTTGTGACGGCTTATAGATCCTTGACGTTTTGTTTCAAATGAGCATATTTCACATTTGTACATGTTTATCTCTGAAGGATCTTTATGTGTTAAATTGTGACGTCTTATGGAACTTTGACATTTTGCTTCAAATGAGCATATTTCACATTTGTACATGTTTATCTCTGAAGGATTTTTATGGATCAACTTGTGACGAATCATAGATCGTTTATGTTTTGTTTCAAATGAGCATATTTCACATTTGTATATGTGTATTTCTGAAGGATTTTTTGTGGATCAACATGTGCCGCTTAAGATCACTCTTGTGTTTTGTCTCAAATACACACATTTCGCACTTGTACATTATTACCTCTGAAGGATTTTTATGGATCAACATGTGATAGTTTAAGTATCCTCGATGTTTTGTTTCATATGAGCATATTTCACATTTGTACATCTTTACCTCTGAAGGATGTTTATGAATCAACATGTGTTTTTTAAGATGTTGCTTGCTTTTTGATTCATATGCACACTTTGCACACTTGAATACTGTGATCTTTGCAGAATTTCTATGCTTCAATATATGCTCTTTAACTTGTCTTTTACGCTTTATCTCAAATGAACACATTTCACACTTGTACCTGCTTATTTCCAAGTAACTTTCATGAGTCAATATTTGCTTATGAAGGTGACTGTTATAGTTTGTACTATACGTACACATTCCACATTTATATTTTTTTTGTACAGAAGATTTATGAATTAAAACATGGTTTTCAATGTCAATGTCACAATCCGTGCTAAATGAACAAATGCTACATTGATGCGCATATACTTTACCATCATTCATTATAAGTGATGTGGATTTTTCTTGAAAACTGAAAAGAAAATTTGTCAAAATATAGCTGATATTTAAAAAAAATGTAACTGTTATGAATTAGTTAGTGTTGTTTAAATTAATAATATGTCTGTGTCAGTAAGTCTACGCTTCAAAACAATAAAGGTATAACCGAATAAGAAAGCAATATTGAAATTTCACTGAGAAAAAATCCCTATGAATACCTACTAATAAAAACAAATAACTTACAACCTTCCTACTGACTAGTAAAAAAAGGTCTCATTATTATATCTGATGTACAAGCCAAAAGCAAAAATGCTATGCTCTCTGACTTTAAATGTTACTTACGTTTCATAATTACTCTGATCTAATTTGATATCAATTTCTTCAGGTTTAATATGTATCTCATGATTGATGACTCCTTCAGTTTTTATTTCCACCTTAATTGTAAATTCTTCTCGAATTTCATTATAAAATCGTCTTTTGTCATTTACATCACACAATTCACTTTCAAATTTCAAAATTGGTTTCAATGTAAATTCTTGTGCGTCATTTAATTGTACCTGGCCTTTACTGCTTGTTTCGTCTAATTCGGTATATGTCCTTATTTTCTCTTCCACATTTAAACGGTTTTTTATCAAACTTAAAAGGCCTTGTAGTGAATTAAGGCATGTTTCGCATGTTAAAAGTACTTCGGTATTAGTTAAATTCTGAAACATAAAAATATCATGGGTAATCTGTCTAGCCGGCTTATCGGATGATTCATTTATACAGTGTCAAAATGCATGGATTATTTTATTTTGGCTTCAAAAAGATATGGGTAAGAAATTTTTATTGACCCAAGGATGGTTTAAAACAGCAAACTTTGGAAATATTTGACAATAGTTGACAGCTGTCAAAACGAACGCTGGTTTTTAAATCAACTGTGTTCACTACAACACAAAACAACTAAATAGTGATGGCATTATTAACAAACAAAATGTGTTGGCATGGTTACGGCGTTTACAAACAATTTTGATTATTACTCTCTTTTATAAATGAAATCGTCCTGAACAAAATAGATGTCAAATTAATCAATAGTAAAAGTTAAAAGATTTTTGAATTAAATAATAGACTAGTGGGCCATTAAACGTTGAAGGCACCACGGGTGTTATGGGATAATGACGCCCTTGGTCCAGAGGCCTTCGAGAAGTACACTGCCGACCTCGATGCGTTATTTATTTACCGCGATATCTTTATAACTATATTGTGTTATCATTCATCGATAATCAAATAGTATTATCATTATTATTATCTTATTCGTCCACACTCGAATAGTATCGTAATAATAATAATATTATGACGACTATCATTTGTCAACCCTCAAAAAGGACAAAGTTATTATTATTATTAATGGTTATCATAACAAACATCTTTAAAATTAAAGCGTAAAATATTATTTACCAATTCTGGAAAATGTTCCTCCAGCATATCCAATAAAAACATATTTTCTTTTGAATCAGTTAATGAGATAAGGCCATCTCTTTCGGTGATTTTTGTACAAAAACAGCATTTCCACTGATCTCTGGTTTCAACAGTTGAATTTACATTATATATACTATCAAACTCTTCTATATCCAAACTGACCCCATTTTCATTCTTGTCCTTTATATAAACACAAGTGGATATCAAATGTAAGGGCCTTAGTATTTGTTCCAGACATTCATTGCACATCACAGAGTCTTTATTAATATCCAGATTCTGAAATATAAATGTTGCAGTTTTTAAATTTAAATCAGATATACAATTTAAAGAGAAAAAAAAGGAAAATATGCAATCGACAAAAATGATTATTTTGAGATGCTTCAGGAAACAAGTTTTTTAATAAAAATATTTTTTATCTTTGCGTTGCACAAAATATCCAATTTTTTCTCGCTATGTTGTTTTTAACTGTAAGTTAATTACCTACAGTTAATCAATACAGATGATCGAATAATGATACACCACGGACATTTGCAATTCCAACTTCAGAAATGTATTTAATACTCTAGATAAATTCTGTGAAGAGTTTGTAAGATATGAGTAACTAGCAAGTTCATGGAGTCAATAATGTTGTACTGAACAAAATGTGCATATTATTTTTATAATCCAAAAATCAGCGTTTGACAATAGCCGGGATAGTAGCTGTTTAAAAAGATGTTATATTTACTAATCTGTGATAAGTTTTTTGTGAAAGTTAGAAAATAATAATTCCCTATTTGAATAGAACTTTTACCAAGAAGGATACCTACTTAATGTTTTAAATAATATTCATAATATGAATATGTAATATATCAACACATCCTTTTATAAAAAAGAAGGTAAATTGCAGAAGCTAATTGCTTTATTAAGATTTGGCACAGCCTCACATTATCCTCATTATCTATAGACTGTAGAAATTTTCCCGATAAAATTTGTCAGTAGACATGTCATTTTCAAAGTTCTGATCCTCTGTAAAGGCTACATAAGTGTTCCACAAACGCATTTAAAATTGATTTAGGCTCATTATATTTTTTACCATTTAAATGCATTTTATCAGAAACAAAAATAGATGACTTTTTATTATTTATATATTGCCAAAATGCCCTAGAACCATTAGTGACATTTTGATGAATTTGATTCAGATATTTCTAATATGCAACGTAGATGTCTCTTTTATCTTTGTTCTTAAGGTTATATAACTAGTTTTCAATTCCATGCCGCTGTCTTTTATAGCAAATGTTCTAATTCGATCTTTCCTTTTAATATCATTTATTATTTGCCTATTGACCACACTGGATACTTCTAGACTTTTTAGTTTTAGGAACATATAGATCGAATATTTGATGCAGTTTTATAAAAAAAGCATATACGGCAGTATGTGGTTCTAGAACACTTCAGTCAGTATATCAAGAAGCACTTGGTACAAAATGTTATTTTTAAAATTATAATTTTTTTAAATATCTGCCTTTATGTCCTTATGTTTATTATTTTTCAAACAAACTTCTAAATAATAATAATACTAATAAAATAATTATTAGGTATTACAAAAGCATTCTTTCAAACCTAACATGATAATAATAATAAATATCTAGATTTGTGTTAGTATAAAAGTTTTAGGCATATAATGATTCAAAAACAACACGTCCAATACATTTTACCATAGAAACTATTAAAACAACTACTCAGTCTAGGAACAAGAACTGCATTGAATAACCGTGTCTTCAGTATTAGAAGAAAATATTGAGCTGGAAAAAATATTAACTGACCAAAAAGGAAAATGTTCACACTCAAGAAATGATTTCCTTCAATTATATTAGTTAATCTAGATATTATCTTTCAATTTAAAATGTCAAAATAAATATGACAAATGTTCATATTTTGAATTACCTAATTTAAATATTGTTAGAGAGTGACACCTCTCAGGCTCAGTTGAACAAAGGAAAAACATAAAACACTTACTTACAAAAGACTGGCCCAAGGGAGGGGCAACGCGCGCGAACAGGAAAAAGAGGGCGTGCTGGCGTGCATGCGCGCATTTGTAGAGTGTCAGAAAAACAACCGAGGCGGGAGATTCAAAACTAAAGAATCTCTGACAAATATTTTTATAAATAATTTATACTCGGTTTAACTCCCCTGAAAAATTCAGAAGAATGAAAGTAGATATATATCAAGCTAGGGGTTTTCGTTTTTTGTATTGTAACTCGAGGAAATCATTTCTTATAAATATAAATAAATATGGAGCAATATGTCAAATTTGTTGAAAACTAAATTTAAAACTGGATGGCGACTGTCCTCAACAAAATTAAATGTGGCACGATTCACACATTTTACTCTTGATACATATTACAAGATCTAGGATACTATTATTTTATTCATGATAAATCAAAAAAAAAATTGTCATAAAATTCCTTTATTACTGTGACCGGTTTCGTGAACAAATTAATTACTTCACATCATCAGACACAGGACTACAATAGAAAATGATTATGGTGGTTACATACTCATTTTCTATTGTAGTCCTGTGTCTGATGATGTGAAGTAATTAATTTGTTCACGAAACCGGTCACAGTAATAAAGGAATTTTATGAGAATTTTTCTTTTTGATTTATCATGAATAATTACTCATATGGGATCAACCTACCTTCGTTATTATTTTATTGTTTTGGGTACACTCAAAAGAGGTTAAACATTTTTGTGTCACCTCAATATGTAACCTAAATGATTATTTAGATAATATTCATTTAGATTTGTGATACTAAAACTTCTATTAACAAAAAAATTATTTTCATACAGAAATGGTAAATTTTAAGCTTTCTATATAATTAAAAAAAGACACAGAACACGTAGGTACAAGTTATAGAGAGTGTTTTAGATTTAAAGTGTTGTGGGAAGTAGAGCATACATGGCTGAATTCAAAACATTCCTAAACTTACTCTTGAATGTTAACCATTTTTGACTAAAATTGGAGACAGTCTTGTTTCTGGAACAGCTTTAAATATTTTGATAAAATTTGGTACAAATATTTATACTCTTTAAGTTAAGCAATAATTTACTTTGGAAAAATTCCAGGACTGTACTCAGTTTTTATAATGTTGCTAAGTTTCGGTAACATCACCCTGTGTATAATATTTTGGTAAATGTTAGTAAAAGTTTAAGAAGTCAATGAACCAGTGTATAAAATAATGTCCATAATAGCCATAATTTTGAGGGCACGTTTATGGTTATTCCCCCAACATATTTTTAAAAATATTGATTGACCAAATTTTAAATTCTACAAATAATATAATCATCTAGCTAATGTCACTATTTTGCTAATTTTACCTAAATATCCTATTCTAATTAAGGCTTTTCATTCTATTGGAGAAGGAAATATACATTTATTGAAATATTAATGATTCGTGCGGAGCTGAACTCGCTTAAAACTCCACGATTAAGTACATTTTATTTGGAAAACGTCTACATTTTTTTGCAGCTTTTCCATTTCCCTTGCAAAAACCATACACAGAAATGTTATCCTGACCACATAATAGGGGCAAGAAGGTTCGAAGTTTATTTCAATTTTCTTAGGCGTTTTGCCAGATTTATTACCAGGCATTAATACTTGTGGTTTCAGTATGATATTGCTGGACCCTATTTTTCTGTACCCGTCAAATATCATCTAAATCAGCATTACCCCAACAGGTTGAACAGTTCTGATTAACTAATCTCCTGATGTTACACTTCTGAACTATTTTTTTAAAGAGTCAACTCAAGACAGAGGTGTACAACGTAGATTTCGATACACGAAAATGGTTACCAGAAAAAATATTAATGTATGTGATAACATTAGAATTAACCTGGAAATGATCAATGAAAAACACTTTAATGCGTTCTGAAAAATGTATCATCGGTGGGGGTGGCTATTTCGAAAATTTATTGTAATTATAATTGATTGCATCGTTCTGTTCTTTTTTTTTTTTTAGTTGTAAGAGTTTAATTTGGTTAATAAGGTCCGTTTTGATTTCATTTTGTCAAAATATAATTGCCAACCTACATTTTTAATATTTTAATATTATTTTCTACAGGTGCTTAACAACTGATTTTAAATTTTGATTGGACCAAAAGGGTATAATAATCGTACACAATTTTATCCAAATATTTAAAGCCGTTCCAGAAATATGGCCGAAAATAGTTTGAGTCAAAAGCCATAAAACACCCTGTATTTCAAAAACGATTAACATTCATAGTTAAGTTTGGGGGTGTTTTGAACGCAGCTAAATGTGCTCTATCTTCCATTACACTATGTCATTTTAAATCTGAAACACCCTGTATATATACGACAAAAATTGTTGAATTAAAACAGAATATTTGGATCAAGAAATTTGAGATCAATTAAAGAACTGACATACTCATTTCCCAATACAATTAAAACACCTTCACTCCTGGTTTTCCTTGATGTTACAAAATGTCTGTCCTTTCTATACATCAAGAATTTGCTGGGAAATAATTTACAATCAAAAACACTGTCAGTTAGCTATATTTCAGAAAATACAATACCATATTTTTACCATAAAAGTGAAAAAAGTGAAACAGCAGTGAGGAAACGTGGAGTTTTTGTGTTGAGATCTGTAACATTCTAGTAGACGATAGATAATGCATTATTACTATTGGCATCATTCTTATTACCTTCGACGACTCTGAAAAATCATCGATAATCTCCTCAGCACTAGGAACTATTATATGCATAAATGCTACTGTGTGGAATACTCTAAATTATTATTTGCTTTAATAGAGAGTTTTAAAGGTATGACGGACAGGTCATGTCATACAACGTGTGATTTTCATCGAAGCTGGAGGTTAAATTAATTATTACCATTATGGCAGTTTATACACATAGATTCGTTTGGCAGTTTTTTTTACATTATTTTCATTACATTTTCCACAAATTACTTCATTTGAACACCCACTAGCTTTGTGATTGGAATTATTACATTTAAAACAAGATAATAAGCTTAGATATATTCATATACTCAACATACAATTAAAATTAATACAAATATACAAGTTCCCATCAGCCATAATATTAGTGAATGTAACAAGGTCACAATTAAAGTATTTTGTTTTCATTAACTTAAAGACTATGTCAGACAGTTTACTTCGCTTGACACCATATGGTTGTTTTCTCTTTTAATAACATTAAATAATTCACTCTCACATATTTCAAGATCAACTTCAACAATTTTCACACGAGGATTTTTCTGACTGGGTATTCATTATATGTAATTTCCAAAGTTTTTTCTACATCTCCTTTGATTATATCAGCCTTTTTTAACATTTACATCAGCTCATAACAAGATTTATCATTGTTTTTCTTGATTCCACCAATTCAGGTCAATTAAAGTAGAAAAACTACTTTTTTTAATTTAGTCGACGGTCATTATATTTATTAGCAACCTCGGAACTAATTTGAGTTTTTCTCGTTCATAATCAGTGATAAATTAAATAACAAACAAAAACACAGGTTGAAATAAATACAGCATAAAACACAAATGGATTTTAACGTTTCAAAGATACACAGGAAATTTGATATGTATCGTTGAAACATTATATGCCAAAATTGCGAGGGTGAATTACCAAATGTGTCGGCAAAACATTTGGGAGAAACTACCGGCATGTTGCGAATATTATTAATACTTTTGAGTTCAATTTTCTAATAGTTTTAATTTAAAATTGTTTCATTTGGATAAGCTATTATTATGATTTGCGCCCGCAAGAATGTTGTGCCAACTCCGCCCTGAAAGGCTCAGCACGCCACTAATTAATTCTCACTCTTGCTTCATTACTATTATTACTCTGGACTAGTTTAACTATCACTCTCGCTACCGCTATGCTCTCAGGCAAAGATGCTGCATTGTTTTTTGCACCTGCATTGCTGCCTGGACTGCTAATAATTGTTGCATTTTTTAATTTGCCCATTAAATTATTTGAAGGTAAAACTATCTTCTTTATCTTATATATTATATCATCCTTTTGTATATTGATTACATACATCATCTTTTTAAATAAAATCTCAAATTGTTTAGTATAAATTCACAAACATTACCAACAATCTCCGTTAACGATTAAACTTTATACTAAATTTGTTATAAATACTTAAAAATAAACATAAAAAAGTCCCGCAAAAGCATATACCCCAATTTAAAATCACTTTTGTTAAATACAGAAGAATGAAAACTTACGATTCAAATGTTTCTAATTAGTAAATGAAAATAATTACAGAATACTGTGGGTGGTCCAAAAAAACCTTGAATTTTTATTTTCGTTTATAACTTTTTTAATTCTTTACAGTTTTAATTTTTTATGGGTCGATTGAAAGACAAGGCTTCCTGCTAAAATACTAGATGTCAGAAATTGACATGATTCACAGATCCAATATGGTGGGTGTGATCAAATTTACCTAATATATAAAAAACCGTTGTAACTTTTTTAGAATGACAAATTAAATGGCTGTTTTTTCTATCTCGAAGCCTAGTCTTCTATTTTGACGTATAGATCACGAAAATCGGTTGAAAACTTACAAAGATATGACTAATAAAATTAATATAATTATAACAATAACTCTGGTTAAAACTAATGTCTAAATAATGGAATATGACCTCTATTAGCATCCACAACAATCTGAACCCGTATGTGCCAACCATCTATTGCTTTTGCAATTGTCTGTTGGTCAATGTCTCCCCAACACTCTAAGATGCATTGTCGCAAGTCGTTTGTAAATCACCCCATAAATAATAGTCACAGGGATTTTGATCTTGACTATTAGGAGGCCAGTGTTGTGGTTCAATAAAATTTATTGCACGTTCTCTTAAATATCCAAGTGTATGGTTACTTGTGTGACACCTAGCTCCATTCTAAAATTTAAAATATGCTAATACACAATTTAATTGCAGGTACCAACACCGACTAACCTGCATCAGAATGAAATTGGGCATGACATTACTAATTTGAGATAACATTAAGCGATATTACGAAGTTGTTCTAGATTCAATGTTACCTCAAATTAGTAATGTCATGCGCGAATTAAAAAAATTATACACGAAAATAAAAATTCCGGTTTTTTTTTTGGACCGCCCGATATATTAAATGAACTTTTTTCTTTTCTTTCTTGGGGCTTTCCAGTAAGCATGTGAGGTTACAAACAGAATTTTAAAATTAATATGAATATGAACTATTTATGTGAACGTATATAAATTCTCTTCAAGACGTTATTTTCCAATGCCAGATGGCCAAAAAAGGACTAAAGATATAGTTTATAAAGGACATTACGTAGAGGTTTATAAAACTAATATAACTTGCATAAATGAGAGTACTTATGAAAAGTTTTATTAAACGCTTGCAGTAGTTGCAAAAAGAGGTTTCATTGTTTCTAAAAAATTAAATAATTGATGAGTTATTTATAAGTATCAAAAAAATTGTACAATTAGCGGTGCAAAAAAATATCTGTAAATTGTTTTTATTACTCTATGAACAAGATATCTGGTTATATTAGTTTCATAAACCTTAAAGTAATGTCTATTGTAAATTCTTTATTTAGTCTTTTTGACCATCTTACATCAGAAAATAACACATTGAAGAGAATATATATATATGTTCCATAAATAGTTCATATGCTTATTTTTATTAGAATTCTCCCCAGAAAAGCCGAGGTTGATTTACACAACACCGCCATTTTTTTAAGACCAGCTGGTAGACGAACGTACTTACTGTCGCCGCCAGCTAGCTGACGAAAATAAAGTAAATAAAAATATGAATTTAGGAGATTTTTAGTCGATTTAATTATGCTTCTTTAAGTTTAAAACCACTAATAAAGTAAACAATCACTTATGTATTGACACGTAAATCACTCAAATTTGTGTATTCAAGAAAATTTTTCTTTTTTCTAAAAACGCATCATTTTGGGGGCGCGCTAATTTTTGGTGCTTTTAAAATCTATTGAAAATATCACAATATTGAAAGAAGTAAAGTGTGGAAGCCTGACCCCTATAAATATTATATAACATTGCAAAGTGCATTAAAAAACCATAATATTGCATATACGTACACCACTATAAAGAATGTATAAAAAAGTATTCATTGTAAAGTTTATAAGAGATAATATTCAACCTTTTAGAAAGTGCTTAAGTGTATTGATCACCATAATTTATGAAATAAACAGTTACTTCTGGAGGTCACATCAAGGAGTTATTTTCTGGCCAACATTCATAAATCTAACGGAAGTTAATAATCCTCACACAAGAAGTCACAAAAGAAGTATTAACTCTCAAAAAAAAAAAAAATTCTTTAACAATATTTGTAGAATATGTTAACTGGGTTACCACATGAATAATTCCTGGTTATCAAAAAAATACACTTAGTTACTCGGTATGCTACTAAAAAAATAAGCCTATGCGCTTTTGACTTTACGTCAAAAGATCAGTTAGAGGGTGTTTTTTTGACAACTAATATGAGACAAAAAAAAAAACATATTTTCCTAATGTTTCGGAAACGAATATGTTTCCTTTTCAAAATTATTTATCCTTTTTTTAAAATATGTCTAGACTTGACACATATATTATTTATTTATGTGATATCCATGGATACTTACATACAGCTGTTGATAATTAAAAATTATACAATTAGTACAGGCGCCAGGAAATATTCCGTTTAAAAAATCTGTAGGATTCATTCGGGTTGATGATTTACAAAATTGTAACATTTAAAAAAATATAGTTTTTGAGGTATGATATGAAATCAAAAACAGTATTTCATAAAATGCAAGTTTAATAAGGTAAAAATAAACAAATAACAGCAAAAATAATAATAACTGATTAAAAATTAATAATTGATAAAAAATAAGATTAATAGTAATTGATAAAAGTTAATTAACTTAGTAATAATTGATAACCAGAAATTATTCACGTGGTAGTAGTAAGCCCAAGAAAGAAAAAAAAATTTAGAGTACACCACAAATAATATTCAGACAATATTAAATGAACGGTCCAGTTTTGTCGCTTTTCCACAACTTACCAGTTTCAGTAACAGTTTATACGAAGTGTTATCCAAAGCTTCTATTGTTTGTAAATCGTCACTTACTGTTTTAAGGCAAATTCTGCAGATATGTTTGCTCATGCTGACTTAGTAATAAAAAATATATAAACATACTCAACTACGGCACCATAGATTAAAAGCCTTCTATACATAACCACTCTTTTCTTCTTCGTCGCTCTACATCTTGGAACTCTCTTGGGCCGGAACCAGGAATATCTTGGATCTCCAATGAGGGCTAACGTTTATAGGCTCACCAGTGAGCGCCACTGGCAAGTAAAAGTTATTATTAGGCATGGAATAAGTGTATAGGGTTTTACTATAATTATTTCGTACACCAGTAAAAAAAAAAACTTATTAATTATGCCTCAGTGTTGTGCAGTCTCATTTTGATCGGAAACAAAAGGCGGACATATGCTTCCGAGAGATGAAACTCGCCTAAAGCAGTGGTTGCAGGCACAGACCACATAGACTTGTTGCAAGGAACCAAGGCATGAAGCCACCGTGGAGCCTGGCTGGTGCCTAGCAGTCGCATGGCGATCAGTATGATTTATGCAATCGAGCTGTAAACATCTGTTGTTTATGAGATATTTGTATGTAATAAAGGGTAAATGTGTTGTTGAAGTGTGTCCTAACCGAAGTGACACCGGTACCAGTGTAAATGAAAATTTTTCCTTTTTTCAGTAAGTAGTAATTACGGAGTTATTTGTTATTTAATTTAAATCTTAAGCAATCTGCCTACGCCATGTTGTACCTGCGCTCCAGCATGTTTGCAGGACTGGAGTAGTAAATTGTGTCAAATTATTTAGTTTACAACTCGGTGGTTTACAAACATAAAACTAAGTCGACATTTGTATAAAATGGTATTTTAATGCCATTGTTTCTTAAAAGAGCTATACCTATACGAATTTTATTATATTTATTTTTATGCATGTTATTATAATACATTTGATTTAAAAAAAAACCTCGAATATTTTCATACGGATTTTATTATATTTATTTTACTACATAATAAAAATTAAAATACTTAGTTAATATTTTATTAGGAAGAATATTTAATCTTATGTGTAAAGTAACTTATTTTAAATAGTCTCTCTTTTTTTCTATAATATCAGACAGCATGGGGGATGGAATAATAATCCAACTAGCCGCCAATTTAAATCTGCATATAAAAAATTGTTGATTCATATGCAAATTAAAGAAACATTCTCTGGAAATTGCATTCCTTTGGAAAATATTTCTATTTTAAATTGTAGTTCTGCAATAGACAAAATAAATTTAACTTACAATAAATTTAGAGCCCATGATATATTAGAAAATGACATGCCTGAAACTGAATATAACTTTAATTTTCCTTTGGAGTTGTCGGAGTACAACGAATATATTATAGTGTATATAAGTGGCTTTGTGGTAAAATCAATTTTAAAATCGTTAAAATGTGAAGAATGTATAAACGCTTTATTTTCAATAAACAGGGAAAATTTCCATGAACTAATATTTGTAAAAGACCGCGGTGGTCTTTTTTATCCGTCATCTGATGTCATACAAATATGTAAGGAAACAGAAAAACATTTAAGACATTTTAAAACTGGAAAAAATATTCAAATAGATTTGAAGCTAAAAATTAAAATTATGTGTAGTGTTTTAAAAAAGTTTCAAAATTCAAATATTTTTAATGATTTAGAAATTCACCAATTGGATAATTTCCCTAATAATACCAATCATATTATTGAAATTATAAGGGCAATTTCAGAAACTTACATTAAAATTAGAGGTCATCATTTTACAAAAATGTTTCATAATGTAAAAACCACAAAAAGGCAAGTTTTAAATAAATTAACTTTATTTAAAGGGGAATAATATAAATTATTGTTAATTGTTTTGTTATTTTTTTTTAATAAAAATATTTTGATTTGTATTTCTTAGGATTCGGTCAGTACATGAAATGCTGCAAATTAAAAGACATAACAACACAATAAACAACCGCACTGATAGAAAATTTAAACGAAACATACTTCAATTTGTTACATTAATTATAAGGGGATAATTTTAATTTCTTTGCATCTTTCCATAATTTCACATAACACTTAGCAAATTTGTAAAATCTTTACCTGCATAAATTAAGACTTATCTCAAATAACTAACAAACCAAAAAACACCAGATAGACTGTAACATACTTCATAACTTTAGTTGCGTCAAAACACTCGAAGCAAACAGAACGATGTAAATTTAGTTATTAATTAAAAAATAAACTAATAAATGCAAGTAAAATAAAATATTTTTTTTGTAAAAACTTGTAGTCTCTGATGTTGGTTAATGAAACTGAAATGTAAGAAGGAAAAAAATTATTTTTTAATCAAACTGACCGAATTCCAAGAAATACAAATCAAGTTATTTGAAATCGACGATCAAGAACAAAATAGAAAATATCAATAAAAATATTGTTAACTTATATTGTGTTTTATTTTAAAAATTATATAAAATGCAATAAACATTTGCTTAATGTATTTATACTATTTAAATAAAATAATTGTATTATGTTTTCTTCATAAATATACTTTAAAAGAATTCAATTTAATAGCTATATATGAAAAGGTTAAATGCGGGCCTGCAGAAAGAGCGCCCGCCCACCTAATTTACCACACGTCGCTTCCCCGATTTATGGCACGCTCGGTACCGTACTAAATACTCAATACGCCAAGTCTATGTGGTCTGTGGTTGCAGGGATAATATTACTCCTTCGAAACATTCGTGTGTTTGTAAGTAACATTTTAATCCTGACGATTATACGTTACCAAAGGAGTTTACTACAGAAAATCGTAAGTAATAATCATGCACATTCCTTGTTTTCATCATGTTCATGCTTAATATAAACTAACTTTAATGACATAAGACACCTCTGATAGGTATAATAATTTCCCTACTGAGCAAATAAACTACTACTTTCCCCTTCTGCCATCATTGTGTTAAATATTTTTCAGCTAATTTTTATAAAAATTACTAAAAACTCGCGTTAAAAAGCCATAATAAACATTAATGTTCAGTAACATGGACCTTATCCTACACTAGCGCCTCTCGTGGCGAATTCCAGCGCGGTAGCCCTCATTGGTATTGCTCGACCTTGAGAAAATATCACTGTATGGGAGGCCACCATACTGTGGGCAATCTAGTTACATTTCAATTCATTATTGGTAAAAATTAGTGATTTCGCATTGCCGCACTGGGTTTCGATTTGTCAATTGTAATGTGCTGTGAGTGGATTTATTAATTCTTGTACTTTTTGCCTGATTTGTCAGTTTTATTAGATTTGTTCTGTATTTATTAGTTTTTGAGTGGTATTTTGTGGTTATTGTTTAGTGTAAAACTTTTCTGTCCGCTTAATTAAAAGTGCATAGTTCTGAACATAAAAAGTTCGAAACCGGTCTATGTCTAGTGAGGAATTGACAAATGATCTTAGCTACCAAACAAGATTTGCAGGTTTAATTCAATGCAGGTCGGGGCTTTTGTCCGCTGAGTAGTTGTTTCCTGCAAATCTTATTCAGTATATAGTTTAACCCCCCAGGGTTAGAGGTCGAAGGAAGCTCTTAGTACCTGCTTTGCAGGTCGCTATCGGTCACTAAGACATCAGTGATGTCTGACTGATATTAGCACTGACCATCAGAGGGATACACTTATCATTTACTATGTGCAATAAAACACTCGCCATAAGCTCTAATCGACCAATGGACAAGCGTTTTAGTGTGGCAACTTTAGATTTTGCGTAAACTAATGCCGTAGAAATTTTGTCATTTTCAAAAATTCTCACAAATACAACTGCTGAAGTGCCCTTTTCGTTAGCATTTGAAAATCCGTATAGCTCACAAGAAGTATAAAATTTATTAAAAACACGTCTCGGTATTTGTAACTACGAAAATTGTGGTAATTCAAATTTAAGACGTGCCCAAAGTTTTAAAATATTTTCAAGCAGTATGTCGTCCCATCCTATACCTAGTTCCCATAGATGCTGTATAAGCAATTTTGCAAGAAATGTAACAGGCGTCAAAAACCCAACTGGGTCAAAGATACGCGCTAAATCTGAAAGTACACTTCTTTTAATGCATATTTTGTTCACTGGTTGTACAACGTAAGAAAAAACATCTAACCTTGAGTTCCAATTTAGGCCCAAAATTTTTATTGTTTCAGAATTTGAATCAAAATAAAGTGAAGCTTTATGTAAGTGATCTTCAGGTAAATCTGAAAGTAATTCTAAATAATTACATGTCCATTTTCTTAATTCAAAACCGCCCTTTTGCAGAATTTGAATTAATTGCGTTTTTAAAATATGAGTCTACTTTTTATTCGAACACCCAAATATAGCATCATCCAATTAAAAATTTGTGGCTAGAATTTGAGCAGCTAAAGGAAAATTACATTTTTCGTCCTCAGCTAATTGTAAGAGCGTACGAAATATGGCGAAGATGCTAGACCAAATGTAACCGTATTCGGTTCGTTTTGATTACATCTCCACAGGATTTTCTGAAAATCTATGAATTGGGTTAACTAAAATATTTCTAAAATGTTTAATATCTGCGGTAAAAACTATTTTATGTATACGAACTTTCACCAATAAAGTTACGATATTTTGTTCTAGTTTAGGACCACCAAGTAAAGTGTCATTCAAAGAAACATTGTTACATTTTGCGGATCCATCAAAAACAACCCTTAGTTAAGTAGTAGTAATGGTAGTACTATGCGGGTTAAGGATGATGAGGTATATAAAAAGTATTATTTTATAAAGCACTGTCTGAAATTAATTCGCAATGACCACTATCAAGATATAAAAGCTGAATAATATATTTTCTGCATTGCCCATAAGAATAAACCCAAAAATTGTTTCGATTGCAGTAGGTTGATTTTTATTATCGCTAGCGGCCGTCTAGAAAATATGTCTGTCCCTAACAAAACGTCGATAGGTCCAGGCTAGTTATACTGGTTTTAAATTTGAAATATGAGACCAATTATCAATTGGAATATATGAACTAGGTAACGGTGAACATACTTTTTCTAAAAATTATTGCTTCAACTGGTGTTAAATAATCAACCAGTTAACGATAAATGGTAAGGTTTAAGACCCAGTTTATATGCAGAATGTTTAAAAAGAAAGCAAGCTTGCGAGCCACAGTCAATAAGTGAGCGTATTTTTTGATAATTGCCCCTGGAATTTAGAATATTAAATTGTACTGTAGAAAGTAAAATATTTGTTTGCTTTGTATCTAAATGTAAACCTTTTATAGGCTGAGATATATTAGATTTCGCGGTGTTTGGGTTAATATGTGAAGTAGACGAGGAATTTTCTAATTTGCCCGCGTTATCTGCAACGTTGCAACTGGTGCTAGGTAAATACGTAGATGTATTTAAATTTGTAAAATTAGGTAGTTCCAAGGGCGTGCGGTGAGTTTTGATACAGGGGAAGCAGTTTGTGATATAGAGTGATGGGTAGCGCGAGGCCCCGAGCGAAGCGAGGCAAAAATTATTTTAAGAAAAGGGACGTGGCTTCCGTATACTCATTTTAAAACAAATGTCGAAAGCTGCAAAGTTATGATATCTAGAAAAAAGTACACTTGTAGGACCGCCACTCCTCAATAAACATAAAACATAAAAACCACAAAAATTAGACAACCCCCGATTCCAAAGCCGAAGCTGCACGGGCGAGGGTTACACTTATGAAAAAAACGCAGACACACAACCATATCCACCGTCATTGCCAGCGCCGGTGGCGAGGATTGAACCCGCAGCGAAATAGAGAGTTTGTTAAGTAGTTAACATGCACATACCTACCTATTTACAATGTAGTTTAATCCGCCTCTCTTTTTTTGCGATGTCGGAAATAACTTCGTCGTAAAAGTTTGAATTTTTGGACATCTTCACAAAGTCACTTTCTATTGTTAACAGGGACAATTTTAAAAGCCGCTCTTCACTGGTTAAATTTCTTGAAAAAGTTTTTATTCTCGTGTCCGTTTTGATGATTTTGAAAAAAAGGCAGCCATTCCACTAATACTTGAAAAAAACACTGAGCTAGAACTAAATTTAATCGATGCGCAAAACAATGTACAAATATTGCATTCTGAAAAGTCTCTTTTACTGTGGCCTGCAGGACCCCGAATTCACCAGCCATTACAGCGGCCCCATCATAACTTTGGGCGACACTGTAGATCATCGACTATCTGACAAACTACAGTATATAAAGCTGCGGCCGTTCATGGCGTTGCTACGTCTAAAAATCCTAAAAAGCGCTCTTGGAATTTCCCATTTGGATTTATGTACCGTACTACGATTGACAACTGACTAATATTCGTAATATCGGTTGTTTCATCTAACATAACTGCACCAAAGGAGCTTTTTTATTTCTTGCTTGATCTTTTCTAAAACAATATTGCTTATCGACTGAATCAAATCATTCTGAATATGATTTGATGTACCGCGAAATATCGTGGAGTGTTCCAGATGGTTACTTAAAATTGTATCGTATTTTGCTAGTAAATCAACTAAATTGATAAAATTGCCCCTATTAGCAACGCTTCGAGATTCAGTATGACCTCTAAAACTAAGTTCATTTTCGCCGAGAAAACAAACAATATCAATAAGTCCTTTTAACACTTTCTTTCAACTGCTGATCTAATGAATGCCTCAATTCGTGATTTTCCAAATGTTTATTCTTTTAGTACCGCTCCCAAATGAGTTTCACACTTACCATGCCTTTTTGTCACTTTGTGAATGTTGTTTAAATCTGAAAAGCCATTTTGATTCCAAACACCTTTTTCATTTGTGAACAGTACACATGGCCAACAAAACAATTTACACAAATTTTCACAACCCCTTAACCACTGATTAGCACTGTACACTTCAATATTAAAGTACCTATAGCATGATTTAACTTTCGTTTTTAAGAATTTTAAATCAGGTGTTGGTTTCCCATTTCTAATAATATCCAGTTTATCTTGAAACGAATATGTTGAAAATCCCCTTTTCAACAAATTGCACACCACACAAACGCAAATAATATTTTCCACAGTGCTAGAACCAGCTTCCAAATTTAATAAGTAATTCTAAATCTGCGTACACGCGCACTAATATTCAACGTTTTAAAAATCACTTGTCGCCGCACCACAGGTTTAGAAACACAAAAGCTGAGAATAATACTAGGAAGATTAATATTAAGTATAATATTAAAATCGATATTAAAATCGAGATTAAAATCTATAAAATAAAACGTATTACGATGCTATATAGCTCAGATATCAAGATTATGAAGTGGGGATGGGATGCATTTCAATAAGTTACCTACTTACCAGAGACAGTTGTCTCTGCTTACATATATCGAAGTTGCGCGAGTTCGTGTTGGCTGGATTAATCGAGTGCGTCATCGTTACGGTTTTATCGTGCAACATTATATCAGCTGCTGAAAAGCAGGGTCGTATCTATTGAAATTGGGTAAAAGTAAATTTTAATGATTAATATATGTGATAAATAATAATTAGGTTCTATTTATGTGTTTTTTATAATAATCCCAGGGGAAGCACTGCTTCCCTTGCTTCCATCGACCGACCGCCACTGGGTAGTTCATTATTATAATCTTGATTATTAGAACGTAACAGTGTATGATGTCGATTATTACAATTATGACAATTAATTTGCGAATTACACCTTTTGAAATTGTGAATTTGGCTACGGCAATTACAACAATTCTTATTTTGTTTTACAAAATTGTAGCGGTCTTGAGGATATTTTGCTAAAAATGCGGAACATTTGAAAATTAAGTGGTTACCTTTACATAAAGGACATAAAGTATTAGTAGTACTTGCAAAATATGTGGCCGATTGACGCAGGAGAATAATATTATTATTGAAGCGGTTCTGAAAATAGTTTTCAACCTTCCCTTTTTTAAGGAAAGAAGATAAAACAATTGTGTCGTATGCGGTACACTGTTTCTCTAAAAATTCTATAACAGTGTCGTAGGAGGGCATTTCGGTTGAAGCATAACTTAATTCAAAGCGTGAAATTGTAGTTTCATCCAACTTTTGAAAAATAAGTTGAACTAGTGGAAAATCCCAATTTTCTGGGTTAAATTGTAGATTTTTTAAAGCGGATAAATTTTCAGAAAATGCGTCTAATAATGCACGAAGCGATTGCGGATTTTCTGAAGAGACAGACGGACAATTTTTTAGTTTATTGTAATGTGCGGTGGTCAAATAACGCTTATTTGTGTATCTTTATTATCATTTAAGGGTAAACATGAAATTAAATTCGTTGGCGAGCCTCAAGGCATGTGTGTAAATGGCTAAATTTTTCGATATTCGAAAGTGAGGTGTTTTCATGAATTCAAGCGTTAAAAACTTCAAGAAATGATGAAAAAGTTTTAATATTTCCCGTGAATTTAACTAATTTTATTTCTGATAAATGAACACGCGGCTTAGAACAAGAAACACCAATAATATTTTGATTTTGTGCAAGAGCTTGCGTCTTATTTTCAAAAAAAAAACTGATTATATACCTTATCAAACGCTGTACGAACTAAATCGTTTTCTGTTAAATCAACATTTTCAAAAACACATAAAATTTCAGTAACTGGCTCTGTGTAATTTTTCAAATTCTTCTAAAACCTGTTCAATAAATTTATAGCGTTGTACAAATTGAGAATGCAATGTATTAGCGGTTTTACACTGTTCTGCAAGTTGAAGTAACCCAGAAATACGATTTTCTTGTATATTTCTAATACCAATATATTTTTTAAGTCTTTCGGCCATAGCCACAAATTTAAATTAATATTTAATGCGAAAAATAAATTAAATATACGTAAATAGACAATGTGTTTGAGTTAAATCATAAATGATTTTTAGTGGGCATTGAATATTAAAACCATTACAACACCAAATCAGTCTATAACCTAAATTCAGGGAAATAATATTTCGCGGAAGTTTGACAACTATGTGAATGTCCTTCACAGTAGACAGAAACAGAATGAATTAATGAAATGAAATAATTTAAAGTGTCAGTTTTAAAGCGGTGAGGTTTACACATGCGCGTATGTGTTAAATTCAAACAAGAGCGTTACTCGAACGTTAAAAATAAGAAACGAAATTAAAAATATTAAAATGGCGACATAACATATACACAATTTTACAAGTAAATCCTGCTCGAAGATGACCAAAAAAAATAATGTTTTGCGGGATCTAGTGGTCTGTTTTTTTTTGTTGTGAAATTTGTCGTCAGGATAAAAATGTAAAAATATGCAATTATAATATGATTGTGCTCTAATGTCTCCTACCTTTAACGTTGTTTTTTCTCTGGGCTCCTCTGGCCTGCCAGTTGTCTTGAATGCTGCTCAGCTCGTATGCACAATGCACATGCACAGACGGGTCTTTAAAATTGTTCAATAATTAACAAAATCACAAGTAAAATTTAATATGGTTTCTATCTTTTCATTTAGAGTAAAATTTAATGTGTGCGGACTCACGGTGTGGTCATATATATCTGCGTGTCCTCTCGTATCCTGGCAAGAAAGACATAGAGGGCACAAAAAAAGCGTATACAAAAAGTCCAAATTAACAAGGATATTTATCAAAATACAAAAAAAAAAACAAATAAAGAACTGTGCACACTATATGTACGCCATGTAATCTAAACCAATTTTTCAGAAAAAATAAATAAATATGTGAATAAAATATTTAACCAACGGAAGGATCAAACAGATAATTTGATTATTCTCATAAAACCAGCAGTAAAATATCTTGGAGTCACAATAGACAATAAGCTTAATTTTAACAAACATGTCAAACTAATTAAGAAGAAGTGCATTGCAAGAAGCAGACACTTCCGCTGCCTAACATATAAAAACCAAGGAATCAACAAAAAAAACTGCTGCCCATATATATAGTACAATCCGTCCATTATTAGAATATAGCCACCCATTATACCTTAATACAAGAAGACCAGTCATAAAAAGCCTAGAAATGGCAGGATTATCAATATTGCGATCCATTATCAAAATCAGACACCCCAGAAGTCCTCTCCATAACCCTCCCAACAACCTTCTCTATGAGATTACGCAAATAACACCAATCAACCAAAGATTATAATCCCTAACCACAAAATTTGCTAAGGAAATAAATAACAGAAATGAATCATATAGTTTCAAAAACGGCCATCTCCAAATTTACCATAAAATAAGTTGCGCACAGCAATGTGTTCGGAATTTTAAGAACTATCCAACTGTAAAATAATTTCTTAACTAAAACAGCCACCTCCAAGCAAAATTCGCGGTTTAAAATCGATGTCAATTTCAGAATCGGCTATCTCCAATGCGATTTTCGGGACAAACTCGGCCATCTCCAACTAACCAATCAAAAACCAAATTTTCGGTGGTGTGATGGATGCCTGCCAATCCCGTGGCAATTATCTGCTGTATCGTATAGCAGTAAAGAATTTAGTCACAGTTTATAAGATATAAAGAAAAAAGTAAGACGTTGAAGTGGTTAAGAAAATTATTAATACTTAGTGCTCAAATTAATAGTGAATAGTGTAGTTATTAATACTTGAGTATTTTATGCATAGCATAATGGATGGCATTACCGTAAATGTTTTGCCTGTTACCCGACACAAAGCGAGAAAGTGGACGAAGGATCTTGCTAAGTGGGAAACTAACAAATTGAAATTACTTAGGTATTTTTTTATCGTTATACTTATTAATTATTATTCTAATTTACTTTCTTTTAAATAGGTACAGCAGTAAAAGTCTTCCCGAATATCCTTCATGTGGGCACAACACTACAGCATATCAGTGCAGATCATTAAAAATGCAAGATATTTCAAAATTCCATTCAACTTTTTACTCTGTTAAAAACAAAATCAAGCAAGATAATTTTATATTAAATTACACCAGTAGAATAAAAACAAAACGACACCCTCCATCAAATTCAACCCGTTCTGAAAAGACCTGCACAATCAAATATTATATCCGAAGAGCTGTAGATGGTATGAAAATACCAGTTTGCAGAAGTGCGTTTTTAAACATTTTACACATAAAAAAACATCGAGTGCAAGGGGTTTTAAAGCGTTCTTTTGAAAGTGGTGGTTGTCTGGCAAAAGAAACAAGAGGGGGTGACCACAGAAGCTTTAAGAGCATTTTGAAAAGACAGTCTGTTAAGAGATTTATTGAATCATTTAAAGGTATGGAACCTCACTATTGCCGATCCAAAACAACACGCCGACTGTACTTACCTTCAGAACTGAACATACGATCAATGTGGAAAATGTACAACAAAGATGCGGCAGAAAACCTCACTGTAAAGCAAAGTTTTTTTCGTAACATTTTCAATAATAATTATAATTTAGGTTTTGGAAGTCCTAGAGTTGATGTGTGCTCAACATGTCTAGAACTGACAGAAAAAATAAAAGCTGCAAATGACAAGGAGAAAGTGCAACTCATGACAATCAAAAGAGTTCACAGCTTAAAAGCAAAATCTTTTTTTTAATTTCTTGCAGGAGGAAGGAGATGTACTACTTACTATGTCTTTTGATTGTCAAAAAAATATGTCACTCCCAAAACTTCCAGACCAAAAGGCATACTTCAGTCGACAATGGAGTTTCTATAACTTTACTATTGTTGTTGGTGGTTCACACACTCCATTAACCAAAAATAACGTACATATTTATTGCTGGAATGAAACAGAAAGACCAAAAGGTTCCAATGAGATAGCCAGTGCTGTTTTTCACAGATTATCCAACACAAATCTGGAGAACATTGAAACGATAAGGTTGTTTGCTGATGGTTGCGGCGGCCAAAATAAAAATAGCACACTGATAGGAATGTTATCAAAATGGTTCCTGACCGCCCCTGAAAATGTAAAGACCATAGAATAATATTCCCCATTGTAGGCCACTCTTTCATACCACCAGATAGAGTATTTGCCCGTATAGAAAAACGACTGAAGAAGATGGAAATTATAATTACACCTGAGGAATACGTAAATGTTTTGAAGGAACATGGAACTGTATGGAAATTAGGAATTGATTTGGAGATAAATGACTGGAGGAGCGCCACACAACAAATAATGACACCACCGGGACAGTGGCATTTTAAATTTAATCCCAGTAAAAGGTTTATATTGAAGAGAACGATAAAACGTAACATAACAATCCGTGGCGAAGAAGCTTATCGGTCCGATCTTGGAAGTGGTAAACTAGTCACAAAAAAAGGAATGATGATTAGTAGTTTAGTCCCTGGACTATTAACGATTGGAATGACTCCGAATATTAAAAAGATTGCTGATGTCGCAGCACTCTTACAGGCTCACTATGGACAGAACTGGCGGAGTTTGGAAAAGTTAAGTCTGTATGTAGGTATAGAAAAATCAGAGGCCACAAATGCGGAGGATGACTTGGCATGTGAAGTTCTTGTTGAACGAGAAAATATAGTCTAATGTTTAATGTTTTTTCTAATATTAATCATATTAATAAAAGTTTATTTTGAACCAAATTAATACGTTTTTCTGAAAAGCTCTTACAAAGTTCAAAACACACAATCTACAATGAGTAAGTTTCAAAACCGGCCATCTGCCATCGAGTGCGTTTCAAAATCAGCCAACTCCACAAGTCAGTTTCTAAACCGGCCATCTACATTTTAATTATCCGTTTTTAAACTAAACAATAGAGAAATGGTTATTTACGCATAGACAATTCTTATCTATATCACCAGAAAAACCAGTTTTCATTAAACAGTTGTAACGGGCTGAAGGACCTCGGTCGATGGCCTTTTGGTGAAACTAATAAAATACTTTTATTATTATTATTAATATAATTGGAAAAAATTAAACACTTGATCAAAAATACTGCTAAATGATTGGAAAATAAAAACATTAAAAAATAATCCCGAAAATGGACTAACGTGTGGTAAACACGATTTAAATATCCGCGGTATCACAACCTTCTATAACTGGTTAATATGTAGCCAATAAAAAATGCCCACAGTATGGCAGCCTACATGTAGGGGACTATTTATTAGTACTGTATCAGAGATCCAAATTATATTAAGAAATTCGTGGCCGGAACATTGATGCAATCAACCACCATTGACCAAATTTCCAACACAGGAAATATAATTCATTAGACATTATAATTCTTGTGTTGTAAATTTTGTCGATGGTGGTTGAATTGTGACTACACGCCACAGAACAACTAAACTGAGTTTAAATTACTTAATGGCTTGTTGGATGTAATAATGATGCCCAATTTAATCCAAAATTTGAATAAAATCCTCATCTTCGCCACTAATTAACTCCTCAAATGCTTAAAGAGATCCATTTTACGTGAACGTTATAATTTCAAAACTTAAACACGCCATTCAAACCACAGTACATCAAACACGTCTCATGCTCGGCTTTACAATCGTGAGCTAACTAGCATTTTATCAAAATTGATGAGATTCTAATACAAACCATTTCAACTTAAAGTTAAATTATGCATAAAATATTTGTTGCTATAACCACTTCTAAAACAAATGTAAAATTGAAAAATTCGAATTCTAAAAGTACGAGTTTAGCTAACCTACGATTGAAAATTCGTGCCTTAGATTTTAAGTTTAAGATTAAATGTAACCCATACCTTAAGTTTAAATAGAAGGTAAAAAAATCGGTAGTTTTTTAGACACTAACCATCTGTTTTATACCTTCACAACCACAACGGTATATAAAGGGTAATTATAATAACAATATTAATTTGAATTTACAGGTTGACACTTGTGTTAATATATTATTTATTATTTTTAGTTTTGTTTGTGTAGGTTTCTAATAAAATTACTCTTTAGTTTATATCACGTTTATTATTTCCACTTTCCACATAGAAACACAGTAATGAATCATACATAGTTTAATTCTGTGATCATTTCTGTGATTATATAACATTCTGCCTTTTTTTACACCAGGAGATGCGTACCCTAATGGTGAGGACAACAGAACAACTAAATTATTAAAAAAAGTACATTTTGTTGTACTTTGAGTGTCTGTTAATCTTAATCGGATCATCATGTTCCTCTATCTCTCTCACTCACTGATAACAATGGTTTCCTTATACCGTATGCAAGCTAATTGTACGTTCCGGTCCTAGTAAAGGATGGAAAAAGAAATAGATATAAGATGCACCTTATCGGTTGTGGTAGTAAAATGTAATCTACCCTCCTCTCATCGAGACTTACTGATGAAATCACAGTACTACAATCACAAAACGCTGCTATGCAAAGGTCTGTAACCACTCAACAGGAACTTGACTGTATATCTATCTCATTTATCATCCTTTATTCGGACCGGGGCGTGCAATAATTTCAATATGGTATATTATCACATTAGTGTTAACCGAGACTCAACGTACCGTATATTTGTATAAATTAGAGACGATGACACTTAGACTACCTGGTTTGAGTTATTTTATCCATCAGTAGCTCTGCTGAGCCAGCCGTGTAACAGCAGCTATACCAACGCCATTTGATGTAAAACTGTAAAAACCAAACCAGTCTGGCCAGCTTTATGTTAAATTCTCAAAACTTCTGTCTCGCGTCAAATGTTTTTAATTGGTAACTCCCTCCAGGAAGTTGAATAATTTCGACTTCTCTGCGTCAAATGTCCAATCAGTAGCAGACGACACGAGACGTAGGAAGCAAAACGTCATTGTGAGAACGAGCATTTATGGAACTTTTGGCAGCGCTATTTTGTAGTACCTACACTTGATAATAGATGGCACAGGCATCGCTATTAGAAGTAACTTAAAAAATATGCATTAATAAATTAAGGTTGCATTAGGATTTTCAGCTCCTATTTAAATTCTAACTCGATTGATTAGAAAAACTCATTTATTTGGTATAAATTTTTATAACATTCATATTGTTGAAGACAACCCAGTATTGCCATTTGGTAGTTGAAGACAATTTAGGCATTGCTAATTTTAATACAGGACTGGCTATTAATATGCATATTATAAAATAAATGCAAGCACCTATAAAATCTTCTACATTTAGACTTCAAGTTAAACTTACGCCTAAGCTAAACTACAGTTTAACTATTAGGTATAAAACCGGCAATAAATAGTACGTCGAGTGCCTTATGCCTGCGTATTTATTTGTAGGCAAGTATATACAAAACTCATCAGCTTAGAGTCACCACCTTCCGAGATGCTCTCTTTCTGGCACACCTCACTACAAATAGTATTAGAGAGGGATATAATTAAAGGATTTTATTCATTTATTTTGTCAAAAGTTGGCATTTTTAACAAAAACTCACAGTCGATACTATGATATTTAACAAACCACAAATCACAACCAGATTGATCCGGTATCAGTACGTCTCTAAAATTAGTTACTTTTCTCATTAACAGATGACATCATCTATAACAGTTTGCATGAACTAATGAATACTATGTGATAATATGGCAATAGTAAATGTTTGCAACTTTTTAAAGTTGATGCAACTTAATAATAGAAGAAGAAAAATCAGATACAGTTACCATCAGAATATATGTATGAAACCTATTAGATAAAAGGCTTTGTTGTTTGGATCTTTGCACCTACGACACAATTACAAGCTGTGGGAAGTAATTAAATTGAAGGGCTTTACTTTTGTGCAGAGGCGTGTACTGGAGAACAATATTTTTTATATATTCCAACAATGAGATAGGACATTTACTAAATTTCACCGACAACCAGTAAGTACTTGCCAATGCTCAAAGGTAATTTTCAAGTTATATGATTCATACAGCTACTAATATAATGTAAAATCTATAATTGCAATATCACGATGCGGTTGAATCAACTGACAAACTGGTGGTCAATGAACACAGGTTCATAATCGTGTCTTTGTTCCACCAATTACTAACTTATTGGCTGCCTAGACATACGTATCTCTATATTTGCTTATCTTATAAATGCATTGCTGCAGGAACAGGGCATAACTAATTTGATACACATGTAAAGATCCAAACAACAAAATATACATATTTATGATGTTATTATGAGATACTAATTTCTCTGCAGGTCTAAAAAATGTCAATTTTTCAGTATTTAATTTCTACAATACTTTTGTACCATATGCATGTTGACTGCTTCGTACTGATTTTGTGACTGACTGTAATCGTTACACCCCACTATCACCTATAGTATGTACCATACCGATTATCAACCTAACATTGGCAAAAAAAAAAAATATTCTACAGGAATATTATTATGTGATTTGAATTTCATGTACATTTTTGGGTAGTTTTTAAAATACAGTGTGACCCACTTAAGATAGTAACACCCATGTATACCCGTTAATTGATGCTTGATTTTTGGTGGTAAGCAAAGATCGATAAGGTGATTCTTTGAACTTAGTAACATGTGATACATGTCAGTAGCGTGTGATTTTATGGGGGTTTGAGAAGTCAATTTTTTAAAAAAAGCATTAGCGATTTTTTTATTTAAATTTCGGTTTCGTCGTCGTAAAGAGCACCACTTAAAACCCCCCAGGTATAAATTTTAAGTGGGATCAGTTATCTGATTACTGAGATGTAAGCCACCAAAAATCCAGTTTCTTCGATTTCCCAACACCCCTGCATACCCGTTAATTGCTGCTTAATTAATTTTAGTGGTAAGCAAAGATCGATAAGGTGATCTTTGAACTTAGTAACATGTGATACATGTCAGTAGCGTGCGATTTTATGGGGGTTTGAAAAGTCGATTTTTCAAAAAATTATTAGCGATTTTTTTATTTAAATTTCGGTTTCATCATCGTCAAGAGCACCATTTAAAATCCCTAAGTATCAATTTTAAGTGGGATCACTTATCTGGTTACTGAGATGTAAGCCCCCAAAAATCGAGTTTCTTCGTAAGTGATTAAGTTGTTTGAATTAAATTTTGACAAAACTGATTGTGCATTCTTTGAAAATTCACGGCATTTCTTTTTTTGTTCATTACATAATCAGTTTTTAAAAGTATGCCGTACACTACTCGGTAGAGTGACCAAGACTTTTCAATAATAATAATAAAAATAATAATAATAATAATAATAATGCATCCAGAGCATCGCGCCTTCTCTCAACGACATCTGAGAGATCAAGTATCCTTTCTGCTCAGGACAGGTTACGTAAGGGCACCCCGTCAGCCGGAAGAACTGCCAGCCGCAGTCCCACCGCGGCAATTACCAGCTGATGGGGAACATCCTTTAGAGTTCACCGATGTAGACTTAAGGACGAGGGTTAGCCTTAACACCAGGGCTAACCTAAAGCTACAAGACCTAGCTAGAACGGACGAGGTCATCGATGAGGAAATTCCGGAAGATGCCGACATCTGGCAAATCAACAGTGCCGTGTACAACGCCGCGAAGCAACTCGTCCCCCGTGAGAGGTCAACCAATCACGGGGTCGAGAAAGCCAAGTGGCGTGTACAGAAAATCGAAGGCAAGATACAGTCGGCCAGACAACACGCTTCTCGGATCCAGAGTGTGGTGGAATATAAGACGACTGGTAGAGTTTTTACTCCCAGAATCCGGCGCATAGCAGCCGGATTAAGACGTCAACACCATACTCTAAATCTGACAGTGATGCTTACCATCAAGCAGCACTTCTAGATAGGATCCGAGCGCTCATGGCGATAAAGAAAACACTGAAGAGGCGGGTGAGGAGTATGGAACAAAACAATTTGTTCCGTACGAATCCTTCCCGCCTCTTTCAAGAGCCACAGCGTGTCGTAGATAATCCGCCGGCTGTAGAAGATGTCGAAACCTTCTGGAAAGGAATCTACGAAACGACGCGTCCATTCAATAGCGACACTCCAGCAATTGCACACTTCGAGGCTCTGTACCACAGACATCTTCAAGAGCCAGAAGAAGTGTGCCCGGTAATCAGTACGGAGGAAGTCCAACAAGCACTTGTTGGTACCAAGAACTTCGCTGCCCCGGGCCCAGACGGCATTAACAACTGGTGGTGGAAGAAATTTCCTTCCACTGAACGAGGGGCAGCAGATTCCGGACTGGTTTGTCGAGGGACGTACTGTGCTTATCCCCAAAAAAGGGGTAACTTTCCGACCCGAGGAATTATAGGCCGATCACTTGCCTCAACTCCTGCTACAAGATATTTACACTTATCTTGTATGCTAGGACACTGAGGTCTGTTGATCCAGTCTTCCAGCAAATACATGAACAGCGTGGTGCCAAGAAGGGCATGGCAGGTTGCAAGGACAGCCTGCTTATAGACCGCTGTATTACACAGGATTCTGTGCAATACAAGCGGAATCTATCGATGGCCTGGATTGATTACCGCAAGGCATTTGATACAACATCGCACGAGCTATTGTTGCACTTGCTCGAATATCTTGCGGTACCAGCACCACTAGTGAGATGCATAGAACAGCTGCTGCCCCTCTGGAAGACTCGCTTCATCATAACATCAGGTGCACAGCGGGTCACGACAGAGCAGGTAGCATTTAGGAGGGGAGTTTTCCAGGGTGACTCCCTGAGTCCTCTCCTCTTCTGCATCTCACTGCTGCCGTTGTCTGTTGGGCTCCGCCAAACCCGCGGATATCAATGTGGGCCACCCAGCGACCGGAGGTATAAGGGCACCCATCTATTTTATATGGATGACCTTAAACTTTATGCCTCCGGAGAGCGTGAACTACAAAACGCTCTTAGGGTGGTCGTAGAATAAACGCGGGCAATTGGTATGGAGTTCGGGTTGGACAAATGTGCAGTAGTCCACCTTAAGAAAGGACGATGCGGGGAATTCCCTGAAGATGCGCAGCTCGCAGACGGAAGCATCCGAAGACATCTGGATGCCGGAGAGACCTATACATACCTGGGTGTGCAACAAAGGCACATCTAAGATATAACACAAATAAAGGATTCCATCCGCGGCAAGTACAGACACCGTCTCCGAAAGATTTGGTCTTCCGAACTTTCGGGGAAGAACAAGGTGTCTGCAACTAATATGCTTGCCGTTCCGATTCTGCTCTACTCCTTCGGAGTAGTAAAGTGGAGGGTAGATGAGCTGCGCCAATTAGACAGAGATACCCGCAAGATGATGAATATTCACAGAAGTATTCATCCTAGATCGTCCGTTCCTCGTGTGTACCTCCCACGTCAACGGGGGGGGCCGAGGACTCTTGAGCCTGGAGTGTACGCATGGCAGAGTAGTACTGAGTATGGCATGTAACATACTCAGGAGCTCAGATCCCCTCTTGCGGTTCGTAAAACATCACGAAACTGTAGGAGTGGGAGCAGGATTGTTCAAGGCAGCAAAAAGAGCCGCAGATGAACTCGGTCTCGCATTTGACATCAGGCGAGGAGGCCGGCGAGGTGTTGATGTTGAGTCAGTCACCGAACTTCAGCCAAATCGTCTAAAAGCCCGAATTAGAGCTGCCGAACAGGAAAATCTGTTTCGGCAGCACGTCGATAAACCCCAGCATGGTCTCTTCTATAAGAACATGGAAACACTGGGTTTATCGACCTGGCTGACCTTCGCCTTTCTAAGGTCAGCAGGGCTTAAGTCGGAGACCGAGGGATTCATTATGGCCTGCCAAGATGGTGTTATCAACACCTTGGTCTACTGTAGCCGCGTGTGGCGTGTAGAGGTTCCTAATATCAACTGCAGGACCTGCCATCAGGCGCCGGAATCGGTCATGCATCTACTTTCTGCATGCCCCATATATGCGATTTCGGCCTACATCCACCGACATAACGCGGCTTTACGAGTGCTATACTACCATCTAAGGCACTCGTACGGGGTAGACCAGACACCAGTGCTGCCTTACGTCCCCGGAGATATTGAGTCCGTTGTCGAGAACGAGAAATGCCGGATTTATTGGAACTACTCGTTCCCGACTGTCAGGCTAATCCAAGCCAACAAGCCTGACATAGTCCTCCTCGACCATCAACTCAAGGTGATGTATGTTATCGAGTTCTCGGCACCTGCGGAGAAAAACATCACCTTGAAGGAGGAGGAGAAACGGACCAAATATCGCGATCTCCGGTACGAGCTCCAAGTGCTGTACCCAGGCTACTCGGTCAAAATGGTCGTTGTTATTATCGGTGTACTCGGAGGGATAAAGCCTACGCTGCTCTCGGAACTGAAGATCATACCGGCCTGCCAAAAACCAGCCGAGTGGCTGGCAGGTCAAATGCAGAAGGCGGTCATTCTGGGTTCTCTCCGTCTGCTTAGGGCACACGATTCTGGTATCTACAGTCACTAACCCTGCGGGATGTGGGGAGTGGCTGTAGTTGATGCGCCGGCGCGACTCCCGTGAGGCGTCGGAGGCCACGGGAGGACTGACCGGCATCGGGAAACCGTTAAAAAAATAAAAATAATAATAATAATAATAATTTATTGATCCAGAGAACTTGCATAGTTATAGGATAAGTCAACTGAAAATAGACAATATCAGCAATACATTACGTTACATTAAACAGTACATTATAAGAGGGAAAAAAATCATTTATATATGTATAACAGATTCACAACGAATTAAAATTACAAATTAAAAATATCAAGGTATGAGTGCAAAAATGCTTGTTATAATGCAAAATCATGCGGCAAAAACTCTTCCTCACTATAAAAGCAATGTGTTAATAGCAGTTTTTTTTTATTTTTACCTTAAATTTACTTGCAGACAAGTTTTTATATTTATCAGGTAATTTGTTATAGTATATAATGCCTTTATATTTTGGGCACTTTTCAAATTTTGAGGTTCTATGTTTTGGAATTTCAAGAGTATTTATGTTTCTTGATTGATGATTGTCACCCAATCTTTTATAGTTTTTAATGTTTTTCTGTGCATTTATTAATATTTGATAAATATATATGCATGGAAGTGGAAGTATATTGTATTGTTTAAATAAAGGTTTACATGTTGTTCTACTGTTTACATTGGCAAGAATTCTTACTGCCCGCTTCTGCATTATAAAAACACGATGAGCTGTAGTTTCTGAGCCCCAGCATATTAGACAATATGAAATTATTGAGTGATCTGCGCAAAATAGAAGGTTTTAAGTATAAAAGTATTGACAAAAGCCTTTAAGTGTCTTAGGGTAAAATATAACTTAGAGATTTTGTTACAAACATTGTCTATGTGCTGATTCCAGGTTAGAGTAGCATCAATTTCTACCCCTAAGAATTTATGTTAATTTTTGTTCCAAACTTTTGCTATTATATTTTATTAAACTACTATGATCGTATACTGTGTGATTTACAGAGAATTTTATAAAAACAGTTTTTCCCTGGTTTAAAAGTAGTTTGTTGCCTGACAGCCAAGTATTGGACGAGTCAATTGCGGCACATATTTGAATTCGTAAGTTTTCCTCATTTGGAGATCTACCTAAGAGATTGGCGTATTCAGCAAACATTACAAGTTCAGCAGTTTTCATAAAATTTGGAAAATCGTTTGTGTAGATAATAAAAAGTAAGGGTCCTAGGATCGATCCTTGTGGAACACCTATATTACAGTTAAGTGTTGTAGATTTTACATTATTAATTTCTACATGATGTCTCCTTTCTCTTAGGTAACTTTTAAACCGCTCATAAGGCGTACCTCGCACACCATAACATTCAATTTTATATAATAGGATCTCATGGTACACGAGATCAAATGCCTTGCTGAGATCAAGGAACAGACCAATCACCTGATCACCCGAATCCAAGCCATCATACAATTGACTTACAAAGGATGTAACTGCATCAGCAGTTGAGAGTCCTTGTCGAAAGCCAAACTATTCACAATGAAGTATCTAAATTTATTTGTAACTGAAAAAATAACAAAAATAAATAATTTTAACTCGTCAGAATTAACAAAAATAAATGTTGAAATTGTTGTGGCTTCTACCAAACCTCCATTTATTTCCACACATTTATCATATCGTTTCCGTATATTATTGACTGCATTCCTTAGCTGTTGCGGTGTAATTTCTGCACAAGGTTGACGTATTCTTGCGCAAAGATCTGCTCGATTGGTGGACGTGCTTTGTAGACCTTTTGAGTTAAAAGACCCCATAGGAAAAAATCAAGAATTGTGAGATCGGGTGACCTGGGCGGCAAATGAATTAAACCACTACCGTAGCCTATCCAACGGTTCGAAAAATTTTCATTTAGCCACTGTTTAATAATTCTTGCATTATGCACGGAACAACCATCTAATTGAAAATGTAAATTTCGTATTTCCACAAGTGGGAGTTCATCTATTGCGTCCGATAAATCATTTCATAAAAAATGTAAAAAAATTTGAGCATTGAGATTTCCATCAAAAAAGAAGGGTCCTATTATTCTATCATTCATTATTCCGCACCAAACGTTAATCTTTTCTGAATATTGCCTTTTGCAGTTAATTATCCAATTTGGGTTTTCATTTGCCCAATACCAAACGTTTTGGGACGATACTACTCCATTTGTTGTGAACGTAGCTTCATCACTGAATAAAATATTTTTTAAAAAAATCTCTATTATTCAGGTACTCACCTTGTGCCCACAAACAAAATTCCATACGTTTATCTTCATCGCTCTCTTCTAAACTATGGAGAAATTTTGGTTTAAATGCCTTTATTTTATTTTTTTTTGAGACATCTTAGAATAGTTTCCCTTGGCAAGTTCAAATCTAAACTAGCCACTCTTAAATTCGTATGCGGATTATTTATAAAGTGATGTAACACAGTCCGGTCATGTCGTCTGTTCCTTCTTCTTACATTATCTTTTAAAATGTGTTTACTTACAGCTCCAGTTTCATTAAATACATTTTTAACTCTAAGAACAGAGCTACTGTTGATAGGGGGACGATCTTGATGTCTATCGTTAAATATTCTGCATACTTCTCTTACATTCCAATCGTTGTCTCCACAAAGACATATAATTTCAAATTTTTCTTGTACTGACAATTTTGCAGCCATTTTCTAATTTTCTTTCTCGAAAGTACAAATGTAATTTTTGATTTAGAGTTATTTAATAACACTAATTTAGCATAGTTTTATAATCACTTATTTGTAGAAATTGACATTTATGCAGTAGCAAACTGTCAAAAGTCACAGCTTGTTTTTTTATTTCATTTAAATTACATGAATTTTTATTGAGAAAATGATGAAATTTAAGATGTCTGCACCAATAATAAAATATACGATGGGTTATTAACCAGAAGGCAATATTCTGAAAAGGTTAACGTTTGGTGCGGAATAATGAATGACAATAATAGTAGTTTTTTTTTTTATGGAAATCTCAATGTGCAAATGTTTTTACTTTTTTTACGAAATGAATTATCGGACACAATTTTAGCATTGTTATGAATTTATTGAAAAGTCTTGGTCACTTTGCCGAGTAGTGTACCGCATACTTTTAAAAACTGATTATGTAGTGAACAAAAAAAGAAATGTCGTGAATCTTCAAAGAATGCACAATCAGTTTTGCCAAAATTTAATTCAAACAACTTAATCACTTACGAAGAAACTGGATTTTTGGGTGCTTACATCTCAGTAACTAGATAAGTGATCCCACTTAAAATTGATACCTAGGAGTTTTAAATGGTGCTCTTTACGAAGATGAAACCGAAATTTAAATAAAAAAATCGTGAATACTTTTTTTGAAAAATCGACTTTTCAAATCCCCATAAAATCGCACTCTACTGACATGTATCACATGTTACTAAGTTCAAAGAATCACCTTATCGATCTTTGCTTACCACCAAAATCTGAAGTTAATTAAGCATCAATTAACGGGTATGCAGGGGTGTTGCGATCTTAAGTGGGTCACACTGTATGAAGGTTTTATTTCAAGTTTTAAAAAAGATGTGCTAGATGTTAAAAGGTACCAATTGATCACGTGGTTTTTAATCAGTTATGAATACTGTATGATACAATTATTAATTAACAAATTAAATAAGTTAATTATTATGTTATGTCTAATGGATTTTTATGGATTAAAATGTGACGGTTTATGGATTGTTGATGTTTTGTTTCAAATGAGCATATTTCACATTTGTACATGTTTATCTCTGAAGGATTTTTGTGGATCAACATGTGCCGCTTAAGAATACTCTTGTATTTTGACTCAAATACACACATTTCACACCTGTACATTATTACCTCTGAAGGATCTTTATGGGTCAACATGTGAGTGTTGATGGATCCTCGACGTTTTGTTTCAAATAAGCATATTTCACATTTGTACATGTTTATCTCTGAAGGATTTTTATGGATCAACATGTGACGTTTCATATATCCTCGATCTTTTGCTACGTATGAGCATACTTCACATTTGTGCATGTTTACCTCTGAAGGATTTTTATGGATCAACATGTGTCGATTAAGATGTTGCTTTCTTTTTGCTACATATGTACACATTATGCACTTGTACATTGTTACTTCTGTGGGATTTTGATGGACTAACATGTGCGACTTAATATGATGCTTGCATTTTGATTCATATGCACACTTTTCACACTTGAATATTGTTATCTCTGAAGAATTTCTATGCCTCAACATATGCACTTTAACTCGACTTTTATGCTTTGTCTCAAATGAACACATTTCACATTTGTACCTGCTTATTTCTGAGTAACTTGTATGACTTAATACATGCCTATGAAGGTGACCGTTATTGTTTGTACTATACGTGCACATTCCACACTTGTATTTTTTTTGTACAGAAGTTTCATGAGTCAAAATATGGTTTCCAAGGTCAATTTCACAGTCCGTGCTAAATGAACAAATATTACATTGATGCACATATATTTTACCATCTTTCATTATAAGTGATGTGGATTTTTTCTTGAAAACTGAAAAGAAAATTGGTCAAAATATTGCTGACATTCTAAAAAATGTAACCATAATTTATCAGTCTTGGTTAAATTAATAATCTGTATGCAGAATTTACGATTAAAAACAATAAAAGTATAAACGATTCAAAAAAAGCAAAATTGAAATTTTACTGAGAAAAAGCACCCTGCACACTAATAAAAATTATTGACTTACAACCTTCCTATTGATTCTAGTAAAAGAAAGGTGTCATCATTACATCTGCATATCTGACATATATTCCAAAAGTAAAAATGTTATGTTCCCCGACTTTAAATGATACTTACGTTTCATGATTACTCTGATCTAACTTAATATCAACTTCTTCAGGGTTAATGTACAATTCTTGGTTGACTACACCTTCAGTTTTTATTTCGGTTTCCACCTCAACTTTAAATTCTTCACTAATTTCATTATAACACTGTCTTTTGTCATTTACATCACAGAATTCACTTTCAACTTTCAAAACAGGTTTCAAATTAAATTCTTGTGCATTATTTAATTCTACCTGGCCTTTACTGTCCGTTTCTTCTATTTCGGTATATGTCCTTATTTTTTCTTCCACTTTCAAATGGTTTTTTATGAAACTTAAAAGGCCTCGTAGTGAATGAAGACAGGTTTCACATGTTAAAAGTACTTCGGTATTACTTAAATTCTGAAATATTAAATTATCATTAATAATCTGTCCAACCGGCTTAATATTTGACTCGCTTAAAAAGGGAGCGTCAAAACGCATAGATCATATTTTTTTTTAAATAAGAAGATATGGGCTAGAAATTTTAATTGATTTAGTCATGGTTTAAAAGAGCAAGCTCCCAGTAAACACCAAAGTATGGGTCTTTACTGAGCTTTTACTGGAAATGCTGACCTGACAAGGGCCCAGTAAAGACCCATACTTTGGTGTTTACCAGACTTTAGAGATATTTGACAATAGCCAAAATTTGTTAAATCAATGTGTTTATTGTGTCGAAAATTTTATTAAATTTAATTCATATTAATCGAGTACGCTATTTCCGGAGAAATTTTCGAGAAGAAATTGCACGAAATGTCATATCAAGGTGGGTTCAAAAGTGGGACGAACATGGCACTGTTTTAAATGAAAATCATACGACAGACCTCGATCTGCATATAATTCGCAAAACGAATAACTGATAAGGCAAGCAATCATTCAAAGACCGACTTGACCACTTTCGTCAACATGCAGCGGCATTAAATTTGTCCCAGCCTAGTACCCGAGAGATGTTACAATATGTTGCCTATAACAGCTTTAAATCTGATATACAGTATGTGATTTCAGTATTAGATATAGTACACTGAAGGAAGACTGAAAATTGGCATCGTATTGCGTGCAGTGTGCACTATTGACGGCACGACAGCTAAATGGAAAAAGAATCCTCCGCTACGGATGAGTGACGACGGCCTCTGGTTTACATTATAATGTTGCCATTTAGGAAGCCCATGTCTAATAGTTCAATACAAAACCTGTATACAATATAACACCTGGTGTTCCCCAAGGGTCGAGCTTAGGGCCGCTATTATTTATCTTATTTATAAACGACCTTGCACAAGTCTGAACTGTAGCAATCTTCCTGTTTCTGACGATTTAACATTATATGACACTGTTGCAACTCTTATTGACTGCATAAAACTACCTACAAACTAAATAAATATTTGGAATTATAGTGCAGTAATAACATGCTGTTCATGAATGTAGCCAAATGCAAAGTATGCTCATACATGTGTAAGATCAGGCCAGTAATATGCAATTATACATACAATAGTATACTACTATTTCACTGCACGTCAATTAAGGATCAACAGATTATCTATTGCCGATCATATTCAATAAACTACCTCTTCAGCCCTAAAATGGTTAGGTTTATTTATAAGAAATTGTAACACTGACGTACTTTTCCACAAAACCCCAAACCGCCATATACTACACTTATCGCATGTTTCGCCAACCAAGTTGACATCATCTGGAGATGATTAAAGCTGAAAGAAATTATAAATGCATTTCTAGCATTACTGCACTAATAAACCTTTATTTTGATTTAGTTTGCTCTAAACTTGAATAAGAGATTCGTTATTCTGGTACCTTATTATAAAGTAGAAAGTGATCCACCTAAAGTAGATGCAGGATATTCTGGCTTTATTATCAAGATAATCGAAAATTTCAAAAATACATGCATATTAAACATGGAATCGATAGTACTATATCCAGTAGCCATACAAAACATAAGCACTTCCCAAAAGTGGCAAAATTAACGGAATCTCATAAAGAAATGTTTACACACAATAAAAAGGGATTTTATTAATATACGGTGACGCTAGGCAAAATTTACAAGAAGCAATAACGTTATAAGCAGAAAGATATCGGATTCTGTCACAAAATATTTAAAAGATTACAAAAATAAGTTAGGTAGCAATACGGATGTGTTTGATCAGTGAAAAAACAACAGTATAAAGAAAAGGAAATGTACTGATGTGAAAGTTACAGAAGTCTTAAATTTTTTTCGAGGTACAGGTTAGGTTAGGTTAGGTTTGTTGTGAGTGGGTCTCAGTAGACCCTCCTCTGCGGCCATCAGCAGGCCTATTGTGGCTCACGGCTAATTATATTTCACCCAATAAGTTCAGTCTCTTAATGAAACTGATAACTTTATTGGGTGAGAATGTGTCCAGATCCTCTGGCAGCAGTTGCCCTTTGCCAAATATTGAGAATCGGATCCTCTCCACAGCGGGACAGGTGCATAAGATGTGGTCTGCCTTCTCATCATTCTCCAGGCATAAGCGGCACTCGGCGTTTTCCGCTAGGCCGAGTTTATGCAGATGATAGTTTAGTCGGCAGTGCCCGGTATATAGGCCTGTTAAAGTTTTCAGGTTTACCCTGTTTAACTCTAAAAGTTTCTTAGGTCTTGATTTCAAAGGGTAATTTATAAATGCCTCCGAATGAACTAATCCTGGTAACTCTTGCCAATACTGGAGATTTTTCCTTTCAGCCCAGGTTGAGATAGCCATTTTGGCAGTACTTGAGGATATGCCAAGTATTGGTTCTGGTCCGATGAATCCTGATCCCGCTCCTTCTCTGGCTAAGGAGTCCGCTATTTCGTTACCTTCCATACCAGAGTGGCCGGGTATCCAGACCAGTCACTTTGTTGATTTTGCTCAAACGATTTAGAGCTTTCTAACAATTCCATACCGTTTTGGAGTTACACCGGTAGGAGCCAAGAGCTTTTATAGCTAGGTCTAAAAAGGCGAATGGTGCTAACGCCGATTCTCTATCTCCAACGGTTTGCGAGATAAAGACGTCAATTCGGAGAAAATTTCGTGGAATTCCTATAACTTGCTTATTATTCGTTTTTCAGAAAATCTTACTCTTGACAAAAGTTTCTAATTAATGCATTGAGTACAAAACCATCACTTAGTTTGATTCATGATGTATAGACTGTGAAGAAATAGACAAGAAGTGCATTATTGGCCACAAATCTACTTTTACGTCTTCCACCGTCCTATTTAGAACCTACAATTTTATGAAGGGTAACCTTTCCTACGTAATTCGGCCTAAAAAGGCGAATGGTGCTAACGCCGATTCTCCATCTCCAACGATTTGCGAGATAAAGACGTCAATTCGGAGAAAATTTCGTGGAATTACTGTAACTTGCTTATTATTCGTTTTTCAGAAAATCTTACTCTTGACAAAAGTTTCTAATTAATGCATTGAGTACAAAACCATCACACAGTTCAATGGCATGAACCTAAGCCTGAAAAACAGTTGCATGAGTACCTAGGCTTGAGAATATCCTCACCCTTGGTCTGTAGCTATGTACTCCGGCTCCTGTTCCCTCGGGAGTTTTGTAGCCGTCTGTAAACCAGCAACTGAGTGCCTTCAGTAGGTCGGCTTTATTCTGATCCCACTCATCTCTTTCTGGAGAAAGGATGTTGAAGGTCAGCTCGTAGTTGGTCATGGTAGGCATAGTATCCGAGGGCATTTCCAGAATGCTGTGATTCTCTATGTCATCCAGCAACCTGTTCCGCTCCATGATACTAGTCTGCGGCATATTAATGGCCGTTTGTTGCAGTCTGTAGGTTGCCCACCTGGCCTCTCTCTCCATATATCTATCAAGAGGGGGTAAATCCAGGATTTCCATTGCAGCTGACGGTGTGGTGCTAATTGCTCCCATTACGGTCATGCATGCAAATCTCTGCAGTCGAGAGAGTTTGGATTTGGCCGTCTGTTGTGATCCTTTCAGCCACCAAACAATGGATCCGTATGTTATCATTGGTCTGATGACCATGATATAGATTCAGTAAATTTGTTGGGGAACCATGCCCCAGGATTTGCCACAAATACGACGGAATGTCCATAAAGACAGCTTTGCTTTATGGATTACCTTTTCTAGATGGGAGTTCCAATTAAGTGATCTATCCAGAGTGATTCCTAGATATTTCACCTCCTCCGCAAATGGAATAGTTTCAGAGTCTCAATTCCTCTGGCAGCCACTGCCGCATATAAGGAGTCGGGCAGTGCAATGTCGAGAAAGGCTCCCACCGCAATTTCCTTCATTTGAAGGGATTGGGTGATCTTCTCAACTAGGTTATTGAGTGGTAGTTCTGTTGATTTTCCTGTCTGATAGGCGTACTGATGGATATTGAAGGGGTGATGATTCAGGATGTTCCCCCTGATATATCCGTCCAGCACCTTTCTCCAGGCCTTTCCACAGAAAAGATGTCAGGCTAATTGGTCTAAGCGATTTAGGGCTTGGTTCTTTGCTACCCATTTTTGGTATATATACTACCTTAACGGCCGACCAACTGGATGGGATATACTTCCATACCAGACTAGCTCTGAATAGTTTAATGAGGAATGGGAGCAATATTTCCAGTCCATTTTGTAGTAGAGCTGGAAAAACTCCGTCCTCTCCTGGCGATTTGAATGGTTGGAATGATCTGATGGTCCACTCAATGGCCAGTATTGTGATCATCTTTTTAGCCGTCAGCCAATCATTTTTATCAGGTCGTTTTAATCGGTGGTGACAGCTGTTGGTCATCCGCATTCAAGCACCCTGGGAAGTAGTTTTGTGCAAGGAGCTGTAAGGTTTCCTTTCCAGAGTCGGTATATGAGCCATCCGGTCGCCTTAACGAACCGAATTCCCTCGTCGGCTCTCTGGAAAGAATCTTGTGGATTCTAGTACTGTGAGGTAGGTCAGTTATATTCTCACAGAATTTCCCCCAAGATCCCCTTTTTGCTTTCCTTATTTCTTTGTTATAGTACGTTAGAACGGATCTATATTGGTCCCAGTCGTCCGAAGCTTTAGCTCGATTAAAGAGGCGCCGAACTTCTTTTCTCATTTTATTCAAATTTTTGTTCCAGCAAGACGTGCTTTTATTGTCCTTTTTTGTCTTCAGTGGACAGTTTTCGTTATATGCTGAGACAATCGCGTTGCGGATCTGTTCCGCCGCAATTTCAGTCTCATCACGATTCCTGATTGTGGTGATAGCGGATTGAAGGTGAGACTGGAGGAAATATTTGTACCCTTCCCAGTCCGTGCACTTCGGATCCCGATATGTCACCATAGGTCTTGGACCAACCTCAGAAGATACTTTCTAGTTGGATATCTTGTTGCTCAAGTAGTTTGAGCTGATTGTGATATCTAATACCTCCATCCTATTTCTGGTGACTAAGGTTGGTTCGGAACCAATGTTATTCACAATTAGTTAATAAATATTCAAAAAGCGACTCACCTCTTTGGTTAATGTTCGTGCTTCCCCACGCTGTATGGTGGGAATTCGCGTCACTTCCAATAACCAGGTGGATATTGTTCCTTTTGCTGTAGGCGATTAAATCCCGCACTGCAGCTAGAAGAGATTGGTCTGCAACTCTATCACCCGGGAAGTAGGCTGAGCAGACGATTATTTCCGTCTTGCTTCCTCCCTCCGAGATCTATACCTGGACGGCTAGAACGTCCTGGGTGCAATAACCTGTAAGTACAAAATGGTAAATGCTATTTCTGATCAAAATACTGGATCTTTCATCACAGCCGATTTCTATTACCTTGCCAGAAGTATTTCCCAGGCCGCTTACTCGGCCTGTGTTATAGGTACGAGCACTATTAATTTTATTTCAAAATAAATTTCACAAATATAAGCCTCATAATTATAATTTACTATTGTTGACGGAAAATGTTTTTGAGGGGAGGGCAAATTTTGTCGTTGAATTTTTGGCTCTTTATGAAGAAGACATGTGCTAAATCACATTTTTTGGACCGGGGAATATTAGTAATGGTATTTCCAATCGGGAAATCAAACATTATTGGTCTGTTGCAAATCTTCATTAGAAAGTAGAAATTTAAAATCAAGGTTATTTTGGTATCGATATAAGGTGTAGTACTGTGAGGAGTAATTTAACGGAATCATATTTCTTTGAACAAAATTTAACCGAACAAATATTTAAATGTTGACACAATTGACCAAACCTGGACTAGTGATATAATTAATCAAAGGTAATATTAATAAATAATCCATTGGATTTGTAAACAAACATGACCACCAGTGGCGGAGATGCAAGGAGACTTTACCACTAAAAAATCCAGAATTTCTAAGCCAATGCGTTTTTTTGAAAATTCGATCAAAACGTTTAATTCTTAGGAACATTCCTGAAAAACGAATATCTCTAATATTTCTGTTTTCTGAACTATGTGATTTTCAAAAATTATTTCCCACATAACTAAGCAAATCAGAAATATTTCTAAGATTACTCTATTTACAAAAAAAAAAAATACGAGAACTTTTTAGAAATACAATAATTATTGTAAAATCAATGCATTAACTGAAATTCCAAACAACTACTACTGCGTGAATTACTGGCCCAAGGCCCAAGTTAGACTGATGTATGTTAAATACCATCTGAGATATTTCATTAAAAGTGATAATTTTCGAAAATTTCAACCCCGTATTTGCATTTTTTTTTTTTGTAAAATGAGTAATTTTAAAATTATTTTTGATTTACTGAACTATGTGGTAAATAATTGGAAATCACATAATACAAACAAAATTCTAAAATTACTTATTTTTCTAATAAAATGCAAAAGAACTTTTTTTCTAGAAATGCAATTAAAAATTATATTTGATAGAAGCTTGATACAATTTCCCAAAAAACTCATTGGTGTAAAAATCCTGGATATTTTTAGTGGTAATGCCTCCCAGTATCTCCACCACTGGTTGTCATATTTGTATACAAATTTAACGGATTATTACCTTTAGTTAGTTAATTCACTAGCCCAAGTTTGGTCAAAATATGTCAAACATCTAAAATATTTGAGTAAATGTGATATTTTTCAGAAACTTTTAACATTCTATATCCTGGAAAACAGTGGTTTTAGATCCCAAATTTATTAAGGCTTTTGGGCCTAAAACGATTCAAGGAACAACTTCTTGCATTTATGACATATCCTTAAAAAACATCCTTTGTCAGTTTTTTATGCATATTATATTTAATAATCCATTCATCAACATTCGAGTTCATTCGATTATATTCAAGACATTTATTGCACTTAATTTTATTATACAGGGTGTTTTAATGACATCACGACAAAATTTGAGGTGTGATTCTGGTCAAAAAAGCAAAAAAAAGCAAAAAAAAAAACAAAAATAACATTTTTCCTAATATGCTTCCTAAAAGCACTACGTTGTTTTAAACGTATAACATTAAACAGTTATTATATTACATAGTTTTCAATACATTTTTATTTTTTCCTGAATTACCGATTTTTTTATCAAATTAAACGCCTTTTTACTTTTACAAACATTTACTGCAGTCGCTGAGGAATTAGGGCAAAATAATCCTAAATTCTTTGATAACAGTGGTCACGACACTCCAATGATTTTTTTAATTTTCATCTGTGAATGGTATGATGTATGAAAAAAATGAAAAGGGACTTTTGTCCTCTAGTTAAAGATGGGGCACCAAATCAACAAAAAAAAATCCGTTTGGTTACAAATAACTTTTTATGTTAAGACCATCCCGCCCTAAGTCCGAAGCCACTTTTTGACAAAACTTTTCGTGTACACAGTTACTATGAAAACAATTTTTTTTCTAACAAATTTTAAGTCGGTACTTTTAACCATCACTGAGTAATTATTTAAAAAACATTTAATGTTACTGCTACTTTCAAAATATCGTAGAGCGCTTAGGATGCATTTTAGGAAAAAAGGTTATTCCTGTTTTTTTTTTGCTTTTTTGGCAAGAGGATCACACCTTGAAGTTTGTCATAACATTATTGAAATGTACTATTTCTCAGTATTTTCTTTAAGCTTATACTGGTGGACTTTTGAGTTGAGCAGAATTCTGTAGGTATGTTATATTGCTTTTCAGTATTTTGTTTATGTTCGTATTCTGTGCTCCATTGTGTGGCCTCATGGTCGGGTGGTAAGGACACTTGCCTCTCACCATAGAGCCCCAGATTCGATTCACAGTCGAGGTGCTAGGATTTTTGCTAAACCAGAAATTAATTTTTTGCATATTCGGGACACTGGGTGTGTGTCCATTGTTTCTAAATGTATAGCACTCTCGCGCACACGGTACCTTCAGAGATACAGGGGATTGTATTACATGTGATGTTTAATTAATTAAAAATTTGTAGGCATTGAACATAATTCTGTATGTTATACTGTGTGTCAGTATGTTCAACCTATTTAACATTATGTCTGTTTTATGTTATATTAGTAATACACTTACAATAACTACTTTTCTTCCAGATATAGCTTATAATGGTGAGTCAATTATTATTTAAACATTATTGTATTACTATGTTTAATAATTCATTTGCCAACATTGAAATCTTACTCGAATATTGTTATTGCGGCTGTGATTTTTCAACACACGAATAAATTGTTATTGTGGTTATCACTCACGATATTCAAATGATATTATTAATATTATTGTGTTTATCATACATCAACACTCAAATAGTATGTAACGGTCCATTTTTAGATACAATTAACTTGCGTTTTATTTAATGCTAATTGCATAATTTGGTTGGAGGTCAACCTTAAAAATTCTAGAACCGACTTTACTAATTTGTAAATCTTTGATAATTTGTGCGACCACTGGACCTTGAGTGCGCCAGCGCGAATACCGCTGTGTGGGGACAAGGGGGAACGCTGGTACGTGGACAGTTAGATTTCGCGGGGACTCTCGGCCGAGCCACGGCAGAGAGAGGTTGTGTGAAGTACGTTACGTTACCTTTACGTTTAGCAGACTGAATTTGGCCTTTGAGCGAGGTAGTAGTGTACGTTGCTGAGATTGTGTTCACGATTTTGTCTGTTCGAGCTGCTATGGTACAGGAGTTACGAAGTATGTGATGTGACAGAGGAAAGCTAAGTGAGAAGGTAGGATCCCTTCTTATTATTGTTAAAATAGGTACCTATTAATTGATAAACCACCAGCTTCCGTTCTGAGTGTGAGCTGTAAATTTGCAATTCAATTTGTATAAATGGGCTGATGTGCCTGTCCACCGAACTAGAGTGGGAAAATGCCCCCTAGACTTCTTTTCTAACTTGCGACTGAGCTGTGCGAGACATTTTAGTGAAGAATAACCGTTCCTTCCCCCTTTCTACGGCAGTAGTGCTTTGTAACTTTTTTTGATAATAATATGTAAACGATAAAAGAAAGGCGGGTGGCGCCCTTTATAAATAAACACTGTTTATAACTGAGCTAAAATATGGTTTTGGTGTTTTAGTTTTAAGTTGTTGAAAGTTTAATACTTGTTGACCACACCCTAATGAGCCCCTTGCTTTTGTATGTTAAATTATATATATATATATATATATATATATATATATATATATATATTTAACATACAAAAGCAAGGGGCTCATTAGGGTGTAGTCAACAAGTAATAAACTTTCAACAACTTAAAACTAAAACACCAAAACCATATTTTAGCTCAGTTATAAACAGTGTTTATTTATAAAGGGCGCCACCCGCCTTTCTTTTATCGTTTACATATTATTATCAAAAAAAGTTACAAAGCACTACTGCCGTAGAAAGGGGGAAGGAACGGTTATTCTTCACTAAAATGTCTCGCACAGCTCAGTCGCAAGTTAGAAAAGAAGTCTAGGGGGCTTTTTCCCACTCTAGTTCGGTGGACAGGCACATCAGCCCATTTATACAAATTGAATTGCAAATTTACAGCTCACACTCAGAACGGAAGCTGGTGGTTTATCAATTAGTAGGTACCTATTTTAACAATAATAAGAAGGGATCCTACCTTCTCACTTAGCTTTCCTCTGTCACATCACATACTTCGTAACTCCTGTACCATAGCAGCTCGAACAGACAAAATCGTGAACACAATCTCAGCAACGTACAGTACTACCTCGCTCAATGGCCAAATTCAGTCTGCTAAACGTAAAGGTAATGTAACGTACTTCACACAACCTCTCTGCCGTGGCTCGGCCGAGAGTCCCCGCGAAATCTAACTGTCCACGTACCAGCGTTCCCCCTTGTCCCCACACAGCGGTATTCGCGCTGGCGCACTCAAGGTCCAGTGGTCGCACAAATTATCAAAGATTTACAAATTAGTAAAGTCGGTTCTAGAATTTTAAGGTTGACCTCCAACCAAATTATGCAATTAGCATTAAATAAAACGCAAGTTAATTGTATCTAAAAATGGACCGTTACATACTATTTGAGTGTTGATGTATGATAAACACAATAATATTAATAATATCATTTGAATATCGGTGAGTGATAATCACAATAACAATTTATTCGTGTGTTGAAAAATCACAGCCGCAATAACAATATTCGAGTAAGATTTCAATGTTGGCAAATGAATTATTAAACATAGTAATACAATAATGTTTAAATAATAATTGACTCACCATTATAAGCTATATCTGGAAGAAAAGTAGTTATTGTAAGTGTATTACTAATATAACATAAAACAGACATAATGTTAAATAGGTTGAACATACTGACACACAGTATAACATACAGAATTATGTTCAATGCCTACAAATTTTTAATTAATTAAACATCACATGTAATACAATCCCCTGTATCTCTGAAGGTACCGTGTGCGCGAGAGTGCTATACATTTAGAAACAATGGACACACACCCAGTGTCCCGAATATGCAAAAATTAATTTCTGGTTTAGCAAAAAATCCTAGCACCTCGACTGTGAATCGAATCTGGGGCTCTATGGTGAGAGGCAAGTGTCCTTACCACCCGACCATGAGGCCACACAATGGAGCACAGAATACGAACATAAACAAAATACTGAAAAGCAATATAACATACCTACAGAATTCTGCTCAACTCAAAAGTCCACCAGTATAAGCTTAAAGAAAATACTGAGAAATAGTACATATACAGGGAGTTTCAATAATGTTATGACAAACTTCAAGGTGTGATCCTCTTGCCAAAAAAAGCAAAAAAAAAACAGGAATAACCTTTTTTTCCTAAAATGCATCTTAAGCGCTCTACGATATTTTGAAAGTAGCAGTAACATTAAATGTTTTTTAAATAATTACTCAGTGATGGTTAAAAGTACCGACTTAAAATTTGTTAGAAAAAAAATTGTTTTCATAGTAACTGTGTACACGAAAAAGTTTTGTCAAAAAGTGGCTTCGGACTTAGGGCGGGATGGTCTTAACATAAAAAAGTTATTTGTAACCAAACGGATTTTTTTTTGTTGATTTGGTGCCCCATCTTTAACTAGAGGACAAAAGTCCCTTTTCATTTTTTTCATACATCATACCATTCACAGATGAAAATTAAAAAATCATTGGAGTGTCGTGACCACTGTTATCAAAGAATTTAGGATTATTTTGCCCTAATTCCTCAGCGACTGCAGTAAATGTTTGCAAAAAGTAAAAAAGGCGTTTAATTTGATAAAAAAATCGGTAATTCAGGAAAAAATAAAAATGTATTGAAAACTATGTAATATAATAACTGTTTAATGTTATACGTTTAAAACAACGTAGTGCTTTTAGGAAGCATATTAGGAAAAATGTTATTTTTGTTTTTTTTTTCTTTTTTTTTGCTTTTTTGACCAGAATCACACCTCAAATTTTGTCGTGATGTCATTAAAACACCCTGTATAATAAAATTAAGTGCAATAAATGTCTTGAATATAATCGAATGAACTCGAATGTTGATGAATGGATTATTAAATATAATATGCATAAAAAACTGACAAAGGATGTTTTTTAAGGATATGTCATAAATGCAAGAAGTTGTTCCTTGAATCGTTTTAGGCCCAAAAGCCTTAATAAATTTGGGATCTAAAACCACTGTTTTCCAGGATATAGAATGTTAAAAGTTTCTAAAATATATATATATATATATATATATATATATATATATATATATATATATATATATATATATATATATATATATATATATATATATATATATATATATATATATATATATATATATATATATATATATATATATATATATATATATATATATATATATATATATATATATATATCTAGAAATTAATCGGGCATTCCCGCATAAAGAAAAAAATTGCAAGGTGGAAAAATGCAAAATTGCAAATGGCAGAAAGATGCAAACCGTGGACACGTGTTTCTGACTAATTGGTCTTCATCAGCACAGTGTAGCTGAGTTAAAATGATGGACAAAACTCAGAAAAGACACTAAAGGGAAAACCACTGACAGACAGCCAGTCGCACATTTGTGGCTGCAATTGAAATTGTTGAACCTAAGTTGTACCTATCCTTACAACTTATAGCCATCATGATTACGAATAGTGACTCAGAAACACGTGTTGACGGATTCATCCTTTTTTTGCGGGCAATACCCATTATCCGTTTCTTCCTGTTACGTCTCATCCCGCAGTGACCTTCTATTCTTTGTTACTCTAAACCCTGGGTAGGGAATACCACGCAGGCAGCTATAGTTGCCTCCGTGGCCATATTGTCTGATGCCCTGTAAACACGGGGTCTTTCAATTGCAGCCACAAATGTGCGACTGACTTCCTGTCAGTGGTTTCCTTTTGTGTTGTTGAACCTAAGTTGTACCTATCCTTACAACTTATAGCCGTCATGATTACGAGTAATGACTCAGAAACACGTGTCGACGGATTCATCCTTTTTTGCGGGCAATACCCATTATCCTTTTCTTCCTGTTACGTCTCATCCCGCAGTGACCTTCTATTCTTTGTTACTCTAAACCCTGAGTAGGGAATACCACGCAGGCAGCTATAGTTGCCTCCGTGGCCATATTGTCTGATGCCCTGTAAACACGGGGTCTTTCAATTGCAGCCACAAATGTGCGACTGGCTTCCTGTCAGTGGTTTCCTTTTGTGTTGTTGAACCTAAGTTGTACCTCTTATAGCCGTCATGATTACGAGTAGTGACTCAGAAACACGTGTCGACGGATTCATCCTTTTTTGCGGGCAATACCCATTATCCTTTTCTTCCTATATATATATATATATATATATATATATATATATATATATATATATATATATATATATATATATATATATATATATATATATATATATATATATATATTGTCACATGTTTGCTATCCACACAAACACCTCTGCTCGTAGATTCGTTGATTGAAAGTCCAGGTAACACTTATTCACTACTTTATTTACTAATTAACAATTAATAACAATAGATTAATTAATGTCTTAACTATAATCACAACTGAACACTTATAAGTCTCTTTCTTATTGCTTCTTCACTCGTTCACGTTCAACTTAAGATTAAATCTCGGCCCACCGTGCGTCTTATTTATACATCCATTGACCCAGTCTAGAGCACTCCAGAATATTCCCGGCCGTTCGTGTACAATTCCAGCCTAATCTAACCAGTATACACAGTCCAGTGGCGTAACACTGCCCCCTCCTTAAGCCTGAACGTCCCGATCAGGCAATTCATTATTCCCTGCATACTTGGCTAGTCTCTCTATGTGCACCACCTTCATCTTGGATTTTGGACTTTGCTGAATTCTATATACAACGTCGTTTAGTCTGGTGACCACAGTGTAAGGACCTTCCCAGGGCGGGTGAAGCTTCGGGGATCTGCCTTTCCTTCGTTGTGGGTTATATAGCCAAACCAAATCTCCAGCCTGGAACCCTCCTGAATTCGCCTTAAGATCATAACGAGCCTTCATGCGATCACTTGCTATGGCAATTCGGTCTCGTACCAGCTCATGGATGTTCCTTAGCCGTTCACCAACTTCATCGGCGTAGTCATTTACGGAAAGTCGCTCCTCATCCGGTGTGCCAAACACCAAGTCACATGGCAGTCTAATCTCACGTCCAAACATCACGCGAGCCGGTGTCTGTTTTGTTGTTTCATGAATGGAGGCCCTGTATGCCATAAGGAAAAGAGGTAAGTGACGGTCCCAATCTCTCTGATGTTTCTCAACCACTTTGGATAGGTGCTCCTCCATGGTTTTATTATATCTCTCCACCATTCCGTCTGATTGTGGATGTAGGGCTGTTGTTCTTGTCTTATGAATTCCCAGTAGGCGACACATCTTCTGAAACACCCCTGATTCAAAGTTTCTTCCTTGATCCGAATGCAATTCTAGGGGCACGCCAAATCGACATACTAGATTATCTACCAGAGCTTGAGCGACAGTGGCTGCTTCTTGGTTGGGTATGGCATAAGCTTCAGGCCACTTACTGAAATAATCCATGGCAACTAAGATGTATTTGTTCCCATCATCTGTCACGGGGAATGGACCAGCTACGTCGATCGCAATTCGCTCAAAAGGAGCCCCTACGTTATATTGTTTCATTTGGCCCTTACTTCTTGTCCGTGGCCCCTTACTTGCCGCACAAACTTCACATTTGCGGCACCAAGCTTCCACATCTTGGCGGCTGTTCACCCAGTAGAATCGTTCGCGTACTTTAGTGAGAGTTTTGTTGATGCCAAAATGTCCGCCAGATGTTCCATTATGCACTTCCTGGAGTACTTTTGGTATGCGACACCTGGGAATTACCAATCTCAAAGTAATTTCCTTCCCGTCTGGACTTTCCCAAGCTCTTTTCAACAGTCCATCCTCTACTCTAAGGGAATCCCATTGTGCCCACAAAGCCTTCAGTCCCACTGCCTTGTCTGAAATGTCCTTCCAGCCTGGTCGGGCTCCTCTTTCTTTCCATTCCAGAATAGGACCAGTTTCTTGATCTTTTAACTGCTCATCTCTTAATGTCTCACTTGTCCAGTCGTTAGGAACATCAATTTTAACGGTGTTCACAATTATTATCCCTTGTTGTTTTTCTACCCGGTGGCAGTGCCTGCAGTCTTCCCGACAGGGTCTTCTGGAGAGAGCGTCTGCATTTTTATGGGATTTTCCAGGACGATGTTCGATTTTAAAATCGTACTGCTGCAGTTTTTCTATCCAGCGTGCTAGTTGGCCTTCCGGAGTCTTCAATTGCAATAACCACTTTAATGCAGCATGGTCGGTCCGAACCTTAAAGTGTTGTCCATATAGGTACTTGTGAAAATGGTCTATGGACTTGACAATGGCCAATAGTTCCTTCCGTGTCACACAATAGTTACGTTCTGGCTTCGACAACGTCTTGCTGAAGTATTCAATTACTTTTTTCCTGTCCATTTTGAATTTGGGAAAGAACACATCCAAGTCCAGAATTACTGGCATCCGTGTCTAATACGTACAGACCTTTCCGTTCTGGGTATGATAGAACCGGACTCGAACACAGTGCTGATTTTAGTGTTCTGAACGATGTTTCACACTCTTGTGTCCATTGGTACTGAACTTTCTCTTCTGTAAGCCGGTGTAGTGGCTTCGCAATATCAGCAAATCGTTCCACAAATCTTCTGTAGTAAGTGCATAGGCCAAGGAAGCTTCGTACTTCGTGAACATTTGAAGGCCTCGGCCAATCTCGTACTGAGGAAATCTTGTCTGGGTCTGTTCTTATCCCCTCCGAAGACACGACATGTCCTAGGAATTTTACCTCTTTCTGGAACATTAGGCACTTTTTGGGATTCAATTTCAGGTGTGCATTTTTAATTCTTCCAAACACTTCTTGAAGG